>CM041297.1:103198562-103633562 GCA_023052935.1 Piezodorus guildinii
GTTCTGCATTACAGGACTTTCACTTAGCTTCGTTCTTAAAATCAATTTAATAACTTTTAAATAACGTTGTTAGCAGCATGGTTCATTAGATAGAGGTCCCTGGAGACCCACCTAGGGCATACCTTTTCTCTATTAAGTGGGTACCCAACTGTTGGGGAAAAATCCTAGCAGCTGAGCCTGATCTAGACCTAATCACTCCCTTTCACGGTAATTGTCAGTAAAACAGTACGAATCTCTACAAGTATTGAACTCAATGGGTTGTAGAGGTACAGAATTAAAAAACAAAAACAAAGTTAGAGTTGAACAAAGGTTTAAAAATCACATTGAGTTTCGGTGGAAACATGTGTTTCAGATTAAATAATCTAACAAATTAAATTGAAATTATAGATTATAGAAAATATTATCTATAACCATTCATTTTATCCTATTACCTTTTTTTATTTATTTATTTATTTATTTATTTGAACACCCTTCCTTGCATAATATGCAACACGGTTGTGACAACGTCTAGTCGCCAGTTATAGCAAGAAGTTGACGTTGCCAACAATATTCTTGAAGATTGTCTGTCTTCTAATTTTTACTCTTAAGGAGCACCTTCTCTGCCTTCTACTCTTCCCGCTGGTCTTCTCCCGATCCTAAAATGGTCTGGGCCCACGGCTGTTTTCCACCCGTATACAAACTCTTTGTAGTACGGGTAGTTTCTTTTAGTCACCAGCTGAGGAAATTCGTTGTTTGATAAGACGTAGAGTCCAGTTTTCCTCAGAAGTCTGATCCGTTGGGGTTCAAAGGCGGTGCAAGTTGACAGGATATGCTCAGCAGACTCGAGTACTCCACAGCTAGGCATAAGGGATCGATTAGGCATAAGGTAATTTTTTATAATTTACAAAATTAAAAGATAAGGCATTTAAGCTCTGTATGACTATTTCAATCAAAGAGAATCCAACATCCATGAAATTTGAAATCGATATAGCTAGTTAAATTAAAATCGTTTGAGCCTTTTTTTTTTAGGAAAGCATAAAAATGTGGTTCGTCGAATCTGACGAAAAAGTTAGTGCTGTTTTCATTAAATCCTTACTAATCGTTTTATTATTCAAATCCCTACTCTGCTATTTTCATTGTGTATTGAGAACATAAATTATGCTTCACGTTAAATATTATGTATTCCTGATGTGAAACAGTTCATCTCAAAAGTGAAATTTTCTTGTGGATTGGAGTGATTTTATTATTAGCAACCTACACAAAAATTGTTTTTGTATCTCGGTTGCTTTGTCTTGTTTTCCATTTTTCGTAACTTTCCTTGTTTATGTTAGTAAATATCCAGGTTAACGGACGAATAATTTACTGTATTTTGATTACTTTTAAGAAGGCCATTGAGTTTACTCATTCTAATTTTTGTAACAGGCCTTAATATAATCAAATCTGTAAATTAATAATACCTAAACCGTAGGTATATACCAATAGTTATATTCGGTTGCTAGCCGTTTATGAAATCTCCAACAATAATTATGTATGATATAAATAGTTTGTAAATATTTTCATGTCTTAGATAAATTATTTATTTTTATACATACTGTACTTGATAATGTTAAATTATTGGAATCTTACTATTGGGGGATCTCTTTACACTTTTGTTTAAAGTCAATTGATCTTCCTTCGTATTTACTTGTTTTATGACCACATACAGCTGAAAATTTCATTGATAAATAAAATATAAACATTTTTTTAAAAACTGCAGTAATTGTTTTCTTCTGAACGATATGAATAAAGACGAAATATGAATCGGATACGATTGACGACTTATGTAACAGTCACTATATTATTCAAATGATTGTTCTGAATTAATTTAAAAGATACCGTATTTAAACATTTTAATCTTTTCCTTCATAGACTTATTAAAACTAATTAATCGTCAATATGATAACAAAAGATAGTATAGAGGATCTCCTAGTATAAATATATTTTTATAAATTTTTGATTTATTGCTATTCCTATACTATTGAAGTGTAAATATTTTCAGTTTTCATCGCTTGATGTAATTTAATCCGGCCTTGTACCAAACTCCGTGTTCTGTTACAAAGCAGAGGGAGAGAATATTTGCACAACCGTCGTCACTTAGCCTGGAATTGACTGAACTGGAAATCGTTGGAGTCTTGCCTTTGTCCAGGGAAATCCAATTATCTGGAATAAACCCCTCCTTGCCCTGCCGTTCTGTAAAGCGTCCTCTGATCCGTGTCTATGACTGGCTTAAGAATCTTATCTCGCTGGAAGTAAGCTTGATCGATGGCTGGTATTAGGTGTTCCGTATAATGTATATATACTCTATACTTTTCGATATCAGTATCTCTTTATGTATATTGTATAAATAATATTTGGGGTTTTTGAAGTATTTATTTCCATAATACATCCATTTTATCAAGATTTATAATGCTTTAGTGTTGGCGCTCTTTAGCTGTAAAATAACATAACAACTTATATGTTGCAAAATTTATGAAACTCGTACATTATCAAAAACTTCGAATCGTATAGAATGTTAATAGTTAAGAACATTTTTTTTTTTAAGTTAATACGTTCTGTTTTTTTTTTTTTTGTCTATTAAACAACGCATTGCTATATTTTAGCTGCTATTTTTTTTTAAATTTACTTGTTAGTGCTTTTCAACCGCAAGGGTCATTTGCACCCCATTTGAGGACATGGACCCTAGGGTATGGAGACCCTCCTGGGGTATACCCCAGCCTCTATAAAATGGGTACTAAAAAAATTGTGGGGATACCTGGTGGCTGATCGTGATCAAGGCCTAACACCTCATTGGACTGCCGTTGGCCTAGAAAGTATATGTACTGTGCCCAAGGACACCTCATCGGTTGTAGTGGTACATGTTCTTTTTTATTTCTTTACACACACATATATATATATATATATATATATATATATATATATATATATATATATATATATATATATATATATATATATATATATATATGGTATATATATATATATATATATATATATATATATATATATATATATATATATTTATATATATTTATTTATTTTTTTATAGCATCCTGAATTATAATAGATATATTTGATTACGTTACAATTGTTTATTGTTTATTTCTATCACTTATAACCTGGTTTATTTGTTTAACCATTAGAGCTACTTTGTTTCAATATCACCGACCTACTATTACTTTTTTTTTTTTTTTTTAAATTTACTTGTTAGTGCTTTTCAACCGCAAGGGTCATTTGCACCCCATTTGAGGACATGGACCCTAGGGTATGGAGACCCTCTTGGGGTATACCCCAGCCTCTATAAAATGGGTACTAAAAAAATTGTGGGGATACCTGGTGGCTGATCGTGATCAAGGCCTAACACCTCATTGGACTGCCGTTGGCCTAGAAAGTATATGTACTGAGCCCAAGGACCCCTCATCGGTTGTAGTGGTACATGTTCTTTTTTATTTCTTTACACACACACACACACACATATATATATATATATATATATATATATATATATATATTTATTTTATTTTTTTTTTATAGCATCCTGAATTATAATAGATATATTTGATTACGTTACAATTGTTTATTGTTTATTTCTATCACTTATAACCTGGTTTATTTGTTTAACCATTAGAGCTACTTTGTTTCAATATCACCGACCTACTATTACTTTTTTTTTTTTTTTTTAAATTTTCTGTTGTTTATCATCCCATAGATAATTATGAAAAGGTATGTTTAATTATTACTGAATTTCATTGTAATAAATTTTTATGGTTTGAGATCAGAATTAAAGCAATCCTACTTTTATGTTTATTTCTCTCTGGTTCCATATAAACTCCTATTGTTAATTGTTTACAACGTCGCCAAGCTGTAAAGTGGATAAAAAGAACGATGTTTAAGCGGAACGGATCGTTGAACCCGGTTTACGACAGCAATTCCAAAAAGGTTGGTAGTTAAAATAGGGTCCGGTTTAATAGCTTTGTGTATAGTTAACATCTGCATTCATGTCGGCCCCCTAGTCGGGCTGGGTCCTTCCGATATCTTGATACTTTATTCATATGTTCTTTGAATCAACCGTCTAGCGCTTTGAGAACGGACCGTCAGTTGGGAATATGATAATTTTACGATTTCCGTCTACTTTTAGTGGTTTTTTTTTTTTTTTTATCTGGGAGCATAAAAAATGTGTTTGTTAGGCATTGTGATGTTATTCTGATTAATACGGAAGGACTTTATACTTGGGATTTTAAAGTATACTATACCAATTTCCTTTGACGTATGATTAAACATTTCAAGTAAACAGTACTCGTACATATATGAAGAAAATGATCTGAGTATTTTTTAGATGAGGAAGATGGTTGGGGGTGCGGTCATAAATTAAAAACACACCTCAATCTTCACAAACGTCTAGCTAACAGTTTAAAACAAAGGATCTTTCTCCTAAAATGCAGATCTAATGCAGTTTTTCCAAAATTCATAGAATATTCTTTAAATCATATCATAACTTCAAAATCACCTTTTCCAAAATTAGCATCATTAGCTCTTAAATTTAAAAAATCCCTTCTAAATATCAAAATCAGAGAATGCATCTTACAGATTAATTCCCTAAATAATAAAATATCCACTCTTAAAATTTTATTCAATAATTATATTAACGATAACAAGCTTACAATTCTCGACACAGTTATATCATCCATATTCAATTGAGTATTTTTTAATTTTTTCTCAAATGGTTGTAGTATGGAAATAATAAAATCTAGTTAAATAATATCCTCTATTCCAATTTAGTAATAGAAAAACCCTGCTTCATCTTCATAAGAAACTAATGAAATTTAAAAAAAGTACAGTATACATTACGGTGTATATTTTTTTAATACCATGTATATTAAAGTTGTAATAGTTTATTGTCCTAGTCGTAATTATTATATAATAATTCATTTATGAATATAATTAATAATAAAACAGTTTATGCATGTGAAGAAAATGATCTGAGTATTTTTTAATTTTTTCTCAAATGGTTGTAGTATGGAAATAATAAAATCTAGTTAAATAATATCCTCTATTCCAATTTGGTAATAGAAAAACCCTGCTTCAGTTGTAATAGTTTATTGTCCTAGTCGTAATTATTATATAATAATTCATTTATGAATATAATTAATAATAAAACAATGTATGCATGTATCGCTATCTTCTATTACATTTCAAAGAGTACGATTTTTTGCTTTGGAATATTTAGTCATCGATGTTAGATTACGTTCTATTGCCAAATAAGTACTCTTTTATCATGTCATTTTCTTATTTAATTCACTCAATAAATATTTGGAAAAGCGCGGGAATTTAATCAAATTATGAGTGTAGAACCTTAAAGTTGATGTGATGTGATACGTTATCATCGGGTGAAATGGTAATTGACGTGAGCTTGATTATTTTTATCTGTAGACAAATAGTGTCTTCAAATACTCTGATTCTATCATTTTTTTTTTTTTTTTTTTTTTTTTTTTTGAGGTAAATAAATTAGAGATAAATTGTTGATTCATTCAATTTAAGCAATACATATCATGTTGCTGTTCTGATTGCTGATTTATATTTTTTTAGCTTCATATAATCGTTATTTATAAAGAATCTAAAGTATGGAAAGATAAAGAGTTCGAAAAAGTAGCATGGAAGGACACAAATAATTATTATTTTATTTTTTCAAGTTTCTTAATACTTACAAATGTATTAATAAATTCATCAAGTAATTGTGAGTGTAATGTTTAAAAATGGCGTGATCCAAGTATGGAGAAATTACCCATTGGCAGCCCGCAGAAAAATAATTTATTATTATGCAGAAGTTGTTGAGGTCAGCAAGTAAAACGCACCAATAAGTTATATAGTTATTTTATTGTGCACTGACGTTTCGCCCTACATTGTGGGCCTTCATCAGCACCATGCAAAACAAAATAAAAATCAATGCAATTAAAAGAAATAACAATTATAAGTTATGTACAACAATAAGACAGTCTTATCATAATTATATTTTTATTGCACTTAACTTATTATTATTTTTTAAAAGTTTTTTGTGTTCTTATCTTGTTTTACTTAGTCTTGATGAAGGCCAAACACGTAGGCCGAAACGTAGGCCCACATTAAAACAAGTTTTTCTTATTATCGTGATTTTCTTGATTACTGCACCCTCAAACAAATTCTCAACGGTCAACAGCAACTCTTATCATTTAAAGTTATTATCATATTAATTGTTGGTAATATGATGATATTTTTATTTTCATTCATAATCATTATGTAGTACATGCCTTCACTACGGCTTCAGTATTTTTAGAGGAAAATAGAAACTGTAAAAGTTGCTTTGATTTTTTTTTTTTTTTCATTCGCCAGCGATTTATTTCCTCCCACCCCTCCTTTGTGCCTTCTTCTTGTTTCTTTTCTTCCATTTATTCAGGTTTCCTTAAGAAAAAAACAACCATCCCGTTATCCGAGAGAAGTGCTAACCGCCCGTATCCAAATCCGGTTAAGTAAGACTAATTCCGTTTATCGTACGGTTTGCGGCGATAACTCTTGAAGACCCAGTTCAGGTTTCTAATCTTCTTGGTTAATGATCAGCTAGGTATCTTGCTAATATAATCTTCTGAAAGAAAATAATCATTATTATTTACGTTATTTAAAATGATTGTCTTATGAAAACATTAAACATGAAGTATCTGCTATTTTTTTTAATGATATTATTAACAATAATTATTAGTATTTTTAATCTAACATTTATTACTATTATTTTTGTAATCAAACTACAGGTCATTCACAGAGTTCTCAAGCGTATTGTTAGCATAACGTTTTGAAAATCAATGCATTCAATTAGGTCAAAGGGTCAATTCTATTCGAGGTGTGTGTTTCACACAGATGATCTCCTGATGATACATTTGATTTGGTCCTACTTCAATGGCCATCGCAGAGCATATGTTTGATAATATAATTTATAGTAAAATATAATAAATATAGAATATTTTTATTGATGGAGTTTTGTTGACCTTAGAGAAATTAGATGAGGAAGATGGTTGGGGGTGCGGTCATAAATTAAAACCACACAATTAAAAATAAGAGTTATTTTTATTATGTGCCGACGTTTCGGCCTACAATGTGGGCCTTCATCAGGGCTAAAAGAAACAAGATAACACCAATGTAATTAGACTTAATAATGCGTTAGGTATATAATAATAATATGACAGTAATAAATTATGGGAACATAAACAATATTAAATGTAAAATGATAATAAGATGACAATTATAAAGTATGGAAATAAGGTGACAGTTATAAAGTATGGAAATAAACAAAATTAAGATGATAGTTATAAAGTATGGAAGTAGACATAATTGAGATGATAATATTGTAATGAGAATATATAAATAGAGACTCAGTAAATGAAAAAAAAAAAAAATGATAAAGGAAAAATATGTGAACAATTAAAATTTTAAATATTAACAATTATGAGTTGATATATGACGGTAATATATTAAAAACATAGTTAAGAGTATAGGTAATATATAAAAAAATATAGTCATTACAAAAGAGAAACAGTATGAATAAAAAATAATAATTTAAATTTTAAAATAATGTAATATTAAACTAATAATTATATGTCAGGATATGTAACGGAGAAATATATGAGTATGGAAAGGGGGAGAAAGAAATGGGCGATGAAAAAAGACCCTTATAAATAAGAAAAAAATACTTACATGACGTGCAAGCTTTGCCTACGAAGTGATGTTTCTCAGTTTAAAAAACGCTCATTGCGTGGAACGGAAAATATGAGAACTAGAATGTCCGTTAGGAAAATTCCAAGAAGCTAAGTTATGTTTACTGATTCGATTGTTAAAAAATAGCCAAAAGTCATTACTTGAGAGTACTTGAGTTATTACTTATGAGTATTTGATAAAATTGTAAGAAATAGTGACGAGGTAAAGATTAAAAGATTTTAAGTAATAACGGATGACGATAATAAATGATGAATGATGATAAGGTAATAACGAATGACGATAAGGAGCTGTCGAAGGAAATGATAAATAAACAGTAATCTAGTAGGTAAGCAAATAAATAAATAAAAAAGGGGAGTACGAAAATTAAATAAATATATAAATAAAAAATTGATAATAAATAAATAAAAATAAAATTATGAAGAGATGATCAGATGGTTGTTTAAAAAATGAGCTAGGGATGCTTTATTAAATTTAATATTTGGGAATAAGCTAGTGACAAGTTATGTTTGTCAGTCTTTTGATTAACAGGAAGGGGTTCTAGTTGTATGTAAATGCATTCTGTAATGAGTCGTTTGTCATGGTTGGGAACAGTGGCAAGAATGGATGTTTTATCAAAATCAAAGGAATGGTTAAGGGTTAAGGAATGTTCTGAAAGTTTTGAAGCGGTAGAATTTTTAGAGGAAATTGTATATTTGTGTCGGGTGATGCGATCTTTGAGAAGGTTTTTGGTTTCACCAATATAGGCAGAGTTGCAATTAGGAGTTCCGCAAGGGACTCTATAAACAATTTTTGAACGGTGGTCTGTTGGTATACTGTCTTTAAGTCGGCTGTAAATATTGGAGAGTTTGTAGTGGGATTTTAAAGCAAGTCTGAGGTTTGGATAGAAGGATTTTAATGATTTTTTAATTTTTTCTGAAAGAGAGGGAATGTAAGGTACGGATCTATATAAGAGAGTTGGTGATGATGATGGAGTAGAAAGAGAGGTTAATTGAGGTTGAGACTGATTTCTGTAGTTATTTATAAGTTTGTTTATGATCACGGTAGGGAAGTTATTGGCCAGGAGAATTGTCTTTATGCGGTTAATGTTGATGTCGTGGAAACGGGGATCGGAAAGGAAAAGGCTTCGGTGTATAAGATTTTTAGCAACGTTAATTTTTTGATGATGGGGATGTTGGGAATAAAAGTTTAATAGTCTGCCAGAGTAAGTCGGTTTTGTGTACCAGTCAGTGGATATTGTGTTATTAGGGTTTCTAATGATGAGGAGGTCAAGAAATGGGAGGGAATTGTTAGTTTCGGATTCAGCGGTAAAATGTAGGCGGGGGTGGTAAGAGTTAAAGGCTAAAAGTATGTCAGTAATTTTGTCGGGGTTAAGAACAAGGAGGAGGTCGTCTACGTATTTTTTAATAAGAATAATATCCTCAGGAAACTGAGGGATTATCAAATTTAGTAAATCGTTAAGGACAATATTGGCGAGGTCAGGGGCGAGAGGATTTCCCATAGCCAGTCCTGAAATTTGATTAAAGAACTGTCCATTGAATGTAACCTGTACTTCTACATACAACACATGAAGGGCCTAGGGCTCAGTATTTATTCGAGATTCGTACTGTTTCTAGACCAACAGCCGTGTATTGAGGTAATTAGTCCGATATCACGCTCATCCGCCAGTTTTTCCCCAATTTTGGGTACCCATTTTAAGGAGGCTGGGTCTGCTCTAGGAGAATCTCAATACCCTAGGGCAGAATGAATAATATTCTGCCACAGCTGGGATTCAAAGCCAGAACCCGGAGAACAGTAGATTAGTGCTCTATCCACTTGACAACTCCGCTCCCTCCTCTATAAATATATATTTTTTTAAATCGAAGAATTCCTGTTGCATTATCACAGCAGCTACCAAACTGTAGAAAACAATGATTTGTATCTAGTTGAGGAGAGTATAATCAAGCTGAAGGCGACTCCATGTCTTGGCAGATGTCTTGTCTAACGAAGGTATTCTAAGATATTGGTTACATCCGAAATTGTTATAGACTGTTAAATAAGTAAGCAGACGGATTGAGAGGTATGTCACTTGAAACGGTTTGGGTTGTTTACGTTTTCTGATGGAGCACATTTGTTGAGCTCTCAGATCTTTAGGTGTTTATGTCTTTCTTCTTTTTCTCTGGATCATTATTTTTGACTAGTTCCTATTTATATTTTAATATTTAATAAGTTCAATTTCTATTTAAATTTCCCATTTAATCTTTTTAAATGATTATTGAAATCAAACATGGTTGGCTTAAAATGAATGGAGGGGGAAAAAAGTCTTTAAGTAACTATATTATGTTTTTGGAAACATGTATTGAGTCTACGTCTGTAGTACCAAGCTTAAGGCAAATTAATCATTAAAGTAAATTGATTATGTGCATGAATATTGTGCATATTTGAATAATATTCGCTATATGATTGTCGTTTTATAAATTTTAATTCATAGGGATTATCTATGACCATTTATTGATATTACTGAGTTTATGTTGATTTAAAAATTTTTGTCAGTGATTGCTTATTATTTAATAAAAATACATTATTTGTTTTTATCAAATAGAAAAGTGAAAATATTGAGGTAACAGATCGTGTTTATTCCGGACTGTTGCTGTTCAAGATAATTCGCTGTTGGCCACGGACTCGTGAAACACCTTAACCTTTTGTTTTTATCGCCATGAGCAATGCAGGATATTTTGAAATTTGTTATTACCTAGAAACAAAGGCTTACATTGCTTCTGAAATGCCATCGATCGTTTTCAAGTATGGTTTTTTGAAATTGCTTTCCCCTCCGTTCATAAATGAATTATTCAATGGAAGTGAGATTTTCCCAGCACAATGTAAAATTACGGAATTGAAACATCGTGTATATAATTCTGAAATCGTAGTAATAATAAAAAAAAAAAAAAAATTGCTGACTTCGAAAACAAATCCTGTACTTATATTAACTATTAAATAAAAAATTTCCGCAAGCAGAACGTTTATTTACTCCACAGATTTTATTAAAATTTAGTGAAATATATTTCGTATATATAGATTATTTATTATAATATACTTCGTTAGAAAATATACATTAAAATATATTTCCTTTAAATTACTTAATTATTAATAGTCACATTTATACTGATTGTAAATTAAAATAAATACAGAAAAAAAATAATTGGAGGCACGTGCTTTTTTTATTATTTAAAGGTATGATATAATAGGGGGAGCTATATATATGTGAGACCTGTCAGGCTACTGGTGGCAACTCACCAAAATAGGCGTAGGGAGTGATGATCCTACCCTGTAAAATACCATCAAGAAACGTGGTAAGTATTGGGTTGATGCAAAATTAATGCAGGTTTCCTCTATTGCAATATCTTAATTCTAATTGTGTAAACAAAGCTAATCCTAACATTGATCATTATTATACCAAAACAAACCTTATCTAATACCCTCTCTTTCACCATGAATTTGTTTAGTAAAATCGTTTTGTTCAGTGTGTTCAAAGGTCTTGAATCGAAAATGTCAAAGTGCGATTTTCGTCAAATTTATTTTTACGAATTTAAATTAGGGCGCAGCGCTGCGCAAACGGCTCGTAATATTAATGAAGTGTGGGGTCAGGGGGCTATTAATGAGTGCACGGTGCAGCGTTGGTTCCAGAAGTTTCGCAGAGGAGATTTCGACCTCGAAGACAAGGAAGGTCGGGGCAGTCATCTTGCTCTGGACAACGACCAGCTGAGGTCAAAAGTGGAAGAAGACCCAACCAAAACCACACGAGAAATGGCGGCGGAACTCGGAACTCAAAAATTGCAACGTCTTTGCCCAGCATTGATGAATCGGAAGGGGCCGATCCTGCTTCACGATAACGCCAGACCACACGTTGCACAACCAACGCTTCGACGACTGCACGAGTTGGGCTACGAAGTTCTCCAACATCCGCCTTATTCACCTGACCTCTCTCCTACAGACTTCCACTTTTTCAGGCATCTGGACAACTTTTTGAGGGAGAAAAATTTTCAAAACCAGGACGACATTGAAAATTCTTTTCGTGATTTCATTGAGTCCAGGGATTCGGATTTTTTTTCTGGTGGAATAAGAAAGCTTGTTGAACGTTGGCAAAAGTGCATTGATTCAGATGGAAATTATTTTGATTAAATATATATGGTTAAAGTAAAGATATGGCGTATTTACAATACCTACTAAAAACCTGCATTAATTTTGCATCAACCCAATATATTTTCACAGGAGATCACACCACACGGTTTGTCGCGCCAGAGAGAAAAAAACACAAAAAACGATATGATATAGGTTAATAAATTAAGATTTTAAATGATTTGAGCATACTGTTATGCGTTATTATAATATATTATTTATTTCTTGAAGACCAAATAATTATATTAATGAAGCCTCTAGCATGGGAAGAAATAGTGTGAGCTCTTTAGTTCCGATAGACACTATATTGTTTTGTAATTAAATAATTGCAAATTTCAAAATATTAGAGGCTCAAAAAGCGGTGTCGAAATTCAATAAATAGTTACTATTATTTTATGTCTTTCTTCACTACCAATATTTCATTAATTTTACTTCATTTAATCTTCTTTATCACTTCTCTAAAATCAAAGCCTAATCTAATTTGGTTCGTTCCTTGAGTGGTATTAGAAATTAATACGAAAAAAAAAAGGTCTTCAGGGATTTTCCAGATCATTAAGAAAAGATGAATGGTGCCTAATGAAGAGGAAAGATAAATGGATTTTAATTGATTAGAAGTCAGCAATAAAATGGTTGTCAATTTTCTGGCTCAGTGGACAGCCCGGGGCTCGACCAGCAAACGAACTGCTTACTGGCCGACACCCCTTCACAACCGAACTTTTTATCGGCTCTTATACCGCTTTTTTTTTTTTTTTATCTTCCTGTGTTTTTTATTTTTTTTCCATCCAATTTTCGTCATCCGATACTTTCGCTATAGTGAAGCTTATTTTTTTGGATATAGTTTACTGTGTGGCCAGGACAAAGAAATGTGAATATTTCTAGTAGGTTGGGTGTTTCTTATTAATCAGCCGTTTAACCTTGCGTTCTGACACGTCTTTCCTTAGGTCAATGATAACTAATTGTGGCACTAAATAAGTTCTGAACTTTCCACCAATTTTAATTTTGCTCAGAATCTTGCAATATTTCTATTGATGATAAAATCTCATTTCATCAGTATGGAATTACAATCTGGGCTAAATAGTGAAACAATCGGGTCCTGTTAGTTAACCGTATTTGTGTTTAACTTAGTTATGTAACAAGTTACAAACTGTTGAATATCCTTTGGACATTAGCATACAATCTCGTTAATTACCTTCCTCTGGAAACACTTTCCGGCATTAAAGCGCCCTACGGGATGATGAAACTTTTCTTATTAAACGTTCTGATCATTTTTCATTTTATTAGTGTAATCGATTTGTGATTCCTAGTAGAAAGGACTTTTATTGTCTCATTTATTACTAATTTTTAAATGATTTTTACGATAATGATCTCAAAAAAATCAGATCATTTTTTAAGTGGAATTAATTTTATACAGTAGTAGTATCAGGTTTCAGATTTTTTTACTCGTTATAAAGATCATTAAATAAAATATTAATATTTCTCAAATTTCGTGGAAAGTATTTGTATTAGATTATTGCAATTATTATTTTTCATCGTTTGTTAATATTTTGGATACATTAATCAACTTTTCGGAATCGTGTCCCTCTAGTTTCGATTAGTCTATTTATAATTTAATTCTCTGCAAAGCACAAAATAAAATAAAAATCTGATTTTAAGTGGATTTTTCGTTTTGAAATTTATTGTTATTATTCATAAATTATTATTTTCTTCACCTTGTTGGTGTGTTAGGGATTGATTATATGAATATGAATTAGACTGAGAGAACATTTGGGCAATATATGTTGCATTGAACTTTAACCATAAGCTTTAACAAAAATGGAATGTATGGATGCGATTTATACATATTTTATATTACTGTTTTTACTTTAGATATGCAGCTATTTAGAAATAAATAATCATTCTGGTTTTACTTGCAGCGTTTTTATATACCATCGCTATTTATTATTCAACATTAAATACAATAGCTGATTTTCCTAAAGGAGTTCGATTAGGGATTGAATTATACCCAAAAGTAGTTTCACTTTTTAGTGACCTCTAAGGAAGAGGTCTCGGATATCGCCCACGCCTTACGTCCAAGGTCTATCGAGAATCGTTGTGGTCTTATCTCTCCTTAAACTGTATTTTATTTTTATTTTATAAATTATTAACAAAATTTATTTTCATAAAAAAACACGCTATTTAGCGGTTTAAGTAAAGAAATATCGTCCCGACAGAGCTTATCCCTGTGAAGGAATGTAAAGTTAAATAAAAAAAAAAAGGTTGTAAAAAATTGCCCCTGACTGGGAAAAACAGTATATCATAGATATGTTAATTTATAGTCTACTGATTTTTATAGGCAGAAAGAAATAGATTTTGCAAGATGACCGTCGGATTGATAATTACTTAAAATAAACTAAGTTGACTGAAATAATATTTTCAAACGTAACTTGTTTTTGTTTAAACCAATATAGTATCTAAACTTGGTCCTAGCGACAAATGTTATATAACAAGAAATATTCTGTGTTAAATTTCCGGCACGAGAACTGTCGGGAAAATTTCCGATTCGATCAACCACAGAATTTTGGGATCACCGGTAGCAGGGTGGTTAGCATAACATTCTACTATGCCAAAGGTCACGGGTTAAAACCCGCAGGTGGTCCTAGGATTTTTTAATGGGAGTGAAAAAGCTGTATTAATGCCGATCTTCGGAGGGGACGTCAAAAGGTAGTCCGAAGCCTCTGCGATGTCAGGTACTCGTTTAAGTTCCCTATCCTATAAAAACATAGATAGGCAAAATTTAGGACTCCCACTGTAGCATCGTCCGATTAGCCATAGCATAAAGTGACGTTAAGTAAACAAACAAACTAATGAACAGAATGCGTGTTACATTTTTGAGATTAAAGAAAACGTTAAAAAAACAAAACGTGATTGTGGTTTTTGTTGAAACCAATATATAGCTCTTAAATGGTAGGTTCTGACGACACATGTTATATTAAAGAAAATTATCTTTTATTAAATTGTGACAAGAGAACTGTCATAATTTTGATTCGGGAAACACCAATCAAAGCATGTCGAAAAAACGCCAAAACTAAAATAAATTTACTAAAACGTGACTTTGTTTATTTAAAACAATATAGCGCCTAAGCAATAGGTTCTTGCGAAAAATATTGAATATATATTTGGAGCAATATATGGAATGAAGAAATGGACAATATATGCAAATAACTTTAAATTTTCAATACGAGCAACGCCAAAAAACAGTGTTTATTTTATTTTATTTATTTTTTAAACGATCGTGTCAATAACGCCTCAAATCTTAACAAATGTTGCAAAATGTTACTTTTTCATTCTCCTATCTTTTTTTAATATATCTCCTAAAAGGTTGGCCCGACAAACGATGTATAACAAAAAATATTCTTCTCCTAATTTCTGATCCGAGACGTCCAATTTTTGATCCGGACAACACAGATCTAGAGCGTATCAAACTTATAAGACGTATCTAAGTAAAAACAAAGTTTTGATGAGAGTAAATATTATTTTAGTTCTGTGGGCCCTTGGGAGTCACAAAGTTACACGGTTACAATTTCTTGATATTACTGATGAATTTGTTTGCCATGTCTATATCCAGTTTGATACATCAAAGGGAGGAAACATGGATCAATCAACTTAGCACCCACATGTGCTGTGTTGTAACTAAGTTGAAAGCTCAGCCAGAAACTCCATGTCACAACCGCCCCTCCTAAAGTTGATTAGTATTGCACAGTAGTCTGGACCCGTTAACTTTTTATTTCAGTTCGTGCTTGTTATTTTAGCCTGTATAATTAATTTTAGGGCCGTGCCAGAACGCGTGCTGGCCGGCCATAAAGTTCCTTCTTCGTGATCCTTTCTCTTTTTTTACTTTAGACAATTCACGTTGTTGGGATATTAGTTTATTTTTATTTTTTAATAATGAACCTTTGAAACCACCCACAAAAAAAAAATTTGACGTTTCGTAGGGAGAAATACTTTATTTAAAATGCTATCCAAATATATTTGATTGATCTTCGGACACACCATACTAATCAGTCTTTGTTAGGCATATTATAATAATATATTAACTTACTAAGATTATAGGCAATCCGGATACATTATAAAGTATCTGTATTATTACATCTCTGTTTTTCTTCAGTGCTTATAAACTAAAAGAAAAAAAAAAAAAAAAGAAAAAAAATATGAATAGGAATTGGTTTTAGGATTAATGAAAAAGTAAAAATTGATGTGATTAATCATAACAGAGATTGACGAAACAATAAATTAATCTGAACAACTAAGAAAAAATCTTCGCCAAACTTACAATAGAGGAATACAAAATAATTCTCAAGGGAGTTTATTATGATATTTTCGGCCAACTTATCCAAATCTGTATTACTAAGTCTGCAATGCCTATGGTTGTAAGTTCGAATCTCAATCCCCCATGAGCCTTTTCAAGCATATAATTAAATTGGTATTCACTCACAGCTTCCTCCCGGATATGTGAGACCCTTCAGCTAACCGGTGGCTACTGACAAAAATAGGTTTAGGGAGTGATGCCCCTACCCTATAAAATATCAGCGAAAATCGCGAATGCATCGTCCCAGCATATTACATCGCGCGGCCTGAACGGTGACAGGAAAAAAAATGCAATTGTTAAAGTTCATGGTCTTTGTTATTATAGCCTTGAAATTATTAATTATATAAATAATAAATAGGAAATGTAAACAATAATAATTAAATGTTTGATTTGTTGCGGAAGAACAATGCTCTATTGTTTTATCGTAGAAATTTGTGGAACATTTAGTAATTTTAAATTTTTTAAATTTAATCTCTCGACCAGATATTTGAGATTAAAGTTTTCTAATACTTAAATTTAGAATTATAATTGAATAATAGATTTTTTATAAAAAAAAAAAAACAATAAAAATAATCGTTTAAAAAAGGGAATACATTGTAGAAATAGCCTAATTTTATGCAGGATGATAGTTAATGCGATATTGCAACTTTCACTATCCTTAACACGTATCTTGATTTATCACCTCTTTTACGCACAATCATCTGCCTTATTTATCCTTAAGTTAACTCTAAATAGGACTTACTTAGAATACGCAGTGCAGGAAGTTGCGTTCTCATTTATTCGCGATTCCTTAAAAGGCCATTACTTATGTGAATGTTTCCTTCGAAATTTACTGCTGCATATTTCACAGGTTTCTAAAATTATCCGGCATTGTTCTCCTCCTTTCGGCCGACCTACTTCCTTGTGAGGGGAGTGTTTCTTCCTTTTTTATCTTAACGGAGGTTCAGAAGAAATGACATATGGTATGTTTAGCCTAAAAACCGAAGGTTATTTGTGGAATCCTAAACAGCTTTCTATATTATTTGTTCCTGTCATTAGAATGAGAATCTGATTATAAATTGCTTTAATTTCCCTTTTGTAATTTTATTTCTTTGCGAAAAATAAAACCATGTATGTAACTCATCTAACTTTCGCTTACCCATCTAATTGGAATAAATTAAAATAATTAATTTTTTATGTTTATTTCTGATGGAATCTTTATGTACAACAATTGTTTGTATTACTATATGTTAGTATGTTCGACTTTCATTGGCGGAAAAAAAAATTATATCTGAGAAAATATTTTATATTAATACTTTTCTTATTGATATTATTAATAAAACGTGATTAAATTTTTAAAATAATCTAAATTAAAGGTATTTTAACTTTTTGAGCTAGACTTGCCATGAACAGAAAACTCAAGATTTGCGTGGCTTAGTTGCTTTGACCCAAGGTACTTTAAAAATTTCACAATATTTGATATTTAGGTACGTAAAAGTGAATATTATCTATTATTTATTTCTCGTTTTCATTTTTAATAAAGTTGATAAATATATCAATGATAGATAGATCATTATTTGTCATCATATTTTGATTTTAGTAATTTTTATTTACTAATTATAATTTGAAAATTATATTATTTAAATTATTCCATCTATAATAGTTTCTGCAGTCGACTATACATCCTCAATATATTATTTAAAAAAAAATCAAATTGTTTAAATTTTTTCTTAGCGGTTCATTTAATTTTATTCTAGCGTTCATTAGTTCCTAGCGACTATTACAACTGTTTTTTTCCTTATCACTCTTGAACTAATTGCCATCATTCATGGTTTCTCAGTAATTCGTTTGTTTCTCTGAATGCAACAATATGTCTTTTTAAATTTAAACAAAACACTCCTTATTTATCCATAATTATGCTTAATCATTTATTGTCTTATTAAGTTGACCTGAAAATAAACAACAAAATCTTCTGTTTTCTGGATTCTCTCCTAACTGACATGAAAATATTTGCATTTAATTTATTACTGCTCTCTGTTTAATTATTTAAATATATGCTGATATTTAATCAGGGGTTTGGTATGTATGTATTTTCATGAATTTTAACATTTTATATTTAGATGTAAATGGATTTATTTTTTACTTGTACACTAGTCTTTCTTGTGCTTGTAAGCCTAATGATTCGATAAAGTTTATTTTTATAAACATTAATTATGATTATCATCCAACTTATCAAGCTAAAAAAATATATTTTTATTTTAATTTTTGCCTCTGATATTAAAATACGTTGACATTAAATATCGTGTATATCTAATTTTTATGGTGAACTGAACACAAATAAATAAATAAATAAAATCCTGATTTATATGCTACTCATTTAATATTTATTCAATCTATATAGATTTCGGATGGTTTATTGTGTCCTGGAGTCGAGCCAAAGCTGTACAACGAACTCACACTTGAAAAAAAAATTGTAATTGTATAGCCCTGAACTTAATATGTTTTAAAAAACGATTCCAACAATAATACCTAATAAAGGAAACGCGCTAATGATACGTTATAAAATCTAATTGCCCAAAGGTCACAGGTTTAAACCCGCAAGTGGTCCTAGAATTTTTTAAATGGGAGTAAAAAATCCTTAGTTATGCCGTCCTTCGGAGGGGACGTTAAAACGTGATCCCGAGCCTGTGCGATGTCAGGTACTCGTTAGAGATCCCTATCCTAATAAAACCTGGATAGGAAAAATTTAGGAGTCCCACTGTAGCCGATTAGCCATAGTAGCATGAGGTAACGTTAAATAAATAAACAAAAAAATTAAATTGCGAAACTACTGACATCTATTAGAAAAATATGACTTTCTAATTTATCATATTCATATATTTATTGGCTATACAGTAACAAGCCATTCGAAATGTTTCGATTTATCTAAACAACAGCTTATAATTCAAACAATTTAAAAAAAAAATATTTCGATTACTTGAATGGTTTGAGTAGGCGGTTAAAACAATTTAAAATGTGTTACATTCCGGAGGGAATTGAAGGAAATTGACCTCTATCTCTTTCTGATCTCATTCATGCTCTTTTGCAATAAAATATTGTCCGAGTGAGTCAGTTATTTGATAATCTATGGGATTTATGAGTTTGTTTTTTGTGAGGTGAGTTCCGTCATCGCTGGATGAGTACTGTGAAGGTTCGTCTCTCTTATCTTATCTAAATTGTTCCTTGATACCTTATCTAATTCGATTTGGAAGCAATTTGTTTTGTTTTTTTTGGAATCGGGTTAGTTTTATGGAACAAGTGTGTCATTCCAATAGGGAAATACCTGATTTTATTTTTGATAACAGAATACTCAATAGAATATCTCTTATGGTTCTTTTAGAAATTTCAAATTAAATAATAATAATAATAATATATATATACACATATATATAAATGCATAAATAAATTAGAGTGTAGAAGATTTACTCTGTAGATTAGTACATACCGCGTTAGGTCGTTAAATCAAGCCGTAACTATTTTTATCCCAACTGGCCTTATTGTGAAACCCAAACGGAAGAGGCCTATTTCAATAAACAGGTAAAAAATTGTTTATATTTTCCTTAGGCTACTTTCTAAGTGTGTTCTACATTTTTAAATATTTTTGTACTATTTCGTTGAGATCATTCGTTCTCACTTTTTTTTTTTTTTTTTTTTTTTTTTTTTTATGACTACCTCAAAATAGTGTATCCATTACATTCATGGATTTACTCTCCCCCCCTCCCTACAAACTACCCCCTAAATCGAAGAAATCGTACCTTAAATGTTAATGAAATTCTTTATTTCTTATTAGTATAATCAAAATTAGATAATTTTGTTTTATGTAGAATCTTGGTATAAGATAATCGATTAAAGTTTCTTTAAGTTTATGGAGCATATGTATATTAATTTTCCTTCAGTATAATTTATTATTATATGAGTTGCTAGGTCGCGCCACATATCTTGTTGGTCACAAGGAGTAATAGTCATTTCTTTCCTACGATAGGTTTGTGCTAATTTGTTACTTTTAATGAACTGTACCTTTGAAAGGATATAAGTATTCATATGGCATACGTAAACATAGAATCAAGTACAAACTTTTAACATCAACAGCTAAGATAAATCTACAATAATATAAATTCAATAATTATGAGTTCGAAATAGTTTATATAATTTGGTGGATATTTGAATTCATAATTGGTGTCGGAATGTGGTAGGTTTTGAATCTATCATCGTATTAAAATAATAAATAACTAATATTGTAGAAGAATCTCGAGATGGAACTATCTTACTATTATTTTTCCAATCCATTAATTTTTGCTTTCTTATTTGATAAAAGTGACTTTGATAAAAAAAAAAACCCTGGAAACTTTCTTTAAAAAAAAAAAACAGAAAATATTTAAATATAATTATAATATTATAATTTAAATATAAATATATTTTTCATTTTATTTTCAAACATCTTAAATATATTATCCTAGATTAGTCTTTAAAAAAGTTCTTTTTTGATTGTGTGGAAGATAATATATTTACTATAGATAACGCGTTGAGAATTTATTTGAAGTCTAGTCCCTTAGAATCATCCTTTAAGCACGAAATAAAAGGGCTTCCTGTGGTCAAAGAGTAAAAGGGGGTGAGCCCTATCCTTTTAGGGCTTTAGTAAAAGCAGCTATAAATTAATTAATTACCTTGTGAAGTAGTTAATAATTACTTAAACTTTTCCCTAATATTAGGCTTCCGACTTTTTGTCTCTTGTGTGGGACATTTATTACAGCCCTTCAAGTTCCTAACTTCTTTAGAAATTTCTATTTTATTTATTATAATTAATGGTTTAATGTAGCTCTTATAGTAACCTTATTAATGTGAAGTCACCTATAATATATACATATATCGTTAGTGTTTTATCTCTTAACATTATTGTAGATATAATGAAATAAACATTAAAAAAAAAAAATGTCTAAAATAAAGTAATGTTTATTCGAATTGTGGACTTAAGAGTGTTTTTTAATCAATAATGCTTTTATTTTTATTTTTACTTACCTACATATAATGTAGTATCGGTTACATTTAGCACAATAAATTTATCGTCTAAATACTGAGTGTATCTCGGAAATCAAGTCTCGGAAAAGTGTATAAAAATATGTTTTGTTGAAACGTAGAATATACATTTCAACAACGAAAAGTTTTTCACTGTTGCGATTTTGTTTGCAACTTTTGTTATTAACTTTTTGTTATTGCTATAACTTTCTGACGAAAATCAACTATCGAAAATGGCTCTAACGATATTGACTGATCAACGTGCAAATTCAATGGAATTAAATATAAGATAAGTGTTATCCTCATTAAAATCTTCTGACTGGAATCAAATTAAGAATTTTCAAACGTTTCTCCCGTAAGTGTCAATTTGAATTTACTAAAAAAAAAAAAATATTAAACTAATTTATGATCTCTTATTGTCCGGAGTATAAGGAAATATTTTTTTCCATTCATTTATTAGTGAGAAACTGTGCCTAATGTTTATTTTGTTAAGTTACTTATTATTGGGTTGGTCTACTTTTTGTAAAACATTTAAGCCTAGTGTATTATTGTATATACTAAACTAGATTAAAAATAATAATTATAATTGTCAGATGTAAACACCTATTCGGAAAATTAAAGATCCAATTTCGGATTAAACCTGGATAGACAAAATTTAGGACTTCCAATGTAGCATAGTAATAACATAGCCACAGTAGAATAAAGTTACTTTAATCTAATAAACCAAAAAATTATTACCATTAGAACAAACAATTGAAACAAATTGTTAAAAAAAAAGTTATAATAATACTAAAAGTAAATTAAAAAAGTTAATTTAATTCTGAATTAACTCTTAAATTTTAATGACTCTTGGTTGAAGATTATATTATGCCTCCGGGCAAATGAAGAAATTGTTGTAGCCTGTATGTATGTATTTTTTTTATTCAACAATAAAGTAGTAAAAGGAAAACAGATATACGATGTTAATAAATTTAATTAATAGAATTTTCAAAAGATAATAATTTTTATTACGATGTATCATTATTATATGCGCGTAATGTTAATAAACTTTTAAAACAATATTGCAAATTTAGTTTTTTTTAATAATTAGAAACATATTTATAATACCTTTGGAAAAAGATTGTTTAATTGTTTAAGTTGATATGTAAGACAATATAATGCAGAGTGACGAATAACTCCATAGGTTATTTTGATTAGTATCTTATACTTTTAGATTATTTAAAATGTTTCCATGGATTCTATAGAATTTCCTGAAAAAAAGTTTTGAATAACTTTTCATATTAAGTTCTGATGCAGACAATTTATTTCAACTTGGGAAGTAAGTGAAAGTTGCGTGATGCGTGCGCCCTAGATTTTTTGTTTGTTCTCGTTAAGTCATTCGACCTAATTTCAAACTAGGTTCTATATTTAGATGTATAGAAGGGGATTGGTATTAAGAACTATTGTTCGTCGGCTAGGACACTCCGACCTACATCAGCCAACTGGAACCGAGGGACCTGCTTCACACCCAGGTCGTGGCCTCGGCACAGTCACGTAGAGGATATTGTGCCACCGTCTTCGCGCTCCAGTCTTGTTGTTTACAGTATGGTCAGCACTCTGTTCTTAAGTTTTCTGCCCTGTATGTGTCGTTTTTATCAGGAATTCTTTCTTTTAATATTAAAAAAAAAGTAATACAAAAAATAGAGAATCCTCCAGAGCAGTGGTTCTGTGGACGATGCCCAGGATGTCATTGGAAAAATATTTTAAATTATCTTCATGAAGAATATTTGCAAAGCCTTGGCTTTCAATAAGACTTTAATTTATTTAATATATTTATGGATATTTGCAACTGTATAATAAAATACCTCTAGTAAATGTAATACAAGATTATAATGGCGTGATTCACATGTAGAGATACTACCCATTGGCATATCTCCAAAAACTATGCTAAACCACAAGTTCTCGAGGCCACATCTTCTTTTCAGACGCCTTAGAGGATTATCAGGATTTAATATGAATAATTCAAGAATTGCTCAGACAAATTAAAATATGCGTAGTAACTGGTTGTGAATTGGTATTTGTATTTTAATTATAAGGTAAAATCCTCAATTATCCTTACTTATAAAGACCTTATATCCCGGGGGCAGGGTGGCTGAATATGTTAGCGCGTTTCCGAGCAACAGAGAACCAAAAATTGAAACCAAATAGTTACGAGTTTATACGCGTTTATACTGGGGGGATTTCATCTATGTATCCCCCGCCCTCACCTCCTGGCCCGGGAAACCCCCGTATAACCTTCAAAGCCGAGGTATGGGTGATAAAAAAAAATAAGACAATAATATCGCATATGTAGCTGATTTAGCCTTAACCAGATATCAATTCTTCCATGACAAACTCCACTCCCACTCCAACCCACTAGTTTCAAGCCCTGCTTCCTCTTACATTCCTGACAATCTTCCTAGGCGCCTGAAAAGAAGATGGCCTCGAGACTTTCTAGTTTAAATTATCAAGCGGTGTGCTGCCAGTGGGCATTTTCTCTTCTTGCCTTTTTCATGTATTTTCTCTGTTAGCTAATTTACTTGATATAGTAACTAGTATAAATAAATTATAAAAAAATGTTATAGAATGTTTGGCGGTTCAGAGAGCTTGGGACTAGCATATCAACTGCAATTGAGTATATTATATACTGTGATATATTAAATTTTAGAAAATCTTCGATGGTTTTAATTTCATTTCAACTCGTTCTTATTCTGTACCACTACAACTCTTCAAGGGTCTTGCGTTCAGTACTTATAGAGATTTGTAATGTTTTCAATCCAACGGCCTTGCAATAATGTTTTTCCCCAATGCTGGGTAACGACTTTTTACAGGTTGGTTGTGCCCCAGGAAGTTTTTCCTACCCTAGGAATTTTCATTACAACTGGGGATCGAACCCGAAGTCCAAAGTAGACCACGCTTAGAGCTTAATTTTGTGTTATTCCTACATTTATCGCTATAAGTTTGCTTCACATAAGCGCTTTAGATTATTTTTCATGTTTTCCCTATCCAGTGCAACATGAGACCTCTTGTTGACTTAGCTATCTAAATATAGGGACAAAGATAGATGATGATTAGCGTACACAACTCTCGGCGAAGAGAGCGCTTTGCACATGATCCCTTTGGTCACCAGCCCTTTGATTGCACTAACTTTGTCTGTTTGTTCTGTCTCACATCAGTTAACTAATTAGTTGGCTTTGTGTTGTAGCTTTCCTTAATGTTATACTAGAGGTAATTTAACAGACTGTCTTGTTTGTAATTTATAATCAAAATATCATTTAAAATGATTAATATGTTGTTAGGTATATATTTTCAACCTTTATTCTCTTAGTAAAAGTTGTGCTGTTTATTATTCGAGAGTTTGGGTTTACTTAACCAGACTTTTAGTCTTTATTATTTCAAAACTTTAAATAAATTGCTTATAAAAGGAATGCAAATAAAAAAATTGTCATAAATATTAATTTTCTTCGTGTAGGTCCAATGCGATCAAAAAAAGTTAGGTGTTTTTTGTAAAATTACGATTTTATACAGGTATAAAAAAAATTAAGTGATTTAAATTATCAAGCTGATATGTTTGTAAGTGTTTATTTATTATATTGCCCTTCCATTTTTTATATGATGAATATATATGCTGAGCTGACATAGTAATCTGAAATAGCTGGTACTTGCATTAAAAGACCCATTGGCAATATTCCAAGATCCTGGGATCATTTTCTTTTCGGATGTACCGCAGCGTTATTGAAAATCGATTGGAAAGCAAGGCTGTTGGTGGTCTTGTGTGAGTATTAAATTTATTTTGGAATGCAATCATATGTTTGCCCTTAATTTTAGATCAAAGGCATTTAGATTAGCGTGGATAAATATTTCTAATATTTGTGATTACCATTGCATTAGATTGTGTGGATGTTTCTCAATAATTTTATTATTGCCTAATAATACTATATGAGCAGGTGTCATTGTTTTTATTTATTAATTTTTTTTTTTTTTTTTTGTATTTTAATAACTAGCTTAAAAACCTTCTCTGGATGGTGTTACATATCTCTTTTTTTCCTTTTTTTTAACAGTTTTTTTGTGAGCATTTGTCAGGTCAAGCAGTTTTGTGGCTTTGGGTGAAAGGAAGAGGGATGATATTACTGCTAACCTTAGAAGCCGTAGAAACTCAGGAAATATGTGATAATATAAATATAAACGATTAAGTTTTATGTCACTTTCTCACCTGCTCTTGATTAATATATCTCGAAATGTTGAGTTTAATCGTTTACAATCAGCTGATAGTCGGCTTTGATGGTTTGCAGAAATCGAAAAAAAAAAAATCGAAAAAATTCGGCAGAAAACAAATCTCGGCAAACAGATCCGATCGGAATTTGGCCAGTTTTCAATTTCCGGTAAAGTTTAACGACCTGTCAGAAATAGCGCATGGAGATCTGGGGGAGAAATAGTGACCTATTCTTAAGGCATTGCAATTCGATTTTAAAATATTTGTGAATTGTATGTGTTTTTTTTTTTATAAATGTTACATAATTTATTTATGTTCGTTTACCTATCTCAGTTAATAACAGAAGTGTTGTATTTTTTCGTAAATATTTGTGCTTATGTATAGTGCACTCTCTCGGCGTTTCCAGAAATAATTTATTTCCATAATTTTAATCTATAGTATGAAGTGATTGTTTATCAACCCAGCGTTTAATCCTAGCTGGTCTTTATATGGATTTATACCAAATTTCCACTTGAATGGCTCTCCGTGGCGCTTATTATGATTTTTTTTTTAATATCATTGATGAAATCTGAATACGCTTTCTCTGCTGAATAAAGTCCAAGTTTATTGGGTGTCTGGTTACCCAGGTATCTTCGGCAATGAGAGAGCTGATACACTTACAAGGAGGGGTTCTGCTCAGTTACCATGTACACCTGAACCTGTGTGTGGAATAAGCCACAGCTATGCTAAGGGTTTGATCAAAGTGGCTGCTGGAAATAGATCCAGGCAATACTGGAGGGATACTGAAAAGCAGCATCACTCTAAGACGTTCTTGGAAGGACCCTGCAAAGAGAGAAGTTGTACACTTCTCTCGATGGAGAGGATAACTCTTAGGAGAGTGACAGAACTGTATACAGGACACTGTCAGCTTAACAGGCATCTCCATAATATGGAGTTGGTGGCTTCACCTACTTGCAGATTCTGCAAGAAGGAAGATGAAACTGCGTATCATGTGTTATGCAGTTGTCCAGTGATTGCTAGAATACGGTTTCCATTTTGGCAGCGACTGAATTATAGATCCCAAGTTGTGTGAACTGATTAACCCCTATAGCTTGGTCAGATTCACCAAAGCTCTGTATTAACGGAAATGGACGGCGCACAATAAATCTAATAAGGCTGCAATGCATAAGATTAGCCGGAAAAAAAAAAAAAAATCATTGATAACACCAGCTTCTGATATTCCGATCGGATTAATTATAACGAACAAGCTATATTTTTCCTAAGGAGTAAATTTATTTTAAATATTATGAAATATTGCTTTCTCTTATTACTTCTATATAGTTTATTTTTAATATCACAGCCTTTTTTTTTTTTTTTTTCTTTTTTTAGTACCCAACTATTAACTTACATCATACCCTGGATTTGCCTTTTTTAGCCTCGGGCAAATGAAAGTCACCCATTTCAAATAAATGGATCCTCTGAAACGGATATTGTGAATCCTTTGGAAAAAGGAGATTAAGCATTTAGTTATTTACAATGGCAGGTGCTTACAAAGGGAACCTATCGGGCCTCAATCAGGACGAGGGCTTGAAACGGAGCCGCGCGGCATTGTCGAATCCGATTGGACAATTACTCGGCAAGATAAACACTTCCGATTGGCTAAAAAATCCCTTTCAATGGGAACGAAGGGAGTGGCATTCAGCTGTCTCTTTGCCTTGTGTAACTCTTCCTTGTTAAGGCTTTACCTTTGTAACTCTTCTACAATTGGGATATTGTTGCTGACAACCCCTTCCTTATGAGTTTTTTGGATTTTCATGATGTGGAGTCCCGAAGTAGAGCCATTTGCAATTAAAGTAGTATGATGCTTACTTTATGTGCTGATTTCGGTTTTCGTAATTACCAATCGTCCTTTTAGAAAATCGACACTTTTTTTATTTTTTTATAACATCTCTTTGCAAGTAAACTATTTATTTAATTTTTTTTCACCGAACATATATTTATCGTAAGCAAATGAGCTACATTGAATAAAAATTAAATTACAAACCAATACAGAAACTAAAAAATCAAAGATTAGGAAGATTAACTAGATTATAAGATTTTTTAAAAACAAAAGGGTATTAGTGCAGAAAATCTCTTGCATCTCGATGATCTTTTAAGCGGATTAAAAGGATTTGTGGCAGTCTGGTTCAGTTGAAATGACGAACAGAATGTCAAGGGCTGAATGTAGTGTCTTATTAGATACATAGGAAGGGGAATTTAGAATGTTCCTGAAAGATTTCGATTGTATGAATAATATAAAAACCAAGACGCGAAGAAAACATTACATGTTCTGTCCTTTTGACCATAGCATTTATACCAAGTGGCTCTTTTATTAAGTCGAATTCCAGTTTCAAACGTCTTATATTTTTGGAACTAGTATTAACACATATAAACGCACACATACTCAGACCTTTTTACGGAACTATATCTACGGACCCTGAGGATCCTAAAACATTTATTTATTGTAAACACACAAATCCGAAAATTTTCACGAATGCAATACTTTTCCTTGATAAGTGATATTAAAAACATTATCGTTGAGATTAATATCTTTAATACATATGTAATGTGTTGTATTTAAAATTGAAGTCAATAGCGCCTGTCTATGAAGACTGTTCGATCAAACAAAGATTTGAAGACACTTAACTTTTCTACTATTTTTAGCTTTACGATTCTATTCACTGCGCCTTATCTTAAGAGTTTTTGTACATATTTCTTCCTCTTGGCATGCTTGGTAAAAATATACACTTGCCACTTTTTTTAGACCGTCGAATCGGGCCAAGTGAACTCACGTTTTAGAGAAATTCCAGTTGCTTCATGAATAAGACATTAACGTCCACATTCGCAATGGAAACTGTTATTGCTCAAAGGATGTGTACTATTTCATTGTTAAAAGTCAGCATCATAATTTTTAGTAACCATTTATTTGTGTTCCAATAGCTGTTGTGTTCCAGGCATTCATATTTCCTTTTGCCTTCTTTAAAATAGACATTTAAAATATTTGAATACATCTACTCCATTTGTCCGTCTTTCCAATTCAAATAGTTATTTTTAGAAATTAGGTTGGACAAATTTAAAAATTGTATATTTGTAATCCTCATAATTGACTGAAACGACAAGGAACTTCTCGTAGATACAGATTACTACAACACTTACTCGACAAACGCTCAAAACTTTCTAGTTACTACAAAAAAAAATATTCACATTTTATAAGTGGATGTAACAGTTAGCTAAAGGAAATAATATGTATAAATAAAAAAGGTAATTTGTAGTTAATTGTATATTATGAAAAAAAAATTATTTAATAAATGTAATTAAGAGTAAAATGTTTTAAAAAACTTTTTAGTCTTGATAATGGGGAAAAAGCCCCGAAACGTTGACTACATTTGACGAAATGTATAATAATGATAATAAAAAAGATGATGGAAGAAAAGCCTTGTGCTGGTTTTAATATGGATAAATAAGAAAATCTTCTTCAAGTCATACTAATCTAGAAAACTACAAAAAACTCATTTATATAAACATTATTTGGACATATGGCATTGAGCTATGGGGTCTATTAAACCATCAAATTCCTCACGCATCCAATCCTTGCAATCCGAAATCCTTCGAAAAATCCTCAATGCTCCTTACTTTGTTACCAATAAAATCATCCATAAAGACCTAAATATCCCATTTGTTGAAAAATTGGCCCGATATAGATATACCTCTTTTCATTCCAAACTCCCTGCTCACTCAAACCCGCTTATCCGTGACCTCCCCTCCATATCTAATCCCGACAATCCACCTAGGCGCCTTAAAAGAAGATGGCCAAGAGACCTCCTACCATAAATTATACTTTGGAGTGCTAACAATGGGTAGTTTCTTCACAGGACTACCATGTGTTCTAACCATATATCAATCCTGTTTACTTGTATTCATTTAATACAGTTGGAAATTTCTTTAAATAAATTTAAAAAAAAATTGTATATCGTCCTCTAAGTACTGGATATTTACTTTCGATTATTTCTCATTATTTTTCATGTACCTTTAAATTATTCATCTAACAGCTAATTACCGAGACGTAGTATGCGTGCCTCAAGTTCTTTTACGGGTGCTAACTTTTGATGCTTTCTAAGCATGTTTCACGTCTTAAGGGAAGGCGCTTTCACTTCTGTGTTTAATTACAGGTCGTGAACACTAAATAACTTTGAAACTATGGATTAGTCTTCTACCACTCACTGTTCGTGATTTCTTATTTACTAAGCATAACCGTAGATTATTCAATGCATATGCTTGCTGGTCTTTAATGTGATTTTCCTTGTTACATGAAGTAATCATACCTCACTTTGGATGAACCATATCTAACATGTTTAAGAAATATTTATTTACTATCAAAATATTTAATTTATATAGTTTTAACTGTCCACACTAGAAATTCTTTTTGTATACAATTACTGAAATTATATTTATGGAGATACAACACTTAAGTATTACTGGCTGAACATAGCTCATCGATAGTGTTGAGTAAAAAAAAAAATACTAATAGAAGTAATGAAAAACAAACTTCCCAAAACTCATCTTCATTCAGTGACTTTGAAACTAGGAAAAAAAAACTTATCTTTGGATTCCTTTTGACTGAAGTGCTCTACTTTTTTTGCTCCCTTTCAAAAGGATAAAGTTCTGTCGGGGAATCTTCCTTTTCACGAAGTTTCATTGCTGAGGGTTCTAACTTCTGATTTGTTAAGAAGTTTATTTTTTGTGCCTTTTTAACTTTTTATTTGTTACTCAAGATTATGTGTTGTGGTGTTTGAAAATGGTTAATATCACTTCAATTAGTAGGTTACTACCAACAGATATATTGTATTTATAGAAAAAATTAATCCGACTCCTATGAAATTTAGTTATTTATGCAGTATTGAAGACTGAATTAATTAAAATTACTACAATCATAATATTACTGTAATTATAACTATAAGATACTTATTATCAGCTTTAACTTTGTAATTCTCCTTTGAATATACGAATTATAATGCTGTTTAAGTATAAATATGATTCTAGGATTATGCGCTTACCTATTAGTTAATTTAATCTTTCCGATATTAAGACGTGTTATCGAGAGTTATAAAATGAGACTTAACTTATAAATAATATACAGTAATTATTAATAACTTCCTTTTCTACACCTAAGGGTGTCACCTGTAAACCTAGAAAGGACTGACCAAGTACCGACAAAGAACACATACCTGTACTTAGGACACAGTACCCAACACCTGGAAGCACTTGCTTTGTGGTACCCATGCCGCCTCCTTATCCCCTCTACAATATCTTGCTATATATACCCTTGTATCCTCAAAACTCATTACTCGGTCAGTCACCAGCTAGCAGCCGAGGAAGAAGGTTCTACTTTTTGAAGACAGAAGACCTCTGGCCCCGTGTTTAGCTTTCTTGACTTGCTAAGATTAGCGCCCTCGAGCTGTCAGGATCCACACATATCCCGTGGAGCATATCTTGACAGCCACCCTGTTAGGGTAAGGGTAGCGTGGCTCTAGCAAGTCCACCACGATGAGTAAGAACAAAGGTGAAAAGACGAAGGCGGCCTCCACCAGCAGGCAGGCCCTCGGAATGACAGTAGCAGCACCACAGTCATCGACTAGTGGGAGAAAGGAGAAGCCCCGTCAGGAGGAAGAAGGGGAATGGTTACTACCCAAGCGGTTCTGCAAGACCGCGAATACGGCGACGAACTTTACCGTGAGTACAATAAACAATTTTAGTATTTTAAGTGACAGTGACACTGGCAGTGCGGGAGCCACAGTGAATAGTGCCGCGCCGAAAAAAGCCCCTCCCATTGTGATGAGTGCGTCGAATACAAACGGTGTAGTGAGCGACCTCAGAGCTTCCGGTTTCGAGGACTTCACTATCCGAAAAACCACCGAGGGTGTAAGGGTCTACCCTGGCACTCTAGAGATACATAATGGCATCCTTACCCTCCTCAAAAACAGAAATATCCCATTTCACACATATTCCACAGGGGGTGGCCCTAAATTTAATAAATTCGTTATCTACGACCTGGATATAGATCACGACATCCAAGACGTTAGAAACGAGTTAACTCAACGCCTGAAAGGGGTGACGGATGTGAGGAGAATGCAGAGAAGTGATAAAGACGGGAAGAGGACCGACCTGCCCCTCATTCTGCTCACAACCACAAAAGATACCAAATTGGAAGACGTCATCAACCTCCGTCACATAAATCGAGTTCGATTTAACGTGAAACCGTACCGTGGCAAAAAAAGGCATCGTACAGTGCTATCGGTGCCAAGGTTTTGGCCATACCAAAAACCACTGCGGTAAGGCAGTGGCCTGTGTCAGATGTGCCGGCCCTCACGCCATATCGGAGTGCCCGAGAGCAGTCAATCCGGTGAAGTGTGCAAACTGTGGGGAAACCCATGTAGCATCCTTCTCCGGATGTAAGGCGCGTCAGGCGCTCCTTGAGAGAATTAAGAGATTCAAGGAGAGGGCAGGCCTTAAGAAGTCACCGACCACAAGTAAGAATAAGAGCCAGCCCAACCCCCCACCTCGGCACACCGAGCCCGCTCAGCCTGTGGCTAGCGGGCCAATGGGAGACCAGGCTCAACCCCCACCCAGTTCCCGCCAGACCAACCGGACTTACGCGGACAGAGCCAATCATGACACTCCCCTTCCATGGGCGGAGCTAATGATGAAAACTTTGAACCAACTGGCTGAGAACACAGACAAGCTGACTAGCTTGTTTAAATCTCTGTTGCAGCCATGAACGGACAACTGACTGTACTTAACTTCAATACAGACGGACTGATGCCAAAAATTACGGAGGTTTATGCCTTGATAGCACGGACCCAGCCCACTGTAGTAATCCTCACCGACACCAGAGTGAGCCCCCAGCGCATACGCCTGCCAGGTTACGATCTGACAGGAGATCAACCAATAGAAAAAGTAGGAGGGGTCCTGATAGCCATTCGTCAGGGAACCAGATGGAGGGAACACCCCCCACCAGTGGATATCAGAGACCCCAAGATTCACCACAAAACTGTGCAGGTTCTCCTGGATAAACCAACTATCATCACTGGTTTATACAGGAGACCCTGTACCTCAACAGAAGACTTCTCCCAGCTACTGAACGAGTGTGCCAAGAAATCAAACCATTGGGTTATCGGAGACCTCAACGCTCGGCACACCGTTTGGAATAACATGTCCAATAATAAAGCTGGGAAAATAATACTGAAAACCCCTGTTACAGTAGTGCATCCACCCACCCACACTTTAATACACAAAGCTGACAGGACGAAGAAATCCACAGTTGATCTCCTGCTCACGAGACAACCACACCGCTTTCTGGACTGCATAGCGCTGGAGGACGAAATCTCAGACCATAGGCCTGTGCTTTACCTGGTAGACGGCGAAATACCACCCCCACCCCCATCGAAATACAAATATACTGACGCAGACTGGGAGACCTACAAAGCACAGGTCCATCACAAACTGCCGACAGTCTCCCCTCTGAGGACAAAGAAGGAAATAGATGATTATCTTATTTCCTTCACCGAGATCATTAAAAGTGCCGCCGACGCTGCTATCCCGAAGTTCTCACCACTTCCGCCAGCTCTGCGTCCTCCGCCAGACCATATTCTGAAACTTATTGCCCTGCGCAATAAGTGGAAGAATAAATGGTACAGGACCAGGGATCATGAGGTGAAGACGGTGGTAAATTCACTTACCACTCAGATCCGAAACCTCATGAAACAATGGCGGACTGCACAGTGGCATGAGAAACTACGGGCTACGCACGGCGACCACAAAAAATTCTGGAAGCTAATAAAATCAAGCACCAGAAAACGAAGCTCTACAGTCCTTCATGACGGAGAAAGACTGTTGACAGACGAAGAACAGGCCAAGAAGTTTGCGGACTACTACAGTGGAAAAATAACACAACGCACAGGAGCCCCCGCAGAACTTCCCACTGAAGAGATCGGAAACAACTACATGTATGTATCCCCGAAACAGCTGAAGGCAATTCTCCGTCGTTCGAGGGGGAATAAAGCCCCAGGCCATGACGGGATACAGACTGTATTGTTGAAGATGCTCCCTAGAAAGGGGATAGCTCACCTGACTAACCTCTACAACTCCTGTCTCAGGCTGAGATACTTCCCTGAGGCATGGAAAAGAGCTATCCTCTTCCCGCTATTGAAACCCGCGAAGAATGGATCCCAGCCAGCCGACTATAGGCCAATCAGCTTGCTTCCGCACCTGGGCAAGATTTTTGAGAAAATTATTCTTAATTATCTCAAGACTTATTGCTCAGAGGTAGCCCTAATCCCACCGGAACAGACTGGCTTTCAGGCCGGACTCTGCACGGATCACCACCTGGCGAAACTACAAGCGGAAGTAAGCCGAAGCACAAACAAAAACGACGCCACCGCAATGATCTCAATAGACTGTACGGAAGCGTTTGACTCAGTGTCCCATAGTCTACTATGTAAGACACTGCTAGATAACGAATTTCCTGAGCAGCTCTACACCACCTTGCGGTCCTTCCTACAGGGGCGTAAAATAGAAGTGCTGGTTGGCAGAGCCTTCTCCAAGGAATTCGACCTCACCTGCGGAGTCCCCCAGGGGTCCGTGCTATCACCAGTCCTATTTTCAATATACACGGCAGAAACTGTTGGAGCAAGATACACAAAAGCTACTGTAGCGGCCTATGCCGATGACATAGCGATCTACAGTAGCTCGATGAACGCAGAGACAGCTCTACGACAGGCGGAGTTGGCATGCAATGAAATAACTACAAAGCTGGAAAGACTAAATATTACAGTTAATCCCAAGAAGACCGACTGTATTATCTTTTCTTTCCAAAAGAACAAGCGCCCTCTACCGAAGACCTACAAGGTAGCAGGAGTCGAAAATCAGCCAGCCAATAGCATAGTGTACCTGGGCATCACCCTCGACAGGCATCTAACACTAGCCAATCACTGCCTAAAAAAGATTAAATCGGTTAGGACCAAGTCCTACCGATTGAATCACTTACTGATGTCTCCAAACCTATCACTTCGCCTGAAAATATTAATTTACAAAGCCGTTCTCAGACCAGCCCTCCTCTACGGAGCACCGTTGCTAAACAACATAACAGCACCGACGGCAAAGAGACTTCAGCAGTTTCAAAACGGAGTATTACGACGAATGGTAAGGCATACCTCACTACATAGGACAAAGACAGACCAGTTATATGACACCCTAGACCTCCCGACAGTGACGGAGTTCATCTCCCGCAGGCATATCAAATTCTTTGATAGCCTCCGGTACTGCACGAACCCACTGTTTAATACACTGACTCCAACAGGACGGCCACAGCGCTGGCAGGACTACGTAAAAACTCTCAGACTAGACTGAGAAAACATAACTTCCTTTCACTGACTCAAAAAGACTAGTGAGCCCCATCACTAGAACTGACTCATAAACTGCTTCCCGACCCCGAAAATCTCCCTATCCTCAGACCCCTCTTAGAATGCATCTGATGCAGTAAAAGAGGACCCTTGATTCCTTCCCTTATCCTTCCTTGACTTCAACCCCAAATCCCATGGGGCTTAGGAAAAAAAAAAAAAAAAAAAAAAAAAAAAAAAAAAAAAAAAAAAAAAAAAAAAAAAAAAAAAAAACTCATTACTCTAGTTGTAACATTTACTTGTGTCACACTCATAGAAGGAGAAAACGGAATCTACACTTGTAGTCACCCAAACTCCTCAGCACAGTGTATTGTAGTCAGAATATGTATTATGTTCTCATAATAAAAGCAATATTTTAATATCTTCACTGTGTGTGATTCATTAACTGAGGGCACTCAAGCGCGTGGAACTTTATATGGATAGTATTTTCATTATAAGCACTTTCGAAGAATTAATTATTTTCCTAACTAAAATTTATAGAAAGTTGTTCAATACGAAAAAGAAGTCAGAGGAGGTTGATATTGAAATTTTTTTTAAATTTCTTCACAATAATGGAAATGTCCGTATCAACTGGCTGAGTATCAATTTCCTCTGGACTTGATACATTTCTATCAGATATATTTTGTCTGTATCAACTTCGTGTTTCAACTTCTTTTTAGTATCAGATACAAATAATGTGATTGATACAAATTGACACATCCCTACATTGGATGGATCTGTGTAGCCATCATTTGGTTTTATCGTCATCAAACCTACGGGTTCGCTAGGCCTATTATTATTATTATTATTATACTTATATAGTAAATATTTAACATTATGAGTAACTCTTTTTAGGCCATAAATGTTGAATATGTTTTCTATATTTTGGCGTAATTGGCGGAATATCAATATGTTTCGTTTTATTTTATATTTTACTTGAGAGGAAATATTTATCTCTATACATCCTTCATTCTTATGGTGTTAATATCTGAAACATCCGTTATCAAAACACGTTTTCCTCGCAGCGGGTAGGATTGTGCACGGAATGCTTCACGTCTGGAAGTCCCATGATAAATAAGGAAGACATCGATGCTAGCCGAGAGATGTTTTGTTTACCGCTGGGTGGGCACACCTTCTATTCTCCAGCAGTGTCAGCTACTGTTGTTACCCCGAGCACAATAGCATTGTTCTCCCTTTGTTGACTGTACAGCTCTCTGTCGTCTGTATGCTGAGGCCTAGTGTGGATGGAATACCCCACCAAACTTTAAACGCAGTTCATGCACGTGTATTTCTTCACGAATCTCTATCTATTTAATTTTAATACATTTTTTTAAAAATCTGATGCACGCATTACAAACATGCAGCCACCTATTTGCTATAGAAATCGTTATATATAACAAACGCATTAGTGTCTGTAGGAGTTTTGTTAAGAGGAGGTAAGTTAATGACTACGGAAATTGAATATCTTTGGTGCGCCACGAGTATTTTTTTTCATTTAAATTCAGTCTAAATTAGTATAAATATTGTTGCTTGGACCTAAAAACAGTCTATATCTCAATACATAATTTTATTTTATCTAAAAATCTTCATGGAGGAGAGGAAAAAAAAATTAACAAACGCTTACGTTTGTGCTTTTTTTGTCACTCTACGTTATTTAATTTTTTGTTGTAAGCTATATAGTTTTTCCAACTATAAGCAGTAGCACAGTTATGCTAATTTATAACAAATCCATTACTGCTCTTATTTCTCGTGTCTGTTAAGTACTTAACGGTATTTGTTACAAAAGTAAGGAACTGGATGAGGAAAGCGTTGTGCAGAATAGACTTGTGCCAATGTGGTCAGGAGTGCCAAGCCCTACCACAGGCTATAGATATACGTAGTAAAGTAAAAGTATTAATTTATATAAGTATTATCGATAAATAGAGTTTTGGTTAGAAACAAAAAAAAAAAGCATAATTATCTTATCAGGCTGTGATATTAACAATAAAAAGTAACCTTAAGAATTGGTGTGTCAGCATCAAAAATAAACAATCGAAAAGTTATGTTTATTACATTTCACAAAAAAATAAAGAAGATAACTTAGATCACAGGATACGACGCCATTGCTCTGTTGATTATACCAGTTTATCGTTATTCATATTTTATGTCCCTAGATATTTCACAAAGAGTCAAGGTAAATGATAGGAGATCAATAAGATAAGTTCAAAATGATCAATGAGTTCGATATTTCGATTCATATCAGGAATCGCCAGTGCGTGGGCCGATCCAAGTCGTCTCGTTTATAAAAATGCCAGAAAAAAACGTATGTTCCGCGAAGTGAAACTGCCGCGGTTGATTACTTTCCAGTTTATCCGCCTCGAGCTACTCTATCGCATATATCTTGTGCGCTTATGTAACTTGGAACTGTCTTTAATTACAGACCTACAGTTCCTGAGACTTGAAGTAACGGTCAAAGGTAATAGGTTATCTCTGGTCGCTGTTACTGTCATCGGTTCGCTGACTCGGGTTGATGGTGAAAGTTTCATGTCCTACGTCGAGTAACATCCTCTGACCCAATGGCGGATATAATTTATGTAAGCCGTGAAAGTGTGTAGCATGTTCTTGGAGCTGCTATTGTTTTGACTGTCGTTCCGGTAGTAGGCTTGACGATTCGCTGCAGCCGACTGCTCTTCCGGCCATGGCAGGGTGGCACTGGACAATGGCGTTTCGGCACTTCCGCTTCCTGGTCGTGTTCGAAGATGTCTTCTTTTGGGAGTAACTTTTCACTATTTGCTCAGTGATATAGACCATATTATGATTTATTTTTTCTTCTAAGGATGTCTAGATTGATATTTAGCCTGAATATTAGGGATCACCACCCAGGGTTATTCGCAGTAGCATAAAAATGACGTTAAATGAATAAAGAACCACCTAACCATTCAAATTTTAGCCACTGAGGTGTGAATAACATTGTATAATACCAGAAGTTAGCACAGATATACGAATTAATCAATTAATATTTACGAATTATAGAACTTAAAACGTTGAAAGACCAGTATTAATATCCCGGATCCTTAATTAATGAAATACAGCCGTGTTATGCAATATAGTTTTATTAATATGTGAGATGTTTATTTTTACGTAGATGGTGAATCAAATATGGACCATATTTCGCCAAGAAAAGTTCAAGTGATAAGAAAAGTTCAAAACAAAGGTAAAGAATAGATAGTCGCAACATTGCGGAGATAGAAATAGGCTTGTGAAGTTTCGAAGCGGAACTTAGTTGTTCTGCGACCACAGACGTGGTACAGAATGTCTCCTATTGTCGCCTCCATCTCCAATATCCAATTATTGCTTTTTATCTAAATACTGAGGTATATATATATATATATATATATATATATATATATATATATATATATAGATTATTTTTCTTTAATTGATATGTATCAGTATAATCGGTAATAAACATTACGCCTATTTTCCCTTAAAAAAAAAAAAAATAAATAAATAAAAACTGGTGCGCGTAACACGACTTTCACTTATTTCTGTTGGTTGTCAAAATTAAGTGAAGAATTTTCAAATGAAAAAAAAAGGAAGGGATTAAATGAAATAATTAGAGATGTAAAAAGGTCAACGAATTAATTGAATTGGATTTCTATGGTAGCATGTATTTTATTATATAATCTATTATATCATTTTCTACAACAATCAGTTAGTTTTATCGGCTTTTTATCACGTCTATTAACTTTTAAAATTTTGTGTATAAGATAATATTTCTAGAATCTTTAGCTTTACAACAATATATCACAGTGTTCTTAAGTTCAAATATTGTTTAGCTCTTTTCTCCTTTGGTAGGAGGCCGAATTCGATCAACTTATACATCTACTCGTTACTTATCAGTGCTAACAAGATGATATGGTTGATTTTTTTAAAGCTGCAAATTTATAGGTATTTTAGAGGATGACCACTTAATATATCGGAATTTAAGCCTTGTCAGGCTATTTCAATCAGAATATAACATACTGATATAACATACGAAAGATTTAACATATTAAATAATAAACAATTAAATTTAAATTAGGTGTAGTAGTCTCCCTAGGGTTATCACCTCTTATACATTACAGTGCGTGCATCATTCTAGCCTCCTCTTCCTAATTCTTATCGTGTTCGGAAGCTCCTCGCGTGTAGACTGAAACGCAGATGATCTGGTCGGGCGTTCGGCGTAGCCTTGACACTGACCGCACTATCTTCATTATCGGAGACGGCCCTGTCAGATCGCGGCTGTGTGAGTGCCAAAAAAGTGTTTCCTTATCGCTCTATTATTAGCTCTGATAGCGGCGCTCAATGGGACCTGCTCGCCGTGCAGGAAGTTGAGTCATCGCTGTTTCGTCCCCGAAGGAAACCTGCGCTTCTACTTGTGATTCTTGAAACATAGTCTTGGTCTCCAACTTCATCTTAGCTAAAAATGTTTTGATTTTAGCTCTTATAAAATATTTGTTGTAGATTAGACTTATTTAGCCATATAAATTTACGATATAGTTTTATGATGGTCTGACTCTATACAATGTAATCTTATCTACTCTAATACAAAAGCGTTTTAAGAGAAGTTTATAATGTCAGAAATTACCTCTGATTTTTACAGATTTTACCATTGTACTTTATATAATTACTTTACAAACTTATAATATAGTAACCCATTATTAGCGCACTGATCACAACTTCATTAATTTAGAAGTTCACATGGTCACTCTTTTTTTCTAATATATTTTTCACGTGATGAACATATGAAGGCCTTCAGAGGAAGAGTTAGTAAGCATAAAACATTTTGCTTGAGGGGAAATTTATTTGGGGTGCTTCCTCAAATCACTGTCAATAATAAAAGGTTAAACCAGCTCTTGATCAGTGTGCTATCAATTTTAAAAATGTAATAATAATGACATTTTTACTTCTTTTTGGCTATGGGAGGAATTAAATCCATGCCACAGAGTAATTTAAAAATAAAAATATCTGTATTTATGTTGTGTCCGTTTATAGTAGTCTATAATTTTTCAAAAATGAAAAAGTAAATTACAATAAAAAAATTAATCTCATTATATCTCTGAATATATCATAAGGTTACCATGATCTTTTTGGTTAATAATTATATTAGAAAGTGTGCATGATTTCTGACCATTTATCTCTTTACATTAATAATACAATATGATAAATATATTGTACATAAGTTAAAAATATGAGAATAAAATGAAAGTTTTCTCATACCTCTGAATTGGAACTTTTGCCAGTTTCCGAATGAAAAATGGACTCGAGTGGGCGTCAGAAACCATAATTACGTAAATCTCGTGCTAAGAGTGAGGTATTCGGCCAATATTTAGTCTACCCGATCTATAATTCTTTTCCTTGGCCCGACCTATCCTTTTATTAATTATTTAGCATGTTGTTAGCAATCATTTTCCTATTATCACCTGTCGACTTTTATTATTCACACCCTGTCTAGTTTATGGTGATTTATTTAAATTTCCTCGGTGCCGACTACCAAATTCTCATCTGTGCTTGGCCGCTTGTTTAACGCCCAGCTATTAGGATGACAGGGTGGGCATGAAAATCGATTCTCTACATCCCTCGGCCAACAACATCGGCTCTTCCTTTGTGTGACCAAACATCTCACTCCCTCACATACAGTTAATAATTATTGGGTTTATGTTTTATTTATGTTATCTTGTTGAGTTTATAGTTCTATAGATTAAAGTATCAATAGCCTAGACCTACAGCATATAATCTTATTTTATTAAAAACGTTATTACGGTTTTTGGAGGGAGATGGGAAATATTAAAGTATCCCAACGATTTTGACCGCATTCTATCAAAAATGTTAATCCATATTGACTATGGATTTAATTTATTTTTCAAAACGTGGTTGTAAAATAAGGTCGTTGCGTTTTTCAATATTTCAATTTAATTCTCTCTGTGTTTATTAAATCATGTTTACTTGCTCAGTAATGTTTAGATATTGTATAAAACGATTTCTTGAGGTGCCTTTATGCATCGTTTCAACCGTAATTCTTATCTTTAAGTGGTATTTTGCTTGCTCAAAATAGAAGAGAAAAAAATTCATTTTCGTCATTTAATGATTTTTTATCCGCTGCATATACTGTTCACAAAATTTGTACTGTGTATGGAGATAATGCCTTAGGAGAAAGCACCGTCCGTTACTGGTTTGCTCGGTTCAGAACCGGATATTTTGCCTTGGAAGACGCAAAGCGCTCGAGTCCTTCAAGTGTTGATGATCAAATTCAAATATAATTGATCAAAACTATGTATTTTTTTATTAAATATAACCAAATCATATAAGTTATTAAAAATATTTACAAGAACAAGAATCTGAAGTTTTACATTGAAATTACCAGTAAAAAATTAATTTATTTTAAAACCCAATATATTACATAACTGATAATTAATTAAGGATCTATTATTGACATCATTATTACTGGTCCTTTAGCGTTTTAGTTGTAGAATTAATACATTTTAATTTTTTAATTAGTATACTTCTAAGTATGAAAGAATATAAAAGATTCATTGATTATTGTGAAATTATAACAGCACCATTCAGTATCTTTATTTTTTCAAGTATTATGAGGCACATTAAACAGTAATGCAAGACGCATTGCAGTTCCTAAAGAATGCATCTAACAGGAACGTTACATTTGTTACTGATTACGTAACCCGGTCACACGAAGGAGCTTAACATGCATTGCAACGGTCGCGTTCCTGGTGGCCTGGGATCTCGAGTGAACCTCCGAGATGTGAATTCTTGAACGAGCAATTCTTACAGTTCGATCTCTCCGTTGCGCTAGAGGTCTGCTTTAGATTCCTTGAGAATGTTTTCTCAAGTTAACGTGTTATACATTTTTCATATTATATGTATATAGTCTTGCATTGAAATTATCCTATTGAAAATACATCGACTTTCAAAATCAACCATCGCATTCAAGATCGAATTGCTCATTTGATGTTCGTGAAAAGGACTAAAAAAACAAAAAAAAAAAAAAAAAAAAAAACGGACGAAGATATTAAATGCGTCGGTATTTTAAACGCAACATTAACCCCTCCCAGTATAGACTGACGAGTTTTTAAATCATATTTTTAACTCCCCTAAATTATTAACAATTAAACAGGTCTTTAGCCAGCTCCATTATTGTACCGTTATTCCGTTCCATACAGTTCCACACGAGCCATAAGTCACTGAACCGAGAAAGGTGAGGCTTTTCGAAAAGAGAAAGCCCTACAATGAGTTCCTCCCACACCCGCTGGCCACTCCTCTACTATCCTTAGTAGTCGAGTGCTTGTTTTGTTACTATTTTTGGATTATCTATGTTGCCTATTTTCAAAAAATAATTTAAAAGCTCCATTTTTTCAAACCTGACTATTCATTATTATCATTGTCCTGTAATGTATATATAAATATATTCCACAAGTCTGAGAATTTGAAAAGGAAGCTGTTTATATGTGAAATCGTTTTTTATTTATTTATTTTTTATTGAATGCATTGTAATATTTAACAAGTTATATTCGTTTTGGGTTCCAGTAAATTACAAACGATGTTAGATAATATTTAATTACTGAATATTAAGAAGTTGATCCTATGTTAGATATGAAGGCGGGCATATAATACTAGCAATTAGTGAAAAGCATATTTGTCAACCAACGTTCAGTAATGGAAAACAAAAAACGAATACAGAAATTTGTTTGTTTTGTTTTTTGATTTAACTTCACTTTATGCTATAGTGAGAGTCCTAAATTTTGCCTATCCAGGTTTTAAGATTACCTGAGATCACAAAGGATCGGGACAGCCTTTTTTATGTCCCCTCCGAAGGACCGCATAACTGCGGTTTTGGACCGGTGATCTTGGCTTGAATAAGGCTTTTATGCTAGTCACTATGCTACAAGTGACCCCTAATACACAAATTAATTAATTTATTTATTAGTTATTATTATTTTCTTTTTTGTTTCTCGTTATTATTTAAACTCACTGTTTTTTATTTCTGTTAATCTTTTATGGGCATTTATTTATCAAACACTTACACTCGATCTTGTTATTTTTGAGCCCAGGTAAAGACCCGAAACGTTGGTGAAGACGTTTGTTAATAAACAGTCTTTTTTCACACTCAACTCATACTTAATATTCAACAACCTTTACTTTTTCTTTCATTTGAGAGACCGTTACAATTTGCTTACCTTAAAACTTAAAACCCCAACTTTTGTGGAGGGAATGGCACTTTAACCGTTGTCGATTAAAAAGTTAAGGAAGAAAAATTAAATTAATTTTAAAATACTCACGCATATAACAAAAAAAAAAAAAAAAAATTAATCTATATTTTAAAATGTTAATCTTCTAAACTTTAGGCCTAATGTATAATCAAAATATGATATGATACTAATATAGTTATCAAAATCTTATAAGGATTTCTACCTGAAATGATTAATTTCAGCGATTATTTCAAGTATACAAAAACATTATTATAATTTGATTTAGTAAACTTCTTTTAAACAAAGCTTTACCTTAACTACGTAATTATTCTGCCCCGCATAATATTTAATCTGACTTAAAAAAAAATAAAATAAAAAAAATGTTACTATTTATTGTTTGGTAAATAATTTTTGGTTTCTTATGTTTTAAAATTTAATTCTTAATTTTTTTTTCTTGCTTCATATTGGATAGGCAGTATATTGAAACTGCCCTTCAGAAGTTTTTCATGTAAAAGGTACACAAAATAATTATATTGATGAATCTAAAAAAAAAATCATTTGTCGCGGAAAAATAAAATACGACTTTATATTGAAACTAAATAAATGCTATCTCATGATAATTAAATAGCATAATATTATTCACTGAGCCAGATTGTCCCGGCCATTATTGTCACAGTCAATTGTGCATTTACCTTGTCCTTAATTGTCGATCGGCCTTAATGCATTGTCTGCAATATCCAACTCAATAAGTTTGTGTTCACATTCAGATTTGCATCATCGTTATTATATTAAAGTTAATGATGTAACAGAACATTCCATTTCAGTAGTCAGGTTATTTTATTGACTCCTTGTTAACTTAAGATGTCTAATTCAGCTAAAGAAAAAATGCTGTAAATTATTTCGCCTACCTAGCTTTAATTAGGACAGGAATCGTTAATAAGTATCTGATATCGCATTGACTCGGGACCACCATATTACGTCCTTCCGGAAGGACGGTATGACTAAAGATTTTTTACTTCTTTAGGGCTATCTGCCGCGTTTGAACCCGTGACCTTGGGGATAGTAATAGCCATTACACTAAAGGTGACCCCTGACCTCCAATTTTATTATTTTCATGACAGTGTGTAAACTAGCCTATGTAGTTTTTTATTTGTGTAAAAATAAATTTTCATATTGTGATATCTGATTAATTATGTGCCGTATGCCGATTCTCGAAAATAGGGTTACCCGTTTAGTTCATTTTATCTCTGTACAATAGAGCTCGTTTTACGAGTAGTACGCTCTATTTTAAGGGTATTAAAGATAACAGTACTTTTAATAGAGACTTTTTATGGTACACATTGGCTCAGATATTTATTTCTAAACGGAACATAATTACCCGTCGCACAGTGGGAAAAATCGCGATTTATTGGTCAAAATTCTATAACTCTTGATCTAATAAGATAAATTAATTCTTTTTCCGTTTCTGAGTAGAAAATGTCCTTTATTAGTGAGTGTGAAAAAAATTACTCGCGTTACTTTTTTAAAGATTTTTTTTATTTTTCAAAGCTACTGATTTCATACATTTTTATATATTTGATCAATTTATTCTATATAGAAGCATTCGAATCGACAGAAATGACCTATTATCCTAGAGCTTTATTAATTATTATTGAGCTTTCTGCGTTTATGCTTGCCTTACTCAGGAATTCACAAGATATACAGAATTTATAAGAAACTATAGGGCAAACAATCTACAAATTCAACTTGAGAAAATAAAATATTTTCGATACTTATCCTATGAATACAATATTTTTTTTTATTCCAATGGAACAAAAGAAAAAAAAATTATAAAATATGAGGCATATTTTAGGATTTTTTCTCTATATCGATGTATAGATATGCCTCATATTTTAGGATTTTTCTTTTCTTTGTTCCACTGAAATAAAAAAAAAAAAAAAATTGTATTCACAGGATAAGTATCGAAAATATATTATTTTCTTAAGTTAAATTTGTAGATTTTTATATCCAGATTTAATTAAGATAGGGATCTTTAACGAATACCTGACATCGCACAGGCACAGGATCACCTTTTAATGTCCCCTCCAAAGGACGGCATAACTAAGGATTTTTACTCCGTTAAAAAATCCTAGGGCCACTTGCGGGTTTGAACCCGGGACCCTGTGCTCAGGAGGCTATTATGCTAACCACCATGATACTGGTAACCCCGTGTTTCAATGATATGAAATACTTGTAAACATTTTTATTTATACACATTAGCGTTTTTTACTGGCAATATTTAAATGTATCTTTACTTGTGAGTTGAATTGCCCGTCGAACTCCTGGCAGACACAGATAAGGAGCCGTATAACACTATCAGCGGAAGAGGCAGGTATCCACCTACCCGTGTCAGCCACCGGAGCAGAAATGTAGCACAAACGGTAATGAAGTTGGCCATATCTCACAGGCCTCGTCTTTTGTAGGCTGCTGTGCTCGTCGGGTATAAAATTGTATATATTAGCGAAAATAGCTGGTGATTTTGTTGGGGTTTACCACACGAGAGCGTGCGTTGTAACGGGTATTATTTTGGCAAGGATACAAACATATTCTTTATAAAAAAGAAAATTGAAATTCATAATAAAATTCACTATTAAGCCTACTTTTAACAATTCTCTCAATAATTATTGATAAATATTATTTATTAAAGTTAACTTCTGACTAGTTTTTGCCCGAAATAGCCAAACTGACATCATTATTGAAAGTTAGGGGGGGACATTTCATTACTTTTATAATTTGAAAAGTTTTGAAGAAGAGTGATTATTCATCTCCTACAAATAAATTCTCTGTTATCGCTTACCCATATATAATTATTCGTGCAAAATTGGAGTGAGATGTACTCATAGGGGCTCACATAAGTTCTTCTTTTTTTTAATGATCCTATTGATTCGAATATTTCATATTCTGGAATATTATAGAAATCTCATATATATATATATATATATATATTTTTTTTTTTTTCTCTCATCCTCCATTTATTTTTCAAACAAAACATACAAAATAATTGATGTACATACATAAAACTTGATAATATTTCCTTTATTTGTCCCTAGGGATTTTAAGTGATATAATACATCAAAATTCACTACATTTTCTCAATAAGTTTCGTTGAAAATTGGGAAATTATTTTCCTTTGGATTCTACAAGTGATGTGCTATATTTTTTTAATTGTGATATTATTTTTTTTTTTAAATATATGAATCAGAAAAATGATTAATTAATGAAATCAGATTTTAGAATTATTGTTCCCGGTATTAAATTCAGTGGTTATTTTTTTTTGTAAAACATAATTTTCCTAGTGTTGATAATTACTTTATTTTATATCTAAAAATTATTTATTGTCTCATAGTCATATTATGTAAATTTGGAATATGTTTTGTTAGATGAAGTTTTTTACATCGATTAATGTTTAATATATATAATTAAGTAAGGTGCATTATGAATAAATAAGTGTGGCTGTACGGCTACTGCTCAAGTCAAGCATAGCTTATGTTGTGAGTTTGAATCCCGGACATATTTTAAAGTTGTTATTAAAGGGAATTCACTTACATTCCCCTCATACTAACCACAACTGTGTATGTGTGGCCCTTCAGCCAACTGGCGGTCTTCACAAAAATAGGGGTAGGGAGTGATGACCATACCTTATAACGTATCATCGAAAATCGGACTATAGAATCCTAAAAAAAACTACTATCATTAAACAACCGAAAATAATAAATAAATGACTTTCGATGTCGGGCTTTTTTAAAATTACTGCTTAAGGACGTTTAATTATAGTTTATGTCCGGTTCAATTTTTTCTAGTCGTTTTTTGTTTTTTGTTACTACTTATATGCTCCTTTCAATTAAAGAATTTGTCAATATTTTTTGTTCTATTTGAGATTCGAAACATCTCATCCTTCATATGTACTTTTAGTTTTAATGCCTTACATACTATATATATATATATATATATATATATAATATTCAAAGATAATATAATATTCGCGCGACCCAGACTCATCTGCTCTGATTAACTATCTCATCCTCTAGCGCTGTCGCCACAGCCTGTGATACTTGCTGACGTTGGCTTAGACAGCTGTCTGGAGGTTCCCATTGCTGGAACCTTTCCAGGCTATTTTTTTTTTTTTTTTTATTGTAATTTTTTATGTCCTTAAAATTAAAATTTTTTTGACTACTTGAGCTTAAAAAAATTAATCTTGAGTGATATTATTTAATGTTGTGGTTTTTAAAATTATTTATTATCTAAAAAAGTTAAATATAATGATGCTAAAATGTTTCTTTATTAAACCAATAAAGATGAAACTAAACCAGAAATTAATTTTTTTTTCTCGGGATTTCACTCTTATTCGATCTCTATCTTTCTTAATCTAAGTGGTACCAGCATATTTAAATATAACTTCGACTACTTAGACTCCTTACTACTAGGTTTTACTTTCAAGTCTAACCGAATATGTATGTTCGTCAATGTTCTGCCTGCTCAAACGTCATCTGTACACCATGTCGGCCACCGGGCACGGTTGAGTGGTTGCCTTGGTACTGGCGGATGCTGTTCCGGCACATGGCCCCATAGAGTGTATGTTTCATGATTCATATTCATCAGTATGAAGCAAAAAAATAAAATATATATGTCGGTTGAAAAATCAATTTTTTTCACTTCTTAGATTTCATTATAACAGGGAATTCAGAACAGCTGTATTGTGTGAAAAAACTTTCAAAATTTGGCATTCCAGGTTTTCACTCGGGTTTCTTAATGTCCGTATACCAAGATTTAAATTTATTACGTTTTGTTAATTGGGATATTTTTCTAATTTTCTATCAAACACACATGAAATTTGTATATTTTTATTTTAATGAATTCTTATTTATTTTTTTATTCAGTGAGTAATGGTAGTTCTCGATAAGTTATTGTTTTGAGGGATTTTTAGTTATTGATAAGTTATTGCATCATAATAAAGAGTAAATTGTATTGCTAACTCTAAAAAAAATGTACAAAATTCTCTATCAATAATATCAACTCATTTTTTATTTAATGTACTCATTTAATTGTTATTTTACTGCAAGAGGTGTGGGATATATCTATTCCAACCATGAATACTGAACCACTTAAATTTCTCGGATTTAATTACTTTATATTTTAGTCTTATTGTCCGAATGTTATAGTTATTATAAATAAGGGTATTAACATATTTGTATCAGCCATATAAGACTAACCAAGAAGAAAGATAAAGAAAAAAGTTTGAAAGAAATAACTCCAAATCCGCAAAATGCACTCATCATGAGCATGAGACTCCCTTAATATATTCCAGCTCGCTTCTGGAAATATTCTCCTCCAAAATCCGTAAGAAAGCAGCTCAGTATAATTTAGCGCTTCTTAAGCCATATTTTATGAATAATTGCGGAATATATTTGAAACAGCAGCGGGCTTAAGCGCCTCGGCAATTGAATCAGAATGAGAAATTACAATAATTGCCCTATTTGTAAGCTGGATCGCTAGACGGCTTTCCTCGTTGCAGTGGTTGCTAGGTCGTGCATTGATTGCAGTTATGGTAACTGAAGCAGGTATAGTATTAGGAAGTAAATAAACAGCAGTTCACTTATGATGGTTCGAACGTAAAGTAAAAAAAAAAAAAAAAAAAAAAAAAAATGAATCAGTGAATCAGATAAAGAATAAAAATCTGGTGCGTGCAACGACTTCCACTTACCTTGGTTGATAAAATCAATTTAAGAACTATGACATGAAGTTAGGGTTGAAACCATGTTTAAAGAATTATAGTGAGTTTCATAGTGAAGTGAGAATGGTTGATTGTGTATTTGTATAGGAGAGAAGTTGATTCCGGGTGCAGTCAAATCAACACTTAATTAAGTAGAAAACTTAATTTATTTAATTAAAACAATGGTTGTTGTGGTCTCCCTCCTTCAATCGCCTAAAATTTAGGCCGAAACGTAGGCACAAATAACTTAAGTTTTTTACTTAATTAAGTGTTAATTTGACTGCACCCGAAATCAACTTCTTCTCTATATATTCAGTATAATATAGAAACATAGATTAAGTAATGTAACAATAAAATCTATTTTTCAAAATTATCACTTAATTTTATGTCATTCACATCTTTCTTCGTTGCCTTTTACTTCTTTGTAAAGGGGAGTATAAGGGAGCGGCGTGGTCTAGTGGATAGAGCACTAGTCTGCTGTGCTCCGGGTCCTGGTTCGAATCCCGGCTGTGGCAGAAATATTATTTATTCTGTTAATTCAGTCGGGGGCGACCCTAGGGTATGGAGACCTCCTGGGGCAGACCCAGCCTCTATAAAGTGGGTACCCAAATTAATTGGGGAAAAACCTGGCGGCTGAGCGTGATTAAGGCCTAATCACCTCATTGTACTGCCGTTGGCCTAGAAACATACGAATCTCTATATGTACTGAGCTCAAGACCCTTCATGAGTTGTAGTGTTACAGGTTTTATTTTATTTTTTTTTTTTTTTTTTTTTTACTTCTTTGTATATATGATAACAGTTTTTCTAAAATATTGAGTTTTCCAACGGTATATTATACTTCTATATTACTATTCTTATGATCTAAAAAATAAAACTTACTTAAAAAAATATGTTATAAATAAATTTTTCTCCTTTGGCTGCTTATCAAAATTGTTCATCTTGTATATGTATCCGTATTTTTTTTTTTCAATGCTAACAAGATTATATGGTTAGTTTTTTTATAACCACAAAAATAAAGCTACTTTAGGGAAAGAAAATTAAAAAAATCGACATGAAAGCTCTGTCAAACTATTTCAATAAGAATAGAAATCTATATGATATTGAAGACCATTAAATTTTACATCGATATAACGATTTTAATTACTATCGTTAGAAAATGGTAAAAATGTACAAAATTCATGTTATAAAGTAGCTCTACTGGTTTCGATTTCGAACAAAAAGTTGCGGTAATTTCTCAGGTATATACTCTTTTAAAATATTAATTTTCAATTTTATAAAACTTATTTTTTTCGAGTTCGACTTATCATATACAAACCTTTTTACATTGCCTCTTGGTCTCAGAGGCTCTTAAAAAGTGTATTTCCGTTGTGAACTGGAATTCGAAAATTTTCACGACCACAATATTTTCCCTTACTATATATTTCATATATCGGGGAGTGGAAGTAAATATGATTTTTTTTTTTTTTTTTTCGCATTTACCCTTTCGGGACATAAGCGAACAATTATAATTATTAATTAAATTAATTTTTACCAACTATGTCATTATTCAAATATTTTTTTTTTTCGATTATCACAGTATCATAAAAATTAAGATAAAATGTAAATCCATTGCTTGCTTTGGCTCTTAAGCTCAAATAACTAGGTATCTCGAAATAGTCTCAGTGTGTTCGATGCAATATTTTTTTTTCCGTATTTGAATTTTTCTTTCGATTGATTCTTATTTTTTCTTATGTTTTCCAAGTCCCTACGATCATCACGAACTCAATATAAGCGCAGTTGGCGGCGAACTAGCTAAGTAGAAAGGAGAATATTGATCGTTTCGGACCCGGTTGCGGTGGCTTCATCAGGCACCACGTGGCTAACGGTGTAGGAGTTTTTTTATCTTAGCACCTCTTGGTAATACGTGCTAGAGTAACGGTCAGGGTGGACTAAGAAAAGCTTTATCGTATCCAGTCTGTTAGATCTGGTTTTACTAGAGCAAAACTACATGTTTTTCACTTTTCGTTTTAAATTAATTTATAAAGGCTATATATATACATACACACATTTTTTTTTTCACCCAGAGTTTGAAATGTGATATTGGTAGAAAAAGTTAATAGGTTAACTAAAACAAATGTCGAAAGAAAGGCTCATAAATATGCTATAGAACAAAATAGTCATGTGAACAGAATTCCTAATTGAGACAGTTCATTAGTTAAAAAGTTAACCTTTTTTTAGAGTTACGAACCTCTATACAAGAAAAACATTTATACAAATCCAAACATAGTTATTTAGAAAAAAGTGGAAATCATCCCACAAATTTCATGAATATTCCAATATTTCCTTATATAAAAACAATGATATTTTAAGCTCGGCTCGAACGATTTATCAGTTCCATCTTGTTGTATTGATAATTCTTATTTTGTATAAATTCTTCAAAAGAAATAGTACAAATTTAACCACCTCTTCCAAACTCCGAATCTAAGTTTCAGATTGAAACTCCTAATTTACAAAATTGTGATCCCCACCACCAAGAGGAATAGCAAATCGGTAATAGCACTTCAAAAAAATAATTTATTTACAGAAACAGCCTTAAAATGTATCTAAATACAGTAAAATGAAATTATTCAGAAACTATTGTGGCAAAACATGTAACTAAATTGGGGTTATGAAAAAAAAACAACACAATGTCGTCGGTTTTGTTATTGCCTTCGTCCGTTTCGGACACTTATCTGTTCATCATAAAATATCTGGGAACACTTATGTATGTCTAGATAACATATTAAAGAAAATCTATCAAGGATGTGTGATAGTCTTTATAAAACTTTTTAGAAACAGGAATAACAATTTGGCTAAGAAAAAAAAAAAAATTTAAGAAATTAATCAACCCTTAGTTACACCTGCTAATTCTAAATATTTCAGGATTAATTCTGACTTTTGAGTTATCCTTTAAAATTTCTTAGAAAAATCCAGATTGCTAAATGTAAAAGAATTAATGGAACCTTTTCTGATTTATTTGTATGGATTGATAGTTTTTATATATCATCTTCGTTCTTAATCTTAAATTCAAGCAGTTAAAGTAATTAAATTTTCGATGTAAAAGATCTTTAAATCGTAAACGTTAAAATTCTTCATTGTGAATTAAAGTTATTTTTCCCCTTTTACTCATTCACTGGACACATAAAATGTTTTTACGGCCGAAGAGAATTAAAAGAATTGTATTTGTCACCAGAGCATCATATATCTTGGATCCTTATTTTTATTCCATGCAGATTAAAATAGACTTATTTAAATTTAATAACTCTGGTGTAAATTTATTACTATTAAAACGAGTAAAAAATAAATAAATATATTCTCGTTTAATTAAGCTTTATATTATCTAAATGTTTTAACTGTATGATTGTCAGTGCATTTATTAACAATATTTAATATTAATTCTCCAAATATTCATTATTTGGAATATATATGTATTTTTTACTTTCATTTACCTATATAAGAAATATATAGTAAGTGAAAGTATTGCGATAGTGAAAATTTTCGAATTCCAGAAGCAGGAGAGCTACTTGATGCCATGCATTTTGCACTTTTTTACGATTTTCTCATAAACGGCTCTAATGATTTTGATTAAACTCTGTATACCGATGTAAAATTTAATGGGCTTTAATATCAGGTAGTTTAAATTTTCTTCCTCTAAAGTACCTTCAATTTTGTGGATTTTATAAAAATAACCATGTCATTTTTTTTTGTCATTGATAAAAAAGGGATTAAGATATAAGTTGAACAAATTCGATACCCAACAAAAGAAGAAAAGAGCAAATATATTTTTTAATTAAATTTTGAGTAATATAAATTTATATTATTTATATTAAGGTGATATAAATGTATAATATATCGTTGGAAAGCTAAAAAAATGTGAAAAATATTATCTTGTCACCAATTTGTAAAAATTAACGGAGATTGATGAAAAGCCGATAAAAATAACTGATTATCGTAGATAATATTACAATAGCATATTTAAGAAAGCACAATGATTTTATAATATAATTGATTCTATAACAATTTATTTTCATCTCTAAATGTTTTGATATTTACTTAAATAGCAAAGCAGGCAAGTATAAGTCGTGTGTTTCACGCGCGCATCATATTTTTTAACAATAAAAGAAATTTATCTTTTGATACTACGCCTTTATTGTGAGTTTTATTTGAAGAATATAAGAAATACATGTCAAAGTTTGTCTTGAAATCCCTACAACTATATAGTTTCTCCGATATTAAAAAACATTCTTCGTAAGTTTCTGACCCCAGTAGGAAAATGAAAAACATGTTTTTCTGACCTTGATTTTGATTGGACAAAACAGGGGGGAAGGGGACAATACAAGAACAAATTGAAGGACGTTATGTCTGGTTTGTGCCTGTTGGACGCTTTGGGCGAAGTGGCTCCAAACCATGCTATAAGTTTTTTTTATTTATTTATTTTTTGTTCTTATCGTAATCCAAGTTCTAATAAGTCATGGACGGTAAGTTCCTTGTACGTGACCCGCATTGTTTTCGCAAGGCTAGTCAAGGATTACGAAAAAATATTGGAACTAATAACTGGAAGAGCCCTTCGCCGTGAAATTGTAGGTGATTACGAAATTCACCTGATAGTCTACCCTGATTGTTGAGCCAATTTCACTCCTATAAATTCATAATTAGATAGCAGTGAACTTTGGAGGTCTCCTTTTGGAAGTTGCTGTTCTTCAGTGGAAGATATAATTCCATATTGGTTTTCAGTATTTATTTTAAACGTAACGGAAATCAAACTCCGTTTACTTTGTATTAGGCGATAAGTGCCTGGGATTTTTGGCTACTGATAAAGAATTAATCATTGGTGTTGGAAATCAGCTCAAAAGGAAAACTGTATATAATCGTTGAACCACTTTATTACGACATTCTAAGTTAAAAAAATTCTAAAACATTTATCATTCACATTGCACATTGGAATTAAGTCTATGCATTTCATCAAATTGGTTACAATCTCCTATATTCGATTAATAACTGTTAATTTTTAAAAATTGTATACTACTTTTTAACCTATTATTTCAGAAATAATTTATAAAATGAACTAATAATGCTTTTTAGATATTTAATTGAATGTAAAATGATTAATTTGAGGAATACGTATGAAATATTATGGCCCAGGTCGTTTATGATTTGAACTTTTCATGAATTCTGTACTTTAAAAAATTAATCCAAGAGGCTGTGAACATTGATTTGTTTATATAGATAATTGAAGAAAAACTATTTCATATTTTTTTTTCAATTTATAAATATCCTACAGAGCCATGTATCAGCCATTGAAGAATGGTGTCACAATTGGAGAATTAAATAAATCTTAATAAATCCCACCAAATAATCTTCACTCTACTATGTGAACCTATGACTCCCTGCCCCGATGTTTCCTTTAATCATACCCCAGTCATCACTGTAGAACAGATGCCTTGGACTTCATCTTGACAAACGCCTTACATGCAATCCTCGTATAAGACTTAAACGACAAGGAACTCCTCGTAGACATCGACAATTAAAACGCTAACTTGAAAAACGATCAAAACTCATTTACACAACCATTATCAGACCTATTTGGACTTATGGCATTGAGGTATGGGGTCCACTAGACCGTCGAATTCCTCTCGCATCCAAAATCCTTCGTAAAATCCTCGACGCTCCTTACCGCTTGTTACCAATAAACTCATCCCTAGACACCATAATATCCCACTAGTTGTAAAAATCGGCCAACAAAGATACACCTCCTTTAATTCCAAATTACCCGCCTATGCAAACACCCTTGTCCGTATCCTCTCATCTACATCTGTTCCCATAATCCTCCGGGGCGTCTGAAAAGACGGTGGCCTCGACACCTGCTGATCAAATAAACATTGAAGTGCTATCGCTGGGTAGATTCTTCTCAAGACTTCTAAGCCAATTTTCTGTACAATAATATTTATATAATTTTCTGTATAATGTAATATTTAGTTATTATATTATGTACAGTTGTAAAATTCAATAAATAATTAAATATATATATATATATATATATATAAATAAATAATAATTATCAACTAACATATTTTTGACGGCAATATTTTTTAGGAATGACAAAGTACTGTTAATATCTTTTAGATCATGATAAATTTCAATGTAATCATTATTTCTTGAATATTAAAATACCATGACATTTTGGTTTTGATTTAATGATCTTAAAGTTGTTGTTATTATTAGACTGTATCCTCTAGAGATATATTTTAGGTTCTTGTTAACTGTATAGATGAAGATCGCTTTCTTATTATACCATATGGTATATTGTTCAAGCTTTATTTATTGCCACGGATTTTACTTCTTATAACCAGTTCGATTGCGATAAAAATCCACTTCACGCCTTAAATCTTGTCCGTTGTCTGATACCAGGTAATTTCGTTCCGTAAATTATGGCTTTGCAGCTATGAGATCTCTTTTAGTCGACAGCCTCAAATTAACCGAATTTATCGTCCGGATTTCTTGTGAATTTCTCGCTGCAAGTGCCTTGCTCCATTCGAGATTAGGAAGTCGGAAAGCTCCTGAATTCCGAATGAGGGCACTGCAGATGTCGTAAATTAGCCTTCGAAAATCCCTCCGCAATTAATTGTAAGCTACCTCGACAACATCTCTTCCAACCAAACCCTTTGGTAGGCAATTTATAACAATTTAAAAATTCAGTTCGCCTAATATCCCTGAAAGGTCAAAGAATTTAAAGGTACTACATAAAAACGAATCACATCAGACAAAACAACTTATTAAAGTTGTAGGATTCTATTTAATTTCAGAAGTGTGCTGTTTCTTTAGCTATTCAAGATGGAAAAGTTTTTTTTTAAATATTTCATTAATTTTTTTATATTTATAATAATATTCATTAATCGACTATAGATTCCGAAAAAAATGCACAATCTTTTTGTTATTTTTTCATATTCACCGTGCATCGAATACAATTTTGAACCAACCCTATAAAAACCAACTCAATGTGTAGACCGATTCATAGATCATCTTAGAAATAGAAAGAATTTATTCAAGCGATCAAGCAATAGAATAGAAATGTTTAAATTAAAATTATTGGTTTAGTAATTTTTTGATGATAAGAGACTTTTTCAAAGTAAGGAATAAATATTTTATTTATGTTTGACGTACTTCTAGTATTCTGTTTTCTACCCAACTAGATCAATAGAACCCTAAATTAACTGACAAATAATAAAGGACTATGCTAGGCCCTAAGGGTTTCAACGACAGTGAATATTGAAACTGAAATGGACTACATTAAGGCCGGGGACGGACCTATTCTACACATGGTAGGAAACGAAATTCTTCCTATGAGGGCTTCATAAAATTTATTAACGCCCTAGCCGGATTCGAACTATCGCCAGTTGATTAGAGAATACTGTGTTTTCATTGAATTAAAGTGAAACTCATTAAGAACGTATTGTTACATCAGGTTCACCGTAATCAAGAATGTTGCTGTGTTTACCAGCCTTATTTTTGTTATTACAATAAAATGTCCAGACACTTTGACCTCACAATTTGGTTATGTATCTAATATTGCCCCTAACTTATGTCCTATATTGGACAAATTTCATGGTTAGCAATTGTAAAAAAGATCGTCGTTCTCATGCTGCACTGATGTATAAGAATATAACTGCTTAAAGTAGTTTTCTGGAAGCTTGTGGTTGTACATTAGATTTTTGAGCTGATTTAGTTGGGTTAGGGTTTTGAAAAATCGTGACTTAGCTCATTCCAATATTTATACCAATAAATATTATCTCTATTGCATTTTTTTTTAATGCTCTTACTTTGATAACTGGTATATAAAAGATAATTGATAATATTGACTTAAGTATATATTACCTAACAAGCCTTCTTAACAGTAAGAAATTCCAGACTCGTTATGCTATTGGCTTGGATAAGAATGCTGGAGAATCGGTTACGAAGCATCTATTTCTAATGAGCGTGGTGGATAGCCCTTTCGTGATCTCGGTTCGTGCCGCCCAGATGGCTCATGAATTATCAATCAGCTTAAGTCCAAGTGCGTTAAGCTCGACTTAACAAGCTTCTTGACCTGTTGTTGGTCTTGGGTCAACTCGGAGCAACAGGTACTCCCCCTCTCTGTTTTTCCCTCAATTATTGATAGTCCATTGTTTTGATCCGCGGATCAATCATACCCTTTCAGAAATAGTATCCTATTCATGATACAACCCTTTGTGCTATTTCTCTGTAGTTCATTACTTCTTGTTTGTTAAAATGATTAAGAATTTATTTAATTTTTTTCTGATGCATTTATTTAATTAATAATTTAAGTTTTATGGTCAATTAGATTTTTTTTTCAAGTTTGAAACTCACGATTTACAAAAAAAAAAAAAAAAAAAAAAAAAAAAAGAATAATCTAATATATCAAAAATCTCGTGTCACGGTGTTTGTGATTGTACTCCTCTTAGACGGCTATACCGATTTTTGTGAAATTAATGCATATTTGGTAGTCTGCAAGAGTCGGTTCTTAAGTATATTTCATACGCAAGGTGATTCAGGTGTCCCTTATCTAGAAATGTTTGTTTTGTTTTTCACGGAAATGATTTTTTAATTCTATTTTTTTATTACTCTCCCACAAGACGAACGACAAGAAACTGCTCGAAGATACCGATTATTACAACACTTACTTTGCATACGTTCAAAACTTCCCAGTATATTACAAACGACTCATTTACATCACTATTATCGACTTAGTTGGACATATGGCATCGAGATTTGGGGCTCTTCTAAACCATCTAATTCCTCCCGCATCCGATCCTTACAATCCAAAATCCTGAATGCCCCTTATTTTGCCACAAATCAACTCCTCCATATTGACCTAAAAATTCCATTTGTTGCAGACATCGCCCATGATATAAACACCTCTTTTCAATCTAAACTCCCTCCTCACACAAACTCACTTGTCCGTAATTTATCTTCCTTAGATATCTCTGATAACCCTCCGAGGCGATTAAAAAGAAGGTAGCCTCGGGACCTACTGCCTTAAAATAGTTAATGAAGTGCTACCACTGGGTAGTTCTTTCTCAAGACATTTTCATGAGTTTTCTTCAAACTGCATATTTACTCATAGTGTTTTTAATACTGTTAAAAATTACAATAAATAAATTTTAAAAAAAAATTATTTGGCATCAAAAAAATTTTATCATCCAAAATTAAATAGTATAACAATATAAAATTATAATGTATAATAGTGAGTAATAACTTTAACCCCTATTCGACACCCCTATTTTTTTCTTTTAATCTTTAGTTTTCCAACTGTATATTATACTTGTACATCTAATATATACTGTCCTTATTTTTAGAAAACTAAAAATTACATTTAAAAAATTAAAAATTTAGTTGGTATTCAAATTCTTTCATATTTTGTATTTAGCCGGGTTTTTTTTTATCAAGATGGTATAATTAATTTTTTGGAATCGACAAAGTTAAAGGTACTTCAGAGAAAGAAACTTTGAAATATTGTCAGAATATTTTAATCAGAATGAAACCTCCATCATATTTAAGCCTATTAAATTTAAACCGTTTTGGATACAATCGTAAAAAGGTAGAAAATAATTTATATGGAAAACAACGTTTGCTGGGCCAGCTAGTAATATGTAGAATTTTCCTAATAATAATAATAGTGATGTACCCGAAATTCTTTGCACATAATTCTCCTTAGGTTTCTTCGAAGTATTCCAAATTTTAAGCTACATTAAAACATTTGCTGAATATTACTTATAATTAGGTAATTTTAATTTGCTTATTAGTGCTTACCAGATTTTGTAAGGCTGTTGCGAAAAGTGCCTCATTGCGTTATTTGATATCCAAACATCTATTTATTTTTATAAATTTTAAATTATTTATTTTTGAATTGAAGATAAGCGATAGACGCCGTAGTTTGTTAGTTCATATTCAAACTAACAACTAACAGTAAACGATAAAGACTGAACCAAGTATTAGATAATGTTTTAATTTACATAATAAACTTCTTATGTAATTTATAATTTAATGCAAAGGACACTGAAGTATATAATAACATGATTAAGCGCGTCCTTAAACACGTGTGAAGATCCTTGGTAGTGTCCAACGCCATAATTATATGCTAACTACCTTTTATCCTTCTATATATATTACATTAATTTTTTTATGCTTTATTTTTTAAAACGTCTATATTATAATTTATTTCTACGGCCTTTGTTCAAACTTTTTATTGAAAAAAAAATACAATTTCATTGATACTTATTAGTCTGTCTAATTATTTCTTAGACAGTATCTCAATTTGTTTAAAATTAATATTGTAGCGATTTTTAAGAGGTAATTAAAGGGAGCTTTTGCAACTTTTATAAAGCTTAACTTCAGCTTGGAACTTATTTCTATGATTCTAGGAAAGAATATTCTTTAATTCGTAATTCAAGATTATGTCAGTGAAATACACTTTCAGAATTGTTTTTGGTTTATTATTTTCATTTAAAATAATCATAAAAATAAAATTACGATTTTCTTAAAATTTGAGGTAATCGTAAATCATAAAGGTAAAATCCGAAATACTAATAAAAAATTCGTCTGTCCGCATGCGCTGTATTTATCCAGCGTATTGTATTTTACTAATTTTGCACATAATTAATGTTTGTCTCACAGATTCGACGCTTATTTTTTATTGAAACCCAAATATTAGTTTATAGGTCACTTATTTTTATACTTATTGTTGCTACCAATTCCGTGGGAGTTTCAGATCAGCTAACCCTCATGTTTATTGAAAATTAATGTAATTAATAACAACAAAGGTTCCTATGGTCATTTTTTTGTGGCACTTTAGCACAAAGACAGTTGTTAATATACGACTTTATTATCATATCATGTGTCCTGATTAATTACATTAACTTTTGGAGTAGAAAAAAATATGTTTAACACTTAACAACTAATCTCAGAACAAGTCATACGAGGTTTAGTTGGTTGACCCCGATGTAGGGAGGTTGTGTAAGCCTTGAGAGAAAGGGGGATCAAACTGCGGGCTTTGCCTCAATATTATGTAACTGCTCCTCTATTGGATAATATTCGTCTACAAACTATGTTTGCGATTCCCGGACATTTATTGGTTATCACCTTCAATGTAGTCTGGGACTTAACAGTCATTGTTAATCTTACTCTTAAGTAGAACGATGTCCTAACTGTTTATTTTAAAATGGATCACATATCACGTATGCTGTACAAATACGCTACGCTAGTGCTTAGGGCTTCATACATGGAGTACTCCCAGAAAATTGGACCTATAAGAACCTGCTCGTAGATACCGACTACTACATTATTGATTTAACGAACCTACATAACTTCCGATCTACTTCAAAACGCGAATTTATATTACCATCACCAGACCAATTTAAACATTTAGGATGGTTCCACTTAATCGTTAAGTTTTGTTCATCGAGAAAAATAATAGTTTTAGGTGAATGTTTTTCAAAACATATTTTTTATTAATACATCTAGTAAATACGAGTAGAATATATTATAAATTCATAAAACATGCATGGAAACTGCCTATTGGTAGTAGCCCAAAAACTGTTTTAAATCGGAATGTATCACGGCCATCTTCCATTCGGACATCTCGGAGAATTATCAGGAATTGAAATGGAAGCAACGATAGAAACTAATGAGTTAGAGTGGGAATATAATTTGTCATGAAAGGAATAGTGCCTGTCTTGGACCAAATCAGTAACATAAGGTACATTAAGGTCATTATGTAAAAATGTATTCGTTACCAAGTATAATGAAAGAATTCAATGTCCCAAAGCTTAACTACGTAAGTCCAGGTCGGTCTAATGATAGTCATGTAGACGAGCCTTTTGTTTGGCCGTTTGTCCATTAAGTGTTACAGTAGCTATACCAGGGAGCATCGAAAAATTTAGAAATAGAAAATTGTATGATAATATTAATATTTATTGAATGTGATAAATAATAACGGGAATCTATTCTATATTCTATCAGAAATAATACGTTTCCTTTTAACGATGCACCTGATTTGAAAATTTAAAAGCTCATCTACGCCAATATATATAGTTCTTTATTAATTAAACTTTTACACTTACCAACAGTCTCACTTTTTCATTTTAAATCAATAGCAGCTTTCAATGCTTTAAAATATATTCATCAGAAAATTCTTTGTGACATTTAATTTAGTTTATATTTTTTTTAGAAGCAATGCTTAATTTTATATCAAATTTATACGGCCAATTCAGAACGTTTACATATTTAAAAAAAAAAAATTGTAGTCCCTTTTTTTATTGCTATATATAAATGTTATGGCTTTGGAAATTATTGATTCCTATTCTGAGAGTAGTGTCGTGCTTTGACACAATCATTGTCTTGAATGATGTCAGCTGGTCAAAGATAGATTGCCAGTGCTGTGTGCGGGCTTTTGCACTGATTGCCCCTATCGAAGGCTATGTTTACTGGCCGCATTAGCAATAAATTCTCCCCAATGCACTACACGTTCCTTAGTATATTTACTGTCCCTTGTATGTTCGTTAATTATTACTACTTAAAGCCAATATGTAGTCGTAGACTTCATTTGAAGAATCTCACAGGACTGTTATATAAATTATACACATACAGCCGTATCATATTTCTTACTATATTGCTATAAGTGCACCAGGATAGGGTAATACTATAAAATTCTGAGTTTTTCTTTAGTTAACGTTTTTGCTGTCAATGTGTCATTCATTTATTGTTAACTAAGCAGAGTTAATTTGTTTAACGTCACTTATTTACTAATCGGACAATATTACTGTGGGTTTCCTAAATTCTACCTATCTAAGTTTAATTAGGGAAAGGGATCTTTAACGAATATCTGACATCGCACCGGATCGAGACCTCCATTTTCTCCTCAGAAGAACAGTATACACGAGTATTTTTTACTCCATTTAAAAATCGTTGAGCCATCTGTCGGCTTTGAACACGCGACCTATGCTGTTATGCTAGCCACTTCACCATATGTGCCTTCTAACTAAGGGAAGTAAAAATTACTATGTTTTTGTGAAGAATTTAGACAGATTATTTTTTAATAATTTCTTCTTCTTCTCCGTTACGAACTTTGGCGATCATCAAGGCAATGCGTACTTTATCCAGTGCTGCAAGAAAAATACCTAACGTTGTTGTATTTTACCATGTTCGCAAGCTCTTCAACTACGATATCCTTCGCCTATTAAACCTCTTCCTGGCCTCCACCTTGCCCTGAAATTTTTTTAATAATAAGGATAAATAATTATAATAATGAGTTAATTAGAGGAGTGGAGATGAAAACGAAATAACATGTTGGGGATGAAAAACAGTAGATGAAAAAATTGTCTCTTATCACATTAAAAAAAAAAATTAACTTTAAAACTATTGTATAATTACCTAAACAAGCTATGCACGATTGTTCATAAAAATCACTACTATAACGTTGATGTTTAGTTTTTTTTGCATAAAACAGAATATTCACTTGTTTAAGAGTAAAAATGACTTAGTAAAGCTGCCACTAACATGCATGTTTTTGATTGTTAAGTGTATTGTTTCACTATCATAGACTGTGAAAACATGAAAACATCCGTTGTTTTCAAAGTTTTTATTATGTAATAAAATGTTTTAATATCAGGAAAAAAATATGTACTTTTTCCATACTGACTACACACATCAGATGTTTTAAAATTGTATATTTTGTATTTGTGCTTCAGCTACTATAAGTTTTATTTTACTGAGTTTTCATGCTAAGATACGTTCCTTGTCAGCTGCCATTTGTGCTTCACCTGGACAGGTGTTTTGTTCAGTTTTTCATTTACATTTTTCCTTGACTGCAAAGGACATGTTACTAAGATCGCGGGATATATTGCATATTTATTCATAACAGGGATCCTGCCATGACACACTCTTGTCCAATACCTTGGAAAATGTCCAGTGATACTTGGCAAATCCCCTGTCGTAGATTTTTATCTACATGTATTAGTAAATATCTAGGCATTTATTTATTTCTAAATGTAGTCCTTTACAAAATTATTAGTTGCTTAGATAGGTCATAGACATATTATTTGAATAAGGTCATGGGAGTGTATTGGTTCAGTTAACCTTCTCGAATTCCAGATATTAGATTTTACTTAAGAATGTTTACGCGATTTAGATTTCACGACTTATCATAGATTTCCTCTAACTTCATTTGTTTATATCATTCACTATTATAGAAGAGTATATCATATGATCATATCGATTGGAAATGTTAATGTTGTGATTTAAATTTATTTGAATGACCTATATTATATAAAAATATGGTAATAGATATAATATCTGAAGATGAGGCAAGTGAAGCCTCGAAACGTTATAAAGTTTAACATGTGTTAATAAAAGGATACATATGAACAAAATAAGGAAGAGATCGTTTCCAATCGATATGATCATTTGTTTAAAGTTTTTATCTTCCTCTATAATTGATTTTCATGCTAAAATTGATTAAATAATTCATCTCGCATTTATAACTTGGTTTTAGTCCTGCCCGTAGAAGCTAGATACCACCACCGAGCACTGACACTTGTTGCTTCAATGCTCCCTCCATGGGTAGAAATATTGTGACTGGCTTCACTATTAGCTGTATAGATCGGGTTTATGTTGTAGAACACACACTGTCGTTGTTTGGCAATTTATATTCTATTATGGTGCCTGTTACGAAAAATGTTTACAATGTTGCTTTTAGTCTTAACTGAATTGCATTAAAACTAACTGCTAATAAAGAAATAAGAATAAATTTTCGTGAAGGATGATTTTATTGCTAGTGTGTGCAATACTTAATTTTTAATTACCTCTCTTCTTGACATCAAGATTTAAATAAACCTAAACTGAATAAAAGAATTATATTTTTTCAATAGAAACTTATTTTTTAATTATATTAAAATGTGAATTATTATTCCCAACAATCATTCATATTTATGCCTGTTTCGTCACTCTGCATTACCTTTTATAACTTTCTTATGTTAGCTAAATTTTTCAAAAATCTTTAGCTTTTCAATAATATGTTATACATCCACGTATATTTTTTTTCGTAAAAAGAAGAAAAAAAAACTCGACTGGATATCCTTCCGTAGATTATCAAATTCTTTTATGTTTCACATTTACCCATTTTCTCTCTATGCTAAACAGTTAAAATGGTTAATTAATTTTAATTAACATAATCAAAGGTATTTTAGAAGATTTTTTTTGTGAATTTGGCTTTTAAGCCCAATAACACTATTTCAATCTGAATAAAACCGTATTATGGTTAAGCATATTTAATTTCATTTCAACATAGCTAGTTTAATCAAAATCATTAGGGCTGTTGTTGAGAAAATTGTCAAAAAGTGCAAAATGGATGGTATAAAGTGGAAGTTCTGGTTCATTGGTTTTTTTTTTTTTTAAATGCCGTAACATATATATAGGTTTTTATCTTAAATGTGAAATTTCAGTTTTCATGCTATAAGTAGCACGAACACACACGCTGACTTCTTTACGTGGACGTTAATAATGATAAAATTATAGTTTACCTTTTATTTTAAAGTTTTCGCACTCCGAGTTTTCAACATGTTTTAGGGTCGAAAAATTGTTTAAACTAAACGTTTATATTTAGGATAGGTATATGCTAACTGTATTGCAGAAATGTTTCTACCAAAATCCACTTGCTGGATTGCCCTGCATTTTTGAAGTATATTAACGTTTCTGATATAATTCTTTATATAAATATAAAATCAGATAGGTTAACCAGTTAAATTGATTCTTGATTCATTATATCTAATTACCTTCTAAATAAATTTAATTTCCGGATTTTTTAATGTCCTAGCTATTATAGGAATGCTTCTTTGATGAACAGATGAACTGCAGACATGAAATAGTTGGCAAGACGCCTTGCCCTTCTGCAGCGCGGGGTCACCGACTGTAAGGCTTCTGTCCAAGTTCTCATCTGCACTCTTAGTTTTTATTTTATTTTCATCGAGGAGGTTTCAGTAATATAATATTTAGATTTTTTTTTTTTTTTTTTCAAGCGGTAAAAAAACTATCAATTAATAGTCCACAATGAATATTGTGTAGGCTCCTAGTATGGTACGTGCCAAGTGTGGTGCGTGCAACATTCCACATTCACTTGACTTCGTTGTTAAAATCCATTTAATAACTTTTAAATAATATTAGAGTTGAAAAAAGTTAAAGAATCACACGAAATGGTGATGGAACCATGTGTTTCAGATTAAGTAATCTAACAATAAAAATTATTATTATCAAGAATTATTCAGTTTTATCCGCTTTTCATCACTCTCCATACTACATAACAACTTTATATATATATATATAATATATATATATATATATATATATATATATATAAAACTTTGTATATAACATAACATTTTTTTTTTAAATCTTTAGCTTTCCAACGGTATATTATACATCTATATTCATATTCTTATGCTCGGAAAAAATAAAATTATGTAAAAAATTATTTTATCCTATATGATATTAAATCCCATTAAATCATACATCCATGTAGCGAGTTAAAGCCGTTTTTGATGAAATCGTAAAAAAAGGTACATGGTTTAAAGGCATTTACGAGAAACAGGTAGGTTTAGTGAGGTGAAATATCATGAGATTTGGTGAGAGTGAATTACACTCTCACATACTTTCAACGTATTATAACAAATATTCAATTACTGAATTTTCTCATGTTTTCATGATGTGTACTAAATACAAGTGTGTTAATAAAAACCGGTAAAGAAATAGGAATCGAATTAAATACCGATAAGAAGAAATATATGATTAGTAGCAGAAACGGTGGCGATCTTGGTGATATTGATGTATCAGGGCATACTTTTGAACACGTAGAGAAATTCAAGTATTTAGGTTCAATTATAACTAGAAAAAATGAAATCCAGGAAGAAATAAAGTCCCGGTTAAAGGTGGGAAATGCGTGTTATTATTCAGTTGCTAAGTTACTTAGTTCGCGGCTTCTATCTAAAAACTTAAAGGTTAAAATTTATAAAACTATTATTCTTCCAATGGTTCTTTACGGATGTCAAACGTGGCCGCTTACTCTGAAGGATGAACAACGGCTTAAGGTTTTCGAAAATAAGGTATTGCGTAAAATATTTGGTCCAAAGAGAGATGAGGCCACTAGGGCGTTTAGAAGGTTGTACAACCCGGAATTGCGGAACTTGTATCCTGTGAATATAATTGAGCTGATTGCATCGCGGAGACTCAAATGGGCGAGTAAAGTTGTTGGGCTCGATGACGAGCGGATTCCGAGAAAGTTGGTATTTGCTGATCCGACTGGTAGGCGTCCGAAAGGTAGGCCGAAGCGTAGATGGGAGGATTGAGTTAAGGCTTATCTCGGGAGCTTGGGCTTGAATGGTGAACATTGGACGAGTGTGTAGGCGGAATTTGGTGGTATCGGCATCGGACCTTCGGGTTCGCTAAGCCTATTATTATTATTATTATTTCATGATGTGTATGTTACAATTGTTTGTTTTGATATAACTTCATCATTTAGTTTTTCACCTTTTTTTAAAAATATTATTTAATAATATAGAATTTTTCAAAAAGTAATATTTAATTTCTTAATCCAAATTTTTTAAAATAAATAATCCTTCCCACTCTCATGCTACTTTCGTGATCTCTCACAAGACCTCGCTTTATGATACCTACACCTACCTGTTTTTTCAGCGAGTAGTGCGGCCTTAAAACGACACATTTGGTTCACCGAAGTTTGTTGAAAACGAGCAATTGTTATAACTTGAATTCGTTTTTTTTCCGGATTGCATACTATGGTAAGTAAAAGTAAAAAAAAAAAAATGGAAATACACAAATAATTTTTTAAATATAACATATTTATATTCCATTCTCATTAGTTTATGTCTTTCATTCTCAGTCGTAAGTGGATCAATTATCAACTTATAATTAGAAGGGCGGAAGCTTTATTTTTTTTATTTCTTCCTTTACAAAAAAAAAAAAAAAAACATGATAGGAGAAAGTTCCAAAATGTAATTATAACATTCTCGGGTTACTTAAAAAACACACGTGCATTCGGAGAAAGTGGGATAATATTTACGCCTGGTTTTGTGACGGCTTCTAGGTAAGTGAAATGGAACTGGGACAATTGGGAACCGTCCAAATACCTAACATTACTCGTGTGAAAAGCATCAGAAATATTCGTATGTTGCATTCTGTGTCAATTATTCTTATTTTTTAATTTTTATAATTTAATTTATTTATTTTAGTTTGATTCTAAATACTGCAACATTAAACAATGTTTAATATTAATTAGATATAGAAATTTACAGTACAGTTAAATAACTCTGTTTTTTGGGGGTTTTTTTTGGAAGAGGGAGTTAGTCCCTTATGATTGAAGTCGAAATGGGAAAGCATAATTAAAAAGCAAAATTTTGGGGATTACGGTTTTTATTATTATAACAAAAATATAGTTGTTCTTTATGATATTCAATAATTGAACTCTTAAGACTCCATGATTTAACGGCAATGATTATTCTATGTATAAAAAATTCAATATTTATTTTCAATAATAAACGTAAGTAATTGACAAAAAAAAAAGATAAAACAAGTTATTCTATATCTTACATAGTGACAGTTTTATGGAATTGTTATTTACTTGATCGGAGCGCTACCTGTGAGTATTTTTTTAAAATCCATTTTATGATAGTGGATATATTTTGTAATATTATATAATACAATTATTAATTTCAATAAACTAATTAAAATAAATTATAGTATGTATTTTTATATATTTAAAAGTAGTAAGTAATCTTTGTTAAATATTAAATGTATGAAAATCGGGTTACTCAGAAGTATAAACCTAATTTGACCAAAATAAGATGGTTGTGGTAATAAGTTCACAAATCTTCCATAAAATAAATTTAAATCACCTTATTATATGAAGTTAATTAAATAAATACTTTTTAAAAAAATTAGTAATAACAATTTCTATTATTCAGTAATATTTTTTTAAGAAAGAAACTTTATTTACATGATATTTACAATGCACACTCAATACTAATATGTTTGGTTTCATGATTTCAGTGGACCTTTTTTCATGATAACAGAGTTTCAATCATCCTTTGAATTTACTAATGATCATACAATATTAGTTTAAAAGTACATGTTTGGTTGTTTTGTGCGTTTAGCGCTTAAGTGATGTTTTGTTGTAATTACCAATTTCTAGTTTTAATGGGTTTTCAGAAACTGTGGTTTTATCAAAATAGTTTTTGGTTACTGTGTAGATATACTGTTTTAATGTTGACAGATTTAGTTCAAAGAGCATTTTTGAAATTTTGGTATATCGTGGGTAGTTGTTGATGATTCGCATACATGTATTTTGTATTGTTTCTATTTTTTTATTGCAAGTCGAGCTCCAGACGGGCGATGCATAAACTTATACTACGGATTAATTTTAAAATTGTTCGTTTTAATTTTAATTAACATTTACAACTGCATTCAATGTAGTTACATTTAGTAATATCCATAGCAAGAATAAAACATTCGTGTTGGTAGAAAAACTAAAGAAAAAAGAAATATGTAGGCGTCTCTAGAAACCTTGAGGTTTATACTCGAGTAACAATTAAAATAATTCGGAGTTTCACTTTTCCTTAAACAGTCGCTTTCCAATGACACACTTTCTTATCTGCTGGTCATTTGTTTTCCTTAGATGACTTTTCAATTACTAAATCATTGCTACTTTCACCCATTCTACATAATGATAATCCGAAAAAAAAATAATAGTTTTACTCTTTATTAATTATTGCTCTTACCAAGGAAAATATATAAATTATAAATGAGTGTACTGTAGATATAGCTGAATTTATTGTTTATACCTACGTTTTTTAGTCATACGGGAGCTAGAGGCAGATTTATGTCCTCCGTCGAACATACGTATACACCTGGAAAATATTTTAAGTAATATTTAGTTATCGGCTTAACACGGAACCCTGCACCTTGCGTTTTTATTTTGAGAATCAGAAAAATAGTTGGGTTATATTTAATTAAGCAATATAATACTATATTTTTTTTATCAGCCACATATATAATGATGAACTTTTGACTCATTTGAGTGACTCATCATGGAGCTCTTTTTTGTTGAGGAAAAACAATAAGATGTGTTTTATATTTTGGCGTGTTAGGCACTACGCTTCTAAGCAGCAAGAGGTGTAATTTAAAAAAAAAAAATTATTTTGAACAATATAATACATAAATATTCGATGAAAAATGTAAAATAAATGTTGAATGGATGATTTTTTTTTTAATTTATTGATTCATTTTACTTTTATGCTTCTATAATCGGGCGATTCTACAGTAGGAGTCCTATATTATGCTATCCAGGTTTAATTAGGATAGGGATCTTAACCGAGTGCTTGACATCGCATATATTCGGGATCTCTATTTTACATCTCCAACGAAGGACCGTATAACCAAGGGTTTTTTACTCTCTTTTAAAATTCCTTAGACAATATTGTCGGGTTTGAACTTTTTATATCATCATTACTCTAACAAGGAAATATAATAATTTATAAATCAGAATTAGAACTGTATATAAAGCTGAATTTATTGTTTTTATTAAAGTTTTGGAGTCCTACACATTATAATATGAATGAGAGTACTAAGTCGAATTAATGCTGTTTTTTTTTTTTTTTACTTTCTAAAATGGCTGTTCCTTGAATTTAATATCTATATTGAAATTCCATTTAGGAAATCTCAAGTACTTAAGTTCTGCAGAAGTCTGGCGTTGGAAGAGGGAGGAGTCTGGAGGGCCTATTGTGCCAGACCGAGGGCAACGAACGGAGCCCTTAACCCTTACGGTTCATAAATAAACAATAATCGCCCTTCAAAGCCTCCCCTCGCCCACTTCATAAAACATTAGGGCTGAAGGAGTTGTGAAAAAAAACTGACGTGAAATATACTTGAGGGAACATTACCGGCGGATGAATGAGGCCCTTTGCAACCAAACCACTCGTAGCTATTAACGTCAGTTTCTTAAGTATACTCTATTCACGGCAATTTGTTTATGGCTTATTATATTTTATACAAAATAACGGTAGTTTATTCTATAGTGAATATTCGCCGTTTGCTTATGAATCGTCATTGGAGTAGAGATCGTCATTCTTTGAGATGATCAGGAACACTAGGAGATCTTTTTATATCTAATATAAATGGTTATACTTCCACCAATGAATGTTTTTTTTCGGCGAATTTCAATAATGAAATTCATAATTTTTATTTATTTGTAGTTGACTCTATTATAAAAGAAATTTCAAATTTTGAATCGATGGTAAATTAAACAAGATTTCAAGGGCTATCTCTTTTCATTCTTCCTCCTGATAAACTGAGAAACGCCTGTTTCTAAAATTTATTTATTTTGTTGTAAATGATATATTTCTCTGTGGAACCTTCATGTTTTTGTGGATAGCGTTATTTGAAATTAACCAATTCGCACTAAGATTTTCCGTTTAATTTTAGAGTATCGTTTATATCTTGATTTTGATTACGTGTTTTAATTAATCCCATTTTTCGCTCCTTGTTTCATAACATATCTAAGTTTAATGGTGTAAGTTAGACGTTTGTTTCGTGAGATATTTGATTTAAAAGACGTGATAGGATTGTAGTAAAAACTACTAACTAGTACGCATTTCTTCGAAACAAAAACAATAGTATCATATCTTCTAGGAATGCCTATTTTATAGGTCACAGTTCAATGAAATGGGACCTATCCCAAGATATATCAAGAGCCCTAAGGAATGATGAGGATTCAATTAATTTAATTTCTAAATTCTTAAGAAAAAAATTAATTCTGTCATAATAAAAAAAATACTTTTCAAAATTTATTATTTATTGCTGTATTAAAGTATTTTTTCAACACGACCTTGATGAACTTGGACTTTTACACTTTGAAGCACAAACTGATACTCGTTAAAAATTACTTTAGATTGTCAAAAGTTTTCTTAGTTTCTTATATCATTAATATCATATATTAATATCTTAACTAATTTCATTATTGGACTCTTTTCTTTTTTTAATCATTTCGATTATCGTCATCGTCGTAGTTTTATGAATGTGAAGAAAACAGAGCAGTATGGAAAGGATCAGCGACAATACGTGCCAGATGTTAACATTGACGATCCTTGCAGATGGACGATACAGAGATCCAGGCGACCGTCGAGTCCATCCTGGGTAAGGGTGCTAAGGTCCTGGACTGCGAGAAGAAGTCGACCATCCGAGAAGAGGAAGTGCTCCTGGTCAACGGTTGCCCCATCCGACTGGAAGGTGCCGAAGGAGCTGTCATCCGAGAGGCCCTGGTCCATGGCACCGCGCCGCACTCGGATGTCCTCAATCAGATCCTCATCAGGGCGGGCATCCTCTCTGCCCCGGTGCGGCTGGAGACCAGCCTCAGCGTAAAGTCTTCCGTCGTGACCCGGGAGCAGGTGACGGTGGCCAGGGGCGGCCGGGTGGTCGACGGCAGGTCCAGGGAGACCAAGGAGGACAATTTTTACTCGAGTACCGTGGCCGAGGTCTGGGAGCCCGTGTCCCCGTCTTCCACCCTCACCTCCGTCACCAAACCCTTCTCGTCGAGGTCGTCCACGTCTGAGGAGTCTGCTGGCTCCGACCTCGGAATATCAGATCTCTCCCTCACGAGTTCATCAGTAAGTACTACTTACCAGCATGATATTTATTTGTCACCTTACAGGCCCCTGAGATCAAAAGACATCATTTATGAATCTGAATTTTGTTACAAATATGTTTGTATTTTATAACTTTACTCGGTGTTTCTAATAATTGTTCAGATACATTGCTATATGTTGATAAAAGAAAAAAAAAATTAAAATCGATACAGTCTTTAATGGGTGGGGGCGTTTGGCGATTGCTAGTGGGTGAAACTAAGACTTTTCCGTTTCATTGCTTGAAATTAAATTGTGTAATTTTCCTACACTTGATAGTAATAGGAGAAACGATTACGTAAGGCCTAACGCTTCATCAAATATATAAAGTTACTCTTATTATATTGCTTTATTATTTTCAATAATAAACCTTCGTAATCGACTGAAAACATAAAATATAAAATAACACTTCACACCTCAAAATTCGAACCTTAAACCTCAAAACTTGAGGTCTTACATTTCAAGATACGTAGAACTCAAATAACTAATAAAACAATTCAAACGTACGCCTTACGAATAACGAAGTGATCAAATTCTCTCTTCACTGCTCTTTGATAGAGAATTAAAGTCTTTACAAAATAAAAAATGAATCATTGAAATGATATAAGAAATAGGAGAGATACTGCGTTTTGAAATTAGCCGTGGTGAATGGCCTTTTTCCTTTGATTAATTTATCGATTTACATATAAGTTGATTTCCTAATCTGTGATACCCTAATATAATTATTAGGAAATAATAAACCATTTTGTAATCATCGGCATCGTTTTTAAATCATGAGTGGGCCAAAAGAAGTTTGATTTTATTGTAATTAAATTAAATTAATGATAATATTTGAGAGATGAAAACACTTTTTGGTTTCAATAATAAACGAAAATCAATATTAAGGTAAATAATTGTAATTGTAACTGTACATTTTATAACAAATACCTAGATAAGATAATATCAGAAAAACTATTAATTTATAAGATGTCTAGTATATGTTTGATAAATAAGCTGTGTAAAAGAGCAACCCAATGCAGTTGGAGTTTTTTTTTTTTTATTTATTTTTTTTTTTTTTTATGAGTTTAATTTTTTTGTGTTTATGTTTTCCATTTTACTTTTCTAGGAAACTTCGTGTGTTATTATCATATTAAGAAAGCAGTATTATAATAATCACTGTACCATCGTGATTGTTGAGATTATTCAAATATTTTTCGTTATTCGGGGTTCGATTGGGAAATTTTTTGTACGAACGTTTTTTTATGATGATCATATTTTACAAGATTCCACCTGAGAGCAATAAGAACTAAGATAACAAGATATATTCAAAATAGAAAAAAAGTATATTAAACATAATAACAAAAAGGTAAATTAAATGACTAATTAATACATTAAATAAAAATTAAATGGAATAAAAAGTTAAATTAATATTTAAATAATGTTAGCATAATGGTAGGAGCAAGTGTTCAATTTATTTATTTTATAATTTTCTTGCTTGAACTTTATTTTTTTAACTGAATAAATAAATAAATTATCACAGGGAACCGGTAAATAAGTCCTTTTCAACTTAGCAGGTCTCTATTGTGAAATTAATAAAGTTGTTTGGCTAGTTTGCTAAAACATTGAAATACTCTTTGTGTTTTTGTTAATTTGCTTTCTTAATATTTTGTTTATTTGCATACCTTTTTTTTCTATTTCTGTTTGTTTTACCATGCTGAAAGGAATTTATACTTACTCAATAAGGGAAGAAAGGAATTTTTTTATTAAAGCTTGTTTTTATTACTCTTGTAATTATCAGAACTTTTTTTTTTTTTTTTTCATTCTTCCTTTTGTCAGTTGATTACAAAGGAAAGTCTCCTTCAGTTGTTGGAAGTTTTCTATGTTTATTTTTCAACACCTTTTTTTTTTTTTTTTAAGAGCTTGTCAAGTTCTTATTTCTTTTTCTCGTTGTTTATTTAGCCTCTACTTCCTTATTTATAATGCAATAAAAGAATTTTATCTTAATTCATTCGCATCGCATTGATAGTAAGAATATCGTATGAGACCACACACATCAGGGACAATAGTGTTTGTAATGACATTGAAGACAATACTGACATGCTTCTACGCAGATAAAGAATGAAGTTACATTGTCTCTGTTGAATAGACTCCAGTGTGTATATACACGTACAACCTCTGTTACGGAAGTATTTTATTTAAACTAACCTACGTATGTTCTTTAGTTCATTGCATTTCGAATAAAATATATCTAGATAGATATGCTCTCATACATTTTTTTAAAATTTATATTTTATTGAGTTTTACAATTGTATATACATAAATACAACAAGTAAATGTGTTGAATTACAATAAAGGGCGTGAAAAGGGTTGTGAAGAAACTACCCAGTGGTAGAACTTCGATGTCTATTTAAGTTAGTAGGTCCCGAGGCCATCTTCTTTTCAATCGCCTCGGAGGGTTATGAGGTTGATAGGTTGCGAACAAGAGGGCTTATGTGGGTTGTGAGTTTGGAATTGTGGTATATCTGGCACGAGAAAGGTCTGCAACAAATGGGATATTAAGGTCGTTATGGATGATTTTATCTGTGACGAAGTAAGGAGCATTTAAGATTTTGCGAAGGATTTTGGATTGGATCCGGGAGGAATTAGATGGTTTAGTAGAGCCCCAAAGCTCGATCCCATACGTCCATATGGGCCTGATAATGGTAACATATATGAGCTTTTTGTATTAGAGGTGAAGTTTTAAATGTTTGTCAAGTAAGTGTTGCAGTAATCTGTATCTACGAGCAGTTTTCTTGTCGTTTAAGTCTTATATGAGCATCTAATACAAATCCGATACCTAGGACTCCATCTTGACAGACGTCTAACTTGGAATCCTCATCCTCATGAATTCCTGAGAAATTCCAAAATCATTCAATACAAGATAATATTCATCACTTATAACTAATTTATCAGTAATTACTGTCAAGTAATTAAGTAGGTAATGCTTGAATTGTTAATATATGTAAGGTTTATTTATTTTATTTTATTTTTTTTTCAATTCTAAATAAATCCACTAGATTCTATTAAATCTCACTAGTTTCTACTCTTGCATACAGAACAATTATTGTGCTAAATTAAAATATGTTTATCTAGTTATAAATTCAATCAACTAATTTAATCAATCATTTCTAATCAATAAATAAATCGCAGAATGAAAAGCATCTAAATCACTAGTGCGGAAAAAATTCAAATTTAATAACTGAAGGTTTTCATCCAAAAATTCCAATGCGCTTCAATTAATAATTGAATGGAAATACTAGAATTTAGATTATAACTTTTCATTTGATTGAATTTTTTTAGTTTATTTGATTAATTTGAAAAAATATTAATTTTAATTATAAATTCTCTTTGATATAAAGTGCACTGTAAATAGTTGTGCTATCTTATTCATGGTTTCATGTAATATTTAATTATTTTAATTGATATATATATTTCTGTATCATAACGAGGCATACGTTTACAACGTTTCGGGGCGTTTTTTCTTCTTTAGTGCAATCCTCTTTTAGAAATTTTGTCCAACGATAGTGACCTTCTTTGTTGTTGACGTCTCTAAGGAAAAAAAAAATCTTTGTCTAAAGAACTAAAGATACGCTTATGCTTAATTGTATGAGTGTTTAACTTCCATTTTAAGCTATTTTAGGCTGTCCGAAAAACAATTTAGGAATATAGTTTTTGAATAATTATCGCATTTTCTAGTAATCAAAATTATCAATGATTTACTTACAATAAATTCCGGTCTGCGTGTTAGCAACTTTTCCATAAATTCCTTTTAGCGTGTGTGGACAGAAAGTGCTAGTTTTTTTCGGCTAATAATAGAACGGATTTCGTGATTTTTTTTTTTTTTAGAGGTCGTTTAGAGAGCGAGAAACTAAAATTCGAGTTTTTTCATCTTTCTGGTGAAGTCTTTCCCCGAAAGTTCTCGTACATTTGTTCTAGAATTTTCTTCTATCGATTTCGCTGAACATCTTCATGAAGGGAAGTTGTTTTACATCCTGCTTAGTCTTCCAGGCTGAACTCTCTCTCCCCAAATTTTTAAACCACCGTTGATTGATGCAGTTACTAATACTGCGTTTGTCCTTCACTTCGTTGCTGTTTCTGGCTGTTTGGTACCCTTTTTGCCTGAGTTTAAAGCCGTAAAATAAAACTTTATGAAAATAAGACTGAATTTTTTTCAATTAGTAAAATGCTACAAAAGTTTAAAAAAACATTTGATTTATTTGTAAGAGAATTATTTATTTATTAACATTAAGGCTCTTCAACCACTAGGGTTATTTTAGCGCTAAATTCAAATTACCAAAATTGTAGTGAAACAAGTTTTAGAGAATTAAATAAAGATATTAGAATATCTCGAACATTATCTAACATTTTTTGTTTTTTAAATTCTATAAAAGTTGGAAATTTCGTTTTGGTAAGAAAGTAGTTTTGGTAAAAGGATAATTATGTATCGAAATCCACACAAATTAATAATTTAGCAAACGTAAACAGTTTATTTATTATGGATTATTTTCCGGAGAATATCTAAGATTTTAACTTTTATTAATTGTGGACTTCTAATGTTCCGTACAAAAGCCACTAATAGCATTGAGGAATTTTATTAGTAGTTTAGGATTCTATTGGTAACACAACTGAGATCTTAAGGAGTCCTTAACTGTGAGTACGTACAGAAACCATTTCGCTTTGTCAATTACCTTCGTATTTCCTTTCCTTAACAAGGATCGCCGTATATAACCCTTCACGCCGTTAAAACAAACAGGGCAATTATTTCCGCACCATCACTACCCCATTGGAAAGGAGACACATGATGACCAGGTGTGCTGTGCTCTCACCGGTCGTTGAAGTGACTATCGCGGTGTCATTAGCGCCTTGTCCCCTTTGGGTAGTGTCGCGTAACATCAATCAGGGGGTATTCTTATCTGGTTGCGTGGTGGCAGCTGCTCCCACGGCAGTCACACCTCGTGATTAAGTACCTGCAGAATGTGATTGTATCATCTACCTTCTAGGGCCACCAGTCAGCAATGTTTTTTCATATAACATGTGTTTATTTATTTACTTTTTTCGCTTTCTTGTATGGGAAATATGTTAAGTTGGTGGAGATTGAAGAAAAAGTCATAAACTTAAGGAAATTAATTGTTCCTACTTATATGTTATTTCATGAAAACAGGTGTTTCCTTTGAAAATAAATAAATCCTCAGTGGAAGGCTTTCATATTACTTTTACTGCTCGAATTCTACTCATATCCTATCCTTATAATTCACAGGCGTTCCGAAGCAATGTGTGACTTGTATAGAGTGTCTCTCTCAATAAAACACGTGATTGAACACTGCTCCAAGTTTTAAGAACTGCTGCATAAATTCAATTTACCTAGATCGCTGAGAGAGAGCTTAAAGGATTTTGGTGAAAAATTAGTTCACTAACGAGGTTTATCAAGGAATGGCATCTGCTCTTGAAACTATGAAAAAAAAAAAAAAAAAAAAAAAAAAAAAAAATATATATATATATATATATATATATATATATATATATATATATATATATATATGTTTGGTGCTAATAACCAAGAGGTTGAGCGCCTATTCCAATACCCTAATCCTCCTTACTATCCTAAACTCTTCTAAAACTCTAATCCTCCTTATTTTGTCTCGAATTTACTCATTCATAATTAACCAGATACCATTTATTCTATTATAAGCACCTTTCCAACACTAAACTAGTTTCAATTTTATGTATTTTTTCAAGCTTATTATTACTTTTTTCTTCATTTTATTTAGTCTTCTTTGTAATTATCTATTTTAATTATGTTTACTTTACACATAGAAAGAATGATTTCTTATAGCTTTAATACTCAAATTGTGCCAAAAGCTTGTCTGGAAAAAAAATATACTACCAGAAAGCACAAGACTTACACAGAGAATGAAGAAAAAGCCACAAACTTTAGGAAATTAATAATTCATACTTATAGATTATATAATGAAAAACAGGTATTTCATTTTAAACTAAATAAAGATTTTGTGGAAATCTTTCATATTACTTTTATCTCTAGAATTGTCTTCGAATCCTTACAACCCTTATATTTAAAAAAAAAAAAAAAATATATATATATATATATATATATATATATATATATATATATATATATATATATTTAGTCTAATTTTTAATAGAAATGTACTTATTTTTAGTTCATAAATAAATATTAATATTATTTATATAAATATTTTTTCATTATTATCTACTTATTATTAATGTTTTTTTAGGTGAGTACCAGTTATTTTTACTAAAACGTTTTAAGGAGCTGGAGTAAGTACAATTATTTGTTAATAATTTTGCGTTATTTGTTTGTTTGTACCGAATGTTTGATTAATAAATAATTATCAGTTAGATTTTAGTTCAGATGTTCGGTGATTTCAAACACTTAGGAAGAAAATGCCTTATAAAATTTATGAACAAATAAATAAAAATGAATCACCAATGTTTTTATATGTATTAATTTAATATTTATTTATTTTATTTATATATCGACTGTTGAACCTTAAAAGTTTGCCGTCTCGCCAAAGGTCAAACAATACAGTAACATAATAGAATCACGTATTTGTCGGGCTGCTTGCACGTCTTGCCGTTCGTCAGCTGCGTTTGAGGGCTTCTTCCCAGGCCTCGTATAAGGGATAATAATAAAAATCACACCTTGGCGTTCGTTTGGATGTTACGTGCTGTACGTGACAAGTCCTTAAAATTAAATGTTACTGTCAGCGTGTCGCTGTAAAGTAATGACAGACTTCTGGTAATAATTCTTGCCGATTCCCTGTTTTTTTTATTTATTTATTAAATCGAGAAAAGACATTTTAATACCTCGAAACCTCATTTTTCAAACAATTAAAAAATATATTTGTATATACGTAGTTTTATCACAATGGAATGTCATTAGTTAATAAAATGGAAGTTGCCTTAGCACTCATGCTCAACACCACGTACCACGAAAAGGAACCATTTCCTTGATCCTTATGCCCATGACGAGTTTTATATTTAAGTACCTTGAAACATTTTGAAACTTCAAAATGTGTCAGGGATTTCCTAATTTTTCTTTATCAGAAAGATTGTAGTCCTTAGAATTATGCTGCCGGGCTTTTTAAAGTATTCTATAGATTGAATATTCGTTAATGATTAACTGTCTACATTTATTTAATTAACATACCTTTCCGAATTAACATATTGCTTTCCTTTTTATGTATTAACAATATCATTATATCTTATCAAAATTATGGCCTTTTGTATATACCTATACATAGAATATGGTAAAAAAAAAAAAAAAAAAAAAAAAAAAAAAAAAGAATTGAACCATAAATTAGATGAGGGAAAAAAAAAAAAATCAAGATATGAAGACCTCTGATACGAAAAAAAAAAATCAGCCTGTTACCTGTACGAATTAACAAAAAATTCTAAAAAACAAAACAAAAATTTTAATAGAAATTAAACTAAATTTTAAATAAGCATAAAATTCTCTAAAACGATTCATTGAAGTCGCTTTAGGAACAGTAGTGTTTTAACCTAGCAGTGGTGATTGGCCATTTTGCTTGAAAATTAATTTTATTGTTGCTGCTTTGATTTTTTTTTTTTTTTTTTTTTTTTTTTTTTTTTTTTTTTTTTTTTTTTTTTTTTTTCTTACCCTCTGGTTTTATTTTCGAACAAAATACAAATACAAATATAATATGTATAGCTGTCAGATTTGTCCTTCTGTTACCCGGAGGTATTCTAAAGAGGATTGCTATATGCGCTGGATGCACTAGTAATCTTTCAAGGGCTTCTTCTAAGCCTTTATTTATCCATTGCAAAATGGGAGGGACCATTCTTCAGGGTTTTGGCAATAAATTGAGTTCAGACATAGTCCGAACTCCTTCCCTCGGCGACAACGTCAACGAGAGGTAGTGATCCTTGCCACCTCCCAGGCTTGGGTGGTGGGGTGATATCAGAAAATAATGGATTAGCACAGGCCTTCAGCCCATCAAAAAATTTAATGTGCCTCCGGCTGATATATTCAGGCACTGTTGGCAATACTAATTCCTGATGAAGGATATGGTTTCTGGCCCTCTGTAAGTTGGTACCTCTGACAATCCGCCGAAGGATGGAGTTCTGGAACGTCTGTAATTGTTTGAGAGTGGACTTAAACAGATGCCGCATCAAGGGCGCACCATAGAGCATAGTCGGACGTATTATAGCCTTGTAGATCTGCTGAGGTGACGTGAGTAGATGATTAAGTCTATAGCTCTTTCTCCTGGCCAGTTTGAGTCGTTCCCGTACGTGACTAGATAAGGTGAGGTGCCTATCTAGAGTGACGCCCAGGTAGAGGATTGAATTAGAGACTGGCAGTGTTTCTCCGTTCACTTTAAAATCAGTGGGCAAAGCGCTCTTCCCCTTCTGGAACGACATGACAATAGCATCTGTCTTCTTCGGGTTCACCCTAATGCCAATCTCCTTCAGCTCATCTACAATAGTGGTCGATGCTCCTTGTGCCAGGGTGAGAGCCCTTTTCGGTCTCATACTAGAAGCATAGATGCCAATGTCATCGGCGTAGGCTGCTACCAGTGCCATTGGGTGCTTCATTGAGATCACTTTTGCTGTAAAGATCACAAACAATAGTGGTCCCAATACAGAACCTTGAGGAACCCCACAAATGGTGTCCTTTGAAGTTGACAATTTATCGCCTACCCTTACGACGAAGGATCTCCCGCTTAAGTAGCTTCTGATCAATCGGCATAATGAAGCTGGAAAACGATAGTCTTCCAACTGGCGAAGCAGTAACTCGTGGGATACACAATCAAACGCCTGTGTGCAGTCCAGCGAGATGAACGCCGTGGCTTCATTGTTCTTCGTCATACGCTCTATGGTGTGCCTTTGAAGTTTCACTAAATGATGATCGCAGGCTACGCCTCGTGAGAACCCGGTCTGTTCTGGTGGAATGATGGACTCCTCACTGCAGTGCTCTAGCAGATGGTGATGGATCAGCCTCTCGAACACCTTGCTCATATGCGAAAGGAGACTGATAGGCCGATAATGCTCTGGTGAGTCTCCATTCTTCCCAGGCTTAAGTAGCGGCACTATGATCGCTTGCTTCCAGTCATCGGGGAAGTATGAGATCCGCATACAGGAGTTAAAAATGTTTAATAAGAAGGCTTTACCCCTCCGAGGTAGCATCTTCAATAGTACATACGGAATATCATCCAGTCCCGAAGCCTTGTTACCCTTTGTGCGTCGTAGTACCGACTCAAGCTGTCCGAAGGTGGAGAATATCCTCTTTTCATTAGGGGACGTTGGTCTTCCCGCAGGTAGTGTGGGAGCATTTAACAGCCGATCATCTTCCCTCGCCTTATAAGAATCGGCCAAGAGTTCAGCCTGTTCCTCAGGGGATAATAGGGTGCCACCTGATGTAAGGTGTACACTCTTCCTCTTAGTGACGTGTGACCTCACAAGTCTCCAGAACTGACGATGATCATCATGAGTCCTACGGAGTTGCTCGTGCCATAGGAAAGTCTTCCATTCACGCATGAGGCTGGCTATCTGCCGGGTCATCGCATTGATGGCCGGTTTCAAGCCGTAGTCACAAGTTCGGTGGAAAATATTCCTCAGGTTGTTCCTTTGTGCAATGAGAGCAAGAATGTGGCTCGGTGGTTTCCTGAAGGCGTTTGGCTGAGGACTAAACCTTGGTATGGTAAGATTGGCTGATACATGGATGGTGGTGGTGATATCCGAGATCGCCTTCTGCACCTCTTTAACAGTTCTTAAGTACTGTATCTTTGGTAGGGTATCATCCACACTAGCCCTATATCCTTTCCAGTCGGCCTTGTGGAAGAGGAACTTGCTCGCGGGTGGTGTTGCTGGAGTTCCCTCAAAGGCATATAGCACAGGCCGGTGGTCCGACGGTCCGTATGGGAGCGCTAGGCACTCAGTAACAGTGTAAAGGTCCCTGGTCAGGAGTAGGTCAAGTGTGGATATCCAGTCAGGTCGGGCCGCATGCCTAAAGGTGTGCACTCCGGGGTGGAAGACAGCCATCCTGGTCTTGGTGATATAGGTACCCATCGGATTGTTGCTACCGCACAGCCAGGCAGTGTGCCGGGCGTTGAAGTCCCCTAAGATGACAAACCGACTCTTATCCTGGGCGTGCTGCAGCAATAGCTTTATAGATGTTAATATAGCCTTGGGTCTCCTATAGACACAACAGAAAGTAAAACGTTGTTTTAATCGAACATCTACTGTGACTATATGAGTACCCTCTGTAGAAGCTACTGGGTTAGGTACCAACCTCGATGGGATATCTCCTCGAACCAGAATCACTACGGCCTCGTTAGCCCCGGGTTGACAAGCCTCCCGGTATGCAATATACCCCTGAAAATACAGTGAAGCAGAGGTGGGTAGTATAGTGTCGGTCAGCGCCACCACCGATGGCCGGTGCTGCTGCAGGAGGAGTTCTATTTCAGCCTTCTTCAGTAGTAGGCCTCGAATATTATAGGAAATAACTAAGTGCTCAGTCATAATGCTTAGCGATGATCTTCGTCAGCATCTTCATCATTTCTCGAACAGTTGCCATCATCTCTGCGAATTGGGCGTTGAATAGAGCATTGCTTGGATGTGCTTGTGTATTTAATGTGAATTGCGGTGTTGAGGAGTGAGCGGGTGCTGTCATTGGTTCAGCTTCTTCATGATGCGATGTTGGGGATGTTCTCTGTAGCTGCTGCTGCTGCTGTTGCTGCCCGGCGGGTCCGCCAAGTAGTTCAGTGAAAGCCAAGTTAGGGTTGACTAGCCTACTTGTCTTACTTGAAGGGGCTGCTACATTTATAATTGTCCTCTTTCTCATCTGGATCAGTTCTTGCCGGCGGGGACACTCTTTGGAGGAGGCATGATGGGCTCCACTACAGTTGGCACATTTGATTGGTGCAAGTCGTGGGCAGCTTCTTTCTTCATGAGTTTGGGCGCACCGGGGCATTTTACTGTCCTCCCGCAGTATTTCATGGTGTGCCCAAACTCTAAGCAGTTTCGACACTGTGCTGGGCATTTATCTTCTTTAAAGGGGGTTACCCTAAATCTAACCTGGTTCACATGGCGAAGAGCCTGTACATTTTCGATTTTTACCGTAGGCTCAGTGATGAGCAAGATGGCTTCAATCGGGTAGGTTACTTCTCCTTGTCGTTTGGTCAGGCGCTTGGCCATCACGAATCCTGGCAGCCTTTGTTTCACTTCAGTGGCGAACATATTTAAATCACTGTCAACATCGAAGCCATGAACCACAAACTTCTTTGTCCTCTTGGTGCCGCGAGGTGCATAGGTGTGGAATTGCACCTTATCATCACGACGGAATAGTTTTACCACGGCATAGTGATCGGCATCATTATCCAAGTATAACCTCGTCTCCTTTGCCGAGGTATTTGTAGTAAACTTTGTGATCTTCATTTCCAAGAGAGTCGCTCTGAGAATGGGTTGCGACAGTGGTGGCCTGATTATTACTGGTGGCGGTAACCTCTTTTGGGCTGATCATTGCCTGACTGAGTGGGAGCAATTGGCGCAAACTGGTTAGAGACAGGTGTCGGTGGAGGCCCGGCGACTGTCCTCAGTTTTTGGGAATTTTTCTTTGAAACTTGGACAAATCTCGCTTCATCAGCTCCACTTGACGGGCGCTTCTCGCCTCTAGCCTCTTCCATTATCATGGCCGTCGAAGTCGATGGTTCACCCATATCGCTAGATGGCCGCGTATAGGGGCAAAAACTCTTGTCAGCGCTACGCTGCCCGATTGGCTGTTAAAGATTATTTCCACGGGATAAGTGTGGTCTTCAACAGCATAAGGCGCAAAGCTAAACAAGAGCTGACGTCAGAAAGTCTTCAAGCGGCAGTTCTTCTTACTTCTTCCACTGCTCGTCCCTGCTACTTAATGCTAAGCGATAAGGTTTTGTGGCTTGTTACCACACAAAAATAATATTCACGAGTATCAACTAAATACCAAATTGAAAATTGTGATTTTTCACTGTAACGATAATATTACGTGCTGCTTTGATTAATTTATTGCTACACATATAAGTTAATTGCCTAAAAGGCTATATGAATCGTTTTAATCTGATTAAATTATTTGGAAATAATAAACAATTTTGTAATAATTTGCAGCGTTTTTGTTTATAGTCATCCTAACCTGTAATTACTATTATCAATTACTCTGAATGAATGTAATATATATTATAAAATCTTAAGTTGAAATAGAAAAGAAAATTGATATTTAAATTCTTCTATTCCAGCAAGTTGTCGGAAGAAATTAAAAAAAAAAAAAACCATACTTCTGACTAGTTTATACTCGAACTGCACTTTAAACTGTTTACCTTAATTATTATTAGTCATTAACATTTTTATCTTTGATTAAACCGGCAAAGGTAAACGTCGATCCGAGAGAGGGTTTTTCGAAGTAATTAACGGCTTAGTGTTGTTTACTATCTTGATGCAGCCTCATTAAGACAGCACTAAATAACTGACTACTCCGAGTATTTTTTTCTCTTCCTGAGTCTTGAATTTATTTAAGTGAACAAACAAGAAAGATGTTTCTGTTTGTGTTTGCTTATTTACAAAAGGGAAGTAATGTTTCTCTTCTTGGATAGTTTATAAAAGTTTCGAATTCTTATAACATTTAAGTTTATGACTTAAGCAAAGTTTTCCAATATCTGCATAATTTTTTTTTCGAGGGGAGAGAGGATTTCGTGTTAAAAAATATTTCCATTGATTTAATTTTTATATAATTAATGCTAACATGCCTGGTTTAGCCTGAGATATTAATAAAAATAGAAAATATAATGATTATTAATGTTGTATAATGTAAAAATGTTGCTCATTTTCTTTTAATCCAGAACTTAAAATGATTATTTTTGGTGGAAAAATTTCCAACATTTAAAAAAATATTAATATTATATTTTTTGTTTGTTTCATTTAACGTCTATTTTGGTTACCGTTGCTTATCGAACGATGCTATAGTGAGAATCCAATTTTTTTTTATATTCAGGTTTAATTAGTATAGACAACGAACAGGCTGTTACTTCCATTTTAATTCCGCTCAGGATAGTTTAACCAAGAATTTTTTATTCCGTTTACATAAAACCTAGGGCCATTTGCTGGGTTACACCTGCGACCTTGGACATAGAATGCTGTTATGCGAGCCACTACTCCACATGTGACCTCTTAATATGATCTTAGTTTTTTACCTTTTTTATTTGGCTCATTCCTTTTTCCTTCGATTTTCAATCAACTCGCGCCACCGCCACAAAAATAAATGAAAACCCGCCCAGACCGGATTCGAATCTATGGCGTTTGATTGACATTGATGATTATGATATACATCTAAGACTTTGTTCCGTCTACCGAACTGCCTCGTCTTCTTTTGAGACTTATATACGTTTCCTCCTATAGATCTTTCGAAATGGTCATTTTTTCAAGTAAATAAAACGCGTTTGTATAAACGGGTCCCAAAGACCCAAGAATAAATAAGTCCTATTTATCCCGAGATCAAACAGAAGTCGAATATATTTAACTTACAAATTAATTCAAGGCGTCTAAACAGAGTGAAAGCATGTGCCAGTAAATAACGATGCTGATATTTCAGCCGATAGCCAGAATATGTTAATGGTGTGAGACACCATTGATACGGCTTGGAGGACTTCCGGCCGGTAATTTACGCATTCATTGAGAACCAGCAAGATTTATCTTGCGCAGATCGGATATGATGGTGGGATGGAGTGGGCGTGCGCAGGCGTACCACCTGTTCTTTGAAATGTCAATGGTTGTCTATCCGTTTTAGGTATATGCTTCCGTAGACATGAAATACTTTAGATTTTTTAAATACACTGGTTGTGACTAATATCATATTACATTTCTTTTATTAGAATGACTTATTTCTTCATTATTTGTGCTCTATGTTGGTGAGTTGCTTGTTAGTGTCAAAGATTAGTGCACTGTCTACGAAAAATTTCTTATTAATAAGAGCATGATCAGTTACCATTTAAAGACCTTAAAGTGTTTTCTTTTTTTCCTCCTCAAAACGTTTTTTTTAATTTTTTGCCAAGCAATCCTCTGTAAATGACCTTGTCCTAATCAAAAGAAACTTCTTGCTTCTTATCATAAAATTATCATTTATAAATCATTCTTAATCTCTAAGATAACTGATTATCCAGAAAGTTTTTATTTTTACTTGATGTTGATATTTTTCTTTTAGTTATAGAGTTTGTTTTAAGAAAAATCGCTCTAAATAAGGATTTAAATTGTATAAATAGTAGACAACTGGCAAAATCTGGAACATCCTTTTAAAAAAGTCTAGGCATTTTTAATCCTATACGTCAAGAAATTCGAGAGAAAAAAAAAAGAAGACATAACAGCCTCGGTGAGAAAATTCACAGCAACAACCAAAATAGGCATAATTTACAGGTTCTTTGCATAAAACAGAAAAAATATCTGCCTTTTCAGTAAAACATTTTTTGAAATATTATCAAAAGTATTAAAATTTCGCACAATTAGTGTGCCTGTGGTTTTTATATTCGGCACCAAATTAACCCTCTAAACTCAATATTTGGCGGTATCAGCGAAAAATGAGAACGAAATAATAATATTAATTCCATAATTTTTTATTTTGGTCTTTATTGCTAAGTCTTATTGCCACAGCTGAAATTATTTTTAATAAAAGGCTGAAAAGAATTTAAATGAGGTATCTACAGATTTAAATGTGCAGCTTAAGCCTAGAAAGGGATGCTGTGATTATCCCGTGCTTATCAAAATTCATCAATACATTCGATGGTTGTTACTTCAGATTGTGACAGGGGCCAATATAAATAATCAATTAAAAATTTTTTGTTTAAACATAGTAGTAAATGTATTTTAAACCACAATAACAATTTAAAATGGGATCACTTGTAGCTAGGTGGCTAGCGTAACAGCCTCCCATGCCAAAAGTCACGGGTTCAAACCCGCAGGTGGTTCTAGGATTTTTTAATGGGAGTAAAAAATCCTTAGTTACGCCGTCCTTCGGAGGGGACGTTAAAAGGTGGTCCCGAGCCTGTGCGATGTCAGGTACTCGTTAAAGATCCCTATCCTAATAAAACCTGGATAGGCAAAATTTAGAACTCCCACTGTAGCATCGTCCGATTAGCCATAGTTGCATAAAAGTGACGTTAAACGAATAAACAAATAAACAAACAAACAATTTAAAATACCTCGATTTTGTTATTCATTTAAGGTCAATTTATGATACTGTGGCTAATCTAATGTGCTACAGTGGGATTCTTAATCACGTCTATTCAGGTTTAATTAGGATAGAGATTATTTACAGCTTCGGAACCTCCTTTTTACGTTCCTTACCAAAGACAAGGATTTTTTACTTCCATTAAAATTTCTAGAGCTATCTGTCAGGTTTAAACCCAGTGCTAGTCACTACACTACAAATTTATATTTATGATGTTTCATATTTTATGTCACAAGCTAACTCGATAGCTATTCTTCTCCAATAAACTACTTTCAAATTATAGAGGATAGGCCATGTTATCTCCAACTATGGAACATCTATTCTCTTGTCTTGTAATAGCAGTACGAATCAATTCCTGCGATTATACTAAATAAATCAAAGGCTTGCCAGTCTGTATACATTACATATCCGTTCGCTTCGACAAAAGGGCTCCAAGAGCAAATGGTGATAAATGAGGCGTGAATGTGAATGTGAGGAAGAGGAAGCAGTTACGAAATGCTGTACAACTGAGCAAACACGTCCATGCCACCACCGCTTTGACCCCTCTATCCAAACACTTCTCCAACGGTCTTCTACGTTGGTAACTTTTGAGGAAGACACCTGTCCATTTTCCAAGTTATTAAATTATTGAAAAATAAGTAATGCGTGTTTCTGATTATATCTCAAACATTGCATCAAATAGCTAACAAATAGAAATCTCTCTCTTTATAATTGTTGATATCGCGATTCTTGGATTCCTCCAAAAATGCCAACCACTATCATTTAAGGCATTCTTTCCTCAAGGTTTATTAGTAAAATAAAGTGCAATTAAGTTTTTGTGTGGAAGGGAAAATCAAATTTTCAGTAATTAAGTCATCTGAAAATTATTCTTGAATTATGAGTAGGAATATAAACGTATAGTATACCGTTGAAAAGCGCAAGATTTAAAAAATGTTTATATGCTATAAAATAAGTCTTACAAGTTAATAGAAAGATTTTATAAGCGGATAAAGTTATAAATGTTTGTTTATTTGTAATGTAATGAGGGAGATTTGTAATGGTGATTAAGTGTCGCCATCGTACGGTATCGTACAGGTCGTATACTTCTATACAGGACTTAAGATTTTAGAAAAAAATATTACGGACACAATCGTACTAAGTTGTTAAAATAAATGAAAAGTTGTTATTGTTAGACAAAGTTTGATTTTTTGACCAGTTTATGTTTTTAATTTCTGCCGATGATAATGAAAATGATACATAATAATGAATAGAGGTTATCTAATAAGCATTATATTTTTATGCTTAGTTCACTTTCGTTACGATGAACTCATAATCCCAAAGTGATAAACTCTAAATTGGTTAAACTGAAAACGACACCACATTTAAATTATACCCGTGTGAAGAATGAACTCGTCGCCAGTTAAATAATAATAAGAAAATATTAAAAACCTTTAAAAAAAATATAATTCAATTATTTGACTAAGTGGCATACTTAGTTTTTAAATGTTCTTCTCTTCTATTATTGTTAAATTTAAGGAACAATTACAATTTTTCCTTGTAGATTTTAGTATTTTTTTTTTTTTTTCATTCGCCGTTTCTTACCAATTGGTGGACCTTTATTTTTTAGATCTGACTCTTATTATCGTGTGACTCGATATATCGTGACTCTTCAAGGGATGAAACTGAAAATAATCTACTGTGCACTGCGTATTAATATCCCATTTTTTTTTTTAGACTTTATTTATTTTTTTGCTGCTTTAACTCCAATCAACGTTAACGTATCTTCTATAATTGTCTGTTGTATTTTAAATAAAGTGCATGATTTGCACGTATCGTACAACTCTTGGAATACCAGTTGGTAAACTAAATAGTTCTTTCACTGTTCATATTTATCCATTTATCATTACTGCTGTCATTTTCAGAAGTTAAGCAAATAAAATACCATCGAGTGAATTGTAAAATTGTGTAAGATCAGATTTTAACGAACAAATTATGTGACTCCTAAAGCATTAACTTACTTAATCTGTAATTTTTGTTTCGTAAATATTCCTGCTTTTCATTTACACTTATTACATAGAGGATAACATAAAATTCGATAATACATAGTTATTTAAACTCTAGAGACCTTAAAAAGTGTATTTCATTAGACAAATATAATTCTATTTCATTACTATCATAATACTTTCCGTAATTAAACTTTCCATATCTACGTCAGTGAAAGTAAAAAAAAAAAAATGTTGATTAACCTCTGCTATGCCTATTTTAATATATTTGCGTAAATTTATTAGCGAATGATTTATGGAAAATAAAGCGAAAAAACGATAAGTGAAAAAAAAAAAAATAATATAGGATGAAAGACTATTAATAACTAGTTGGTAATAGAAAAGAAGGAATTTCTATTATACATTGTAAATCCTGATTGATCGTTCGCTAAAGCTTGAAGGACATTATCTCTATTTCACATCAGGGCCTTGGTTGTGGGTCGGCTTTAGTAGACACGTTTAGATGATCTTGTCAAACCAATATAATATTACTAAACGTATTATGATATGGTTTTGAAAGTTCATGCATGATTTCCGTTTTTGGTTTAATGTCAACCGTGAATTATTATGAAATTATTTATTATATACAAAAAGTCATATAGTATTCCATCTCAGATGGATGAAATAGAGGTTGTTGTTCTGTTATATCTGGTTTTTAAACAGTTTTCACTGGCATCCATGAGTAAAATTAAAAATCAGTCCTCTCTCCATGAAGCGACTGATCAAAAAAAAAAAAAAAAAAAAAAAAGAAAAAAAAAAAATATATATATATATATATATATACCCATGATTATTAATCTTGGAGCTATATTAGTAAAGTAGTGTATTGCGTGGATGGTACTGCGTAACTAGAAGTTACGCATTGTTACACCTTTCATAATCATCATAGACTTTAATGTTACTGTCTTGCGAGAGAGCTCGTTAGTAAAGTTCATGCTCCGCGAATTCAATCTAATATGAAGGTAATTTAAACATGCACTGAACCTCTTTCACGAATCAAGTCCATTTTAATAATTTGACTTTCGATAAAAAAATCTATTTATTTCATATTTTGTATTAACTTTTACGTCCCAGACCTTTTTTAAAAGAAATCATTATTTTTCTTTACTTTCACTGGTAAAGAAAGATGGCATGAAATTAATACGGATATGAATTAATATAGTATTAATAGTAGAAACGTTGACGATCTTTGTGATATTGATGTATAATATAGTAGACATCCGAGAGGCCAAAGCATCGATGGGAGGATTGTATTAATTCTAATCTTGGGGCTTGGGATTGGATAACCATCATTGAGCGAATCTGTGTAGGCAGCATTAGGTGGTATCGGCATTGATCCTTCGGGTTCGGTAACCCTATTATTATTTATTAAGGGAGCGGCGTTGTCTAGTGGATAGAGCGCTAGGCTACTGTTCTCCGGGTCCTGGGTTCGAATCCAGGTTATGATAAAATATTTATTCTGTTAATTTAGCCGGGGGGTGACCCTAGGGTATGGCGACCGTGCTGGGGCAAACCCAGCCTCTTTAAAGTGGGTACCTAAATTGGGAAAAAAAAACTGGCGGCTGAGCGTAATCAAGCTCTAATCACCTCATTGCACGGCCGTTGGCCTAAAAAGTACGGATCTCTATATGTACTGAGCCCAAGACCCTTCATGGGTTGTAGAGGTACAGGTTTTTTTTCTTTTCAATTATTATTTATTTTCACTAATAATTAATTTGTTTAATGCATTTATTAAAATTAACTACTCTATTAATGAATATATTGAGTAAATCTGAGAATATTATATTAAAAAATAAGATGAACTAATTGGAAACTATATCAGATGTATGTTTAGTTTTAAATCTTTATTTACTTAGTAGTAACGCAGCAGTTTAGTAAATATATTCGATTGTCAGGAAAAGAAAGGAGTATTGCGGTTTAAAATATAAAGGAATTATAACTCTCTCCATTACTTTAAATAAATGTTAGCTAGCGTGTTAATAGCTTTCCATTTCCCTTCGAATAGAATTTGTTATTCTTTGAATTTATAAATTAAAGAAATAAAAAATATTTTCTAAAATTACATGATTAATAATGGTTGTGCTGCTTCTCCCTTGTCAATCTACTGTTTAGAACATGGAAGATCCACTTTTCATCACATGTAACAGTTCTGGACATAAATAGGTCGCCACTTGTTTTGCTGCACCCAGTTTCTCCGAAAGTTCTTGAACAGTTTCACCGAATCTCGCAGAAAATCTTCATCAAGAGAAGAAGTCCTCTTTGTCTTCCAAGGGAGACCCTCTCAAAAATTCTGAACCACCGTTGATAGATGCACTCACTAATACTGTCATTACACATTCGTTGATTTTCCTGGTTGTATAGGCCCCGTTCCGCCCAAGTTTATACTTCAAATAAAATTATACAATACTTTCGCATATTCGTAAAGATTGAATTAGTTCCAATTAGTGAAATGTTCCAGAGGTAAACTAACATTATCTTTTGGAAGAGGATTAAAAAGTGTTGACATTCTTACAAATTAATAATCCAGCGAAAGGTTTATTATATTCAGGAGTTTTTAATGAAAAACCTAAAATCTTGCATTTTTTTCGGATAATCTAATATCGTTTTATAATAAATTATTTTAGATGATCCCGTTTCTTCTTTACTGAAATTTTTTGTTTCGATACTAAAAAAATGTACTCGATTGTAAAAATACTGAAGCTGAATACTTCAAGACCTTGCATTAATGTTGGCACCGGAAGAAAAAGAAAGGGTTGAGGTTGGTTTGTGTAGTGCACTATCGTGTATAACATGTTCTTTAAGGCTTAGTTACGCCACCCACATCTTCTCTTTTGACTCATGTACCTCCATGTTCATGTTCATTGTACATTTCATGTGATTCCAGTAATACGAAGCCTTGTGTATTTTTTCAGTTTATGTTTGCCTAACCTTGAATAAATACTTAATGATGCATGTTTAATTACATATTAACTATAAGTACTTAATATTTGAACCAATTGCATATTAAAACATACAAGAACCTAAAATCGTATTAATTTGTGTATTTACCATTATAAAGATATAGATCAGGGCGAATATCTCATAACAAAAACAAATCAGTAAATCATGGGACGAGATATTAAGAATGTGGGGGTTTTAATTTTGGGTTGGCTGATTCGATCGTGGGTTTTGGAAAATCCTACGCCATTGCCTTTTCATGAATGATAAACACATTGCTGAACATCTCATAATGAAGAAAAAAAAAAAATGTTATATCAAACATTATCTCATACTGATACTTTAGGCATGTTTTATTTTTCCTTTAAATGTTAAATTAGCAACTTATCGCTTATGAATCAATTGGGAAATGGCTAGGATATGATTTAAAAAAAAAATAAGGACCATAATGACCCAAATATCCCATTTTTCGTAGAACTATCCGAAACAGATATGCCTCTTTCAATTCGAAACTCCTGAACCACACGAATCCTCTTGTACTCAACTTATCTTTCCCATCTATTCCTGAACCCCCCTCCCTCCCGAGACTTACTAAATTAAATTGACATTGAAGTGCTACCACTGTAGAACCACGGTAGTTTCTTCTCAAGACATTATACACGGGCTAATTCACGTCCATAAGTGTAATTAGCATATTTACTTGTTGTATATAAGTACAGTTGTAAATATCAATAAAATGTTAAAAAAAAAAAAAAGCATTACTTAACATGTTTTTTTTTTATATTTAGGTGCTTATAAAGCTCCTCCCTAACTTTTTCATTCGCTTGTTGGAGGGGTTCGTCAGTAATATGATTACATTTTCTATCACGATTCCTAAAAAAGCATTGAATCACATTTCTATGATTCATATTTGTAGCATAGTAATCGAAAATTTCAATTTATTAAGATATATTGAACAAATGGTCTTTAAATATCTAATGCCGATGTCTACTCTACATTGCTGTATATTATATTATGATTTACGATGCTGGATCGGAGAAAATAAACATTACCTATTACACGTTCCAAAAAGATGGTTGATAGTGTTGTATTATCGGGTGGTGATATGATTCGCACCATATCAAGCAAAATTCGCCTTCTCAAGTGCACCCTATGCAAATGTACTGTCGAAGAACGTTGACCTATCACGTTGTATTCCATCTGCAGAAATCCTTCCATCTGAGAATTGCCACCCCTAAACCTATGCTAATTTGTCGGTGGGAAGGTGGCATGCCATCTGGCAGCCCGGGCAGCTGCCCAGGGAACCCCTCCTAATCCTGAATGGGCACGTGCCTCCCTCTAAGCACCTTCCTCAAGTCCTCTTTGTACCCAGCTATCTTGAGCCATTGTCAGGCAGACCCACTATTATCCAGGAGTACATCTGTGTAGGGCTTGCGCCATGCTTTGGGTGCCCGGTGTGTTTGTACAAGGCCCTTTATTTTCGTCGTATGATGATATTACATTTTGATTTGACATCCATTCATCCATATACATGTTTATTCAGTCCAATGATGTTTCGTTTTCTTCCACAGTTGGAAGAATACATATTGTCCAGTCACTTTCATTGTGAGGGCTCTTTACTTTTAACATTCGTCAACTTCAATGGTTGCTAATAAATTGGAGTGGTTTTTGATGAAATAAAAAATAAAAATGTCATCTGTTTTGTCAAGTTTTAAGTTAAAAAATTTTACTTTACTTACCTATATATGAAATATTAGTAAGGGAAAGTCAATCGTTGCAAGTTGAATCGTAAAATTTTCAAATTCCATTTTCGAGTAAATACACGTTTAGGTCCTGAGTCAAAAAATCAAGTCCCGACAGAAAGGTCCTGTGTGGTAACTCCGGGTGGAAAACAAAATGTCCTATGAAACTGAAATTTCATATTTAGGACAACTATACGCCGAGATGTTACAAAACTTGTTCATCAAAATCGGCTAACCGCAAGAGCCACTTTACTCGTATACCATGCATTTTGGACTTTTTAGATTTTCTCAATCATCAAAAGGCTCAAACGATTTTGATTAAACTCGATATAACGATGTAATTAATGGCTTAATATATGGGAGTTCATCTGATAAATAGTCTGACAGGGTAATTTCCGATATTTTTAAATTTTCTTCTCTAAAATACCTTTAATTTTGTAGATTCTATAAATATAACCATATTATCTTGTTACCCCAGATGAAAACAGGTAAATATATAAATTGAATGAATTCGATACCCAACTTAAGGAAAACACTGAAATAATATTTTTTTAATGCAACATTTTGTTTTTGAACATAAGAACAGTTATATAGATGTTTAATATACCGTTGAAAAGCTAACAATTTTAGAAAAAATATTATCTTATACACAAGCTTGTGAAAGTTTGATAAAAGATAAAACTATAGTTTCTAATAGATATTACAATTTAATCAATTTCTTTAACATTTTTTTCACTAATTTTTATCTCTAACTGTATTTAAAAATTCTTTAATCGATTTTTAAAACGAAAAGTAAGTGAAAGTCGTGTGTTGCCCGTACCAGATTTTTTATCATCTGTTTGTCAAGTTTTTAGCTAAAACATTTTTCTTTAGCTTTAATTTATGAAATCTTTGTCTTGTATGTTTTATGTTATTTAAAATTAAAAAAAGTAACGTTGGGAGCAGAGTTCGAAACACTGTGGTGCAGGAAACGCCTTACTTCGTTCTGCACTTAGGGACTTGTACAGAGCACCGGCAGGGATGAAGATAGCTAAGTTCCCGACTCGAACAGATTAAAGCTTATCAGAGCGAGTATCTGCTCAGAACTTCGGTCAGAACTCTTCCCAGGCCGCTCCTGATGTAATAGCTTTTACAAAAGCTAAACATTTCTGTAATGCCAAAATTATAATTCGAAATATCTCAGCGGAAAGATAAAAACGACCTGGAGGAGAGCTTCATTGTGTTGCGGGATTAATTTTACCACGACCGATATCAAACTGAGAGAGAAACTTTGTTCCTTTTGTCCGGCTTATTGTATGCTTTGTTATCGGTTTAACAAGTTGCTATCTGCTTGTTTTTCATTAACTTGTAAATAAATCAAAATAGAATTCATTCATGCTAAAAGTATATTTATACTATGATTCTAAAAATATATCTGTACCTCAGAGATACAACTTTAATCGTTATATATATATATATATATATATATATATATATTTTTTTTTTTTTTTTCTCAAAAAATGTGTATTTTAAATCTTTATATAGATTTACATGCTGTTAGTTCTACATGTATAAACTTGAAAATTACAATAGTTCTATAGATAATGATTAGTGAAAGATTATGCCAATCACACGTCCACAGAGTAAATAGACGTACGAATATTCTTATAAAATGGACGTTAAAAAACATATGTCCTCAGCTATTATTGTACTATTTTTTTTGTTCACCCCTACCTCGCCTTTGTAGACTATACGGTGGGGTTCTGGGCCAGGGGGATGAGAGCGAGGGATTAATGCCGAGACAAAATCCCCCGCAGCGAGTTTCGAACTCATAATTATTTTAAACTCTTTTAAATTCTATTATCCGGTTGCTCGCAAAGAACGGATTGCCCACGTGCGTTAACCAACTGGGCTACCCCGCCTCCTGCTATTTTTGTACTTTTAATGTGTTACTATTAGATTATACTATTATTATTATTAAAAAAATATTTCTTTGCGGTTTCTTTTATGTTTTGCTTATGTGAGTTAGAATATGGTAAGTATATCGGCAGATAATTTCTTTAATTCTATCTCTCTGGTAATAGAATGTTTTTTTGCGGTTTTTTAGCCTCTACCAAAAAAAACATCTAATCAGCAATGCAAATGTTATAAGTAAAGATTTATATTTATTATTAGCTCATCTACTTGTTGTACTATGTACAATTGTAAATATCAATAAAAGAATTATAAAAAAAAAAATATATTATATTCAGATTTTACTGTGTAAAAACGTTTAAAGATCTATCCTAGTAGCGAAAACATAATAATTTCATTATTTTTTTCATTATTTCCTTCCAGACTTCACTCTTACTCCAACCTAGGAGGTCCCACTATAACGCATTGCCCAGAGCCTTCGTTGGTCAAGATCTTCTAATCCAAGTGGTTAGAGATATTCAAGTTATTTTTATTACATCCTATTCATTGCTCCCTTTTTAAAAGGATGTTAAGAGTTTAAAGACTCATCCGGAAGCAGTAAAAGGCATTGGATTGACCTTGGATGATAAGTGACCAACTAGACTAACTCTAGCTGTGTTTTACCTTTTAAATTCCTGATGTTATCTACACATTGAACAAAAAAAACTGAGCGTATATTTATAAATCTTAGGAAGCTCGTAATTAACTTTGAAAACATAACTGCTAATTGCAGAATACAATACAATACTACAGTGGTTTCCAAAACTAGATCCGTGGAACCCTCTGGGAGGGTAAGCGAGATGTCATTGAGAATTTTGCGGTAAAGTATTGCTATTAATAAATATCGGACATGCTCTACACAGACAAATTCTCCATTCTAACTATAAGTGATATAATTAATTGTGATCAGGTGACTGCTACTGTACAATCACAACCCTAAAATATGTCATTTTCTTACATTTTGTAAAAAATGAGCTTAAAGGATAGATTTATCGCATAAGATAATGAACAAGCAATATTTCATTTCTTCATGAGTGTTTGAAGAAATACTTATCTCGTATAAGTTTTTAATTTTGATAATTCAATGTCTCGTGGATTGATGTTAAAAGTCTAGTTCTTGAACTGTACGTTATAGGGTGTATTCCACCGAAAATCTAAAGATATATCTAATGTTTAGGATTTCGATTTTTAGAATTTAGGACTGAAAGGCTTCGGAAAATTTTCTGTTGGGGACCACTGCAATACTAAGTTCGGTATTAATCCGTACTTCCTTTTTCTTGATATTCAATAAAACATATTTCGGATATTAGAGTAGCTAACATTCATATAAGGTATGAATTTACCTAAACATGAGGAGATCTTCCTTATTTATGTTCCTCTGACTGTTGAATTTTTTTTTTCTTTAGTGGTAATGTCCTTTTTCATTATAGTCGAATGTAAATATCTACATACACTTAGAAAACAAACCTCCCACTTGATGTTTCCCAAAGGAGTCCTTTGTCGCGAAGAAAACGCACGGTGGCCATTAAGGAACTTAATGGTCGGAGCAGACCCGCCGTGAAATAGTCCCAGATGCGATCGAACTGGAGTTGGCTGATGGCCTTCTCCCAGGGCGGTGCTTGAGACCTCGGTGACGGGTATTAATTGCCCTTGTAAATAAAAACTAGGGGGTTGGTTTGGCTAGAAGGTCGTCCCAGGTCTGTCTAGGTTAGGTTTTCTATGAAGTTATAGTCTAGGAAGAATTATAACGTGGATATTAAGTAATTTGAAAGTGAAATAAATAAGTTTTTGGAAGTAAAATCAGTTGCTATCACCCAACTGCTTTTTATTCTGTTTAATATATATATATATATATATATATATATATATATATATATATATATATAATATATATATAAATATATATAAAAAAAAATAAAATAAAAAAAAAAAAAAAAAAAAAAAAAAAAAGGTGGTGTAGTAGATAACATAACAGCCCAAGGTCATAGGTTAAACACGGTAGATAGCCTTATATTTTTTTAAAGGATGTAAGAATTCCTTGGTTCTGCTGTTCGGAGTGGACGTAAAATGGTGGTCCCGACTTTGCGATTTCCGGTACCCGTAAAATATCCCTATGCTAATTAACCCAGAATAAGCAAAAATTTAGGAATCTCACTGTAGCATCGTCTGATTAGCCAACAGTACCATAAAGTGACTTTAATTGATAACATTTTTTAAAATTTTATAAACAGATAATTATAAAAAAACAAAACAATATAAATAAAATGTCACAACCATTAATAATGTTACTTTTAATAAACGAACAAGGCAAAGCTATCATCACTCGTGATAGATATGGCCAAACATTGGCTGGCTACGAGGACAGACCCCGCATTGTTTGGTCCTCTGTTGTATTGGGAGCCGCAGGCTATTAGGGCATTGGATACGGGCGAGCAGCCAATATATGTCCCTCTTCTAGTCTTCGGAATGGCCTGATATATCGTCGAATTAGTAGGTTACTGAACCCTGGATAATCGTCTGGGAACGACAGCTGTACACTTAAAAGTTAAAGAGCCGGTGTAGGAGTTAATCCTATAAACAAGGTACTTAATGGTGATAAACAGTGACAAAAAAAAAAAATCTGGTGGGGCATCACGCATCTTTTACTTACTATTTAGCAGCTTATTACTGTTTTCTTACCAACTGTAAATACATTTTAAGTTAACAATTAGTCAATGCATTTAAGCAACAAACAACTGTTTATTTGTTTAATATTTTAACGTCACTTTATTCTACTTGGCTAATCGGATGATGCTAAATTTTTATGTGACTTGGGACCACCATTTTACGTCACTTCTTAAGGTGTCGTAACCAAAGATTTTTTAATATCTTAAAACAATCCTATAGCCGTCTGCGGGTTTGGCCGGGAACTTGAGCATAAAAGGTTGTTATGCTAGCCACTAAATTTTAAATGACCCTCTGCCTCTCTAAATCTACTTTAATATCTGCTTACTTTGTAGATAGTTAATGCACCTGGATATTTTTAAATTTTCTATAACCCATGTTTTTTTTTGATCTGCCAAAGAATTAAATATGTTTTAGCAAAGGAATAAATTAATTTCTGACATAAATTATAATTTCATTAATCCGGATTCTTGTTTTATCTGCATTCCAGGTGTCGATTTTCCAAATTATTCCAACCCTTTGAAAGTAAATGAAAATCATTGCATAAACAGTTAAAGGAAAATTTTTTAATGTCGAATACTAAAAATAAATTGCAGTAACTCTGTGGTTTCCTGGCGGTCCACGTAACGGTTAATTAATTAACAGGGCGAGGTATCTGTCCCAGCCGGCAGCAGATGTTTGCCCGGTCCCACCTTTTTTTTTTATTGGCAGTATTCGTTAGTTTTTTGTACACTATTCTCCTCTCCAGATGGTATTTGGCTTTATACTGTGGCTTTAAACGAAAATATAGGATTACCTTGTTTGGCCTAAGGTGTAAAAATTAATTATCCTATTATAAAAAGGTCATTCAACTTTGTTTTCTCTTTATAATTTTTCAAGACGATGCATTTTATGCTCTTATGGAATACTGAATGTAATTGTTTTGATAATTTAAAACTAATCTATACTAAAATTTAATTTTGATAAAATAAAAAACAATAAATATAGTTATCACATTAGGGACCTGCCAACCAATAATATTCTGGATTCTAATAAAAGATACCTTAATACAAATTTCGACAGTGGTAGTCTTAAAAATGACAGAAAATATCAAATCTCATACATCCACACGACATAGTGTGCTGCATCTCACACTACAGTTTTTAAAATACTATTTAAACAGAAAAAAAAAAAGAAACTAAATTGTCTTTAGTATTACATTTAACTTTTTTAAAATATACTTTTGTTTCGGATCATGTGATATGTTACATTAATTTTTAATACTTGTCGAGATATTACCTTTACTAAATATATATATATATATACTTATATAAATCATACAATTATTTTAACACAAATGATAGGAGTTATATATTTAAATTATATTAATGTTTACAAAAAAAATTAAAGATAAATAATGATAATAAAATCGGATAATAAACGAAAGAGTAATTATTGTTTACTTTAATGTTTATATTTAATAAGAGCAAGTAGTGTTTGTATTATTTGATTTACAATGTATATTGAGGTGATAGACGGTAGTAACTATTAATGGAAATAATAGTAATCTAATTAAATTTTTACTGTTCTGTATTATAAATAGTTCTAATCGACTATACATAATATATTCACTCTATTAATTATGCACATAGTTCTATATGTCACAACTGAGCGAACTTGGTTTTTATGACATCCTGACTATTACATAATACTTTCTTTGTTGGTTTGTTCTGTAAAATAGTTTAAAAAAATTATTACTATTACTATTATTGTTTTTTTTTATTCGCAAATGCGTTGCTGCTCATCCAGCGAATGTAGGGTATTATTTTTCCTCTTGATCAGCGTCCTGAATTTTCAATTTAAAAGATCTCTCGGCCATCGTCTTTTGTGTCTTCTTTGAGTCTGCCCTGGTTACAGATTAAGTTGTGAAAAAAACTTTGTGATGTGGTAAAACCTAAGTTAAGTGAAAAATGTTTAACATAATCTCGTTTTTAATGAATTACGAGTTTGCCCTAATATAATTTTCCCACCACTTGATAGATATGTTTTAAAATAATTTTGGATTTTTTGTAATTTGTTTTGTTCATTTATCATCATCATACTATTCAATTTATGTAATCATCAGTGTTATATGGTGAAAATTTCCAATCTCATTAATTTTTCACTAAGACTATTTCACTAAAGGCAGAGTTCTTGGTAATGCGAATAAAAAAAAATAAAATAAAATAGGAATAATAATAGGGCATACTTAGGAAATTGTATGTATTGAATAAAGATTGCAGGAATCTAAGTACAATTTTACACGTTCAGTTAACTAGAACATAATCATAGATCTGTCAAACTTAATTTTAGCTTTGACCGAATGATTTGTAATGGAATGACCTAATAACGAGTTAAAAGTACCTGAATTACAATTCTCACGGCAAATCGGTGTCACTACCAGCCTGTTAGCCAATTCCACCTAGGAAAGAAGCAGTAAATTCGGTCCAGTTTGGCAAATGGCCGAGTGTTGTAGACTGCAACCTCCACTCATGAATTATTCAGCTAATTATACGAGATACGATAATGGATGAGCCCGGTCAGCTTATCCGATTACTGTCTTACTGATGGATAAATTGCTCAACTGGGTCTACGTGCTTTTGAAAAATGTATTAGCCGGGCCGCCTCTTCGGCATTAAAAATGTAGGATAAAAGCAGACTTTTAGTTAGCATATGGACGATGTGGAAGTTACAACTTCAGAATGTTATTATATTTCTGTATAATAGCATACTGTCCTTTTTACATTTATAACACAACGTAAACTGAGAACTTCAATACCTTGGAGTTCAATAACTTGTAATCGGAGAATGGCATGCGGGTATCTAATAAGGTACAATCGAGTCCGCTGATTATATAATGATAGAATAGAAAAATTAAAATACCATTTACTATATTCATTCATTTAAGAGATGGTTTTGTCGGAATATTATTTATTATGTTAATTCAGTTGGGAGGCGGCCCTAGGGTATGGAGACCCTCCTGGAGCAGATCCAGCCTCTATAAAGTGGGAACCCAAAGTTGGGAATCAATCCTGGCGGTAAGCGTGATCAAGGCCTTATCACCTCATTGCACGGCCGTTGGCCTAGAAACAGTACGAATCTCTATATGTACTAAGCCCAAGACCCTTCATAGTGGTAGTTATTTTTTATTTCGATATATCGACCCCTGTGTTGGAAAAATTAGGGCGTGTACAGTCTTAATTAAAAGTGGACACTCTTAAGTGGAAGAAAATCCCCTTCTTAAGCGGTACAAGTCTTTTTTTATTAGAGTTAGTTGTTAACATTAATTTAATAATGAATAATAATAATGAAAGTTTACCTCCTTATTCATAAGAAAGTAAACTAGGTAAAAGGAAAAAAAAAAGTATCCTAGTTTTCCTGCTTCGGTTATGTTGTTAATTTAGCGTCCATTATGCTATTTTAGCTAAATCGGACTACTCTACATTAGGAGTACTAAATTTTGCCCATTCAGGTTTAATTCGGACAGCGATCTTCAAGGATTATCTGACATCGCAAAGACTCGGGACCACCATTTTACTTCCACTCTAAAAGACGGCGTTACCAAGAAATTCTTTAGCCATTCACAGGTTTTCTCTGCTTAAGTTATTCAAAACTGTTTATGCGGAGTCACCTTTGGTTCAGTAGCATTATAGCTATCTAATTTCAAGATCGTGGGTTCTAACCCCATATGGCCCTGTGATTTGTCAAAGGTAGTAAGAAATCCTTTGTTCTGCTTGACGTAATATGGTGGTCCCGAGCCTAATCGATGTAAGGTACTAAAGATCAAAGATCAAAGGTACTGAAGGTAAAAGATTCCATCTTGATTGAAGCTGGATAGGCAAAATTTAGGACCCCCACTGTAGCCAGAGTAGAATTTTAAGAATTTTGAAGTGACGTAATTTTAAGAAATTAACCGGTCTTATTCCAGAATTTTATTGTGTATGCGTTTTATATATAAACGCATGTTTTAATATATAAAACAGAAAAAAAAAATCTCTTCTAATTTGGGACAAAAATATATTTGTATGATTTTTATTGTTCGTGGATATTAATGAAATGTTCAAATTTAATTTTGATAGCTTGAAAATTGTTGTGATTCATTCTTTCATGATGTTTAGATAACGTGCGTAAATATAAATGCACACTATAGAGGAACCATGTTGATTCGAAGAGAAATTAAAATTGGATTTGGATGAAGGTGAAGGTGCAGTTCAATATAAAGTATTAACTTTATTAAAAGTTGTTGAACCATAATATCGAAAATCGTATTAAAGGTAAAATTAACTACAGTTTTTTTTATTTAATTTACTGCGTGTGTTATAAAAGCCACCGTAATAAAAAGTTTCAAGGTTTTATCGCTCATGTTTTATATGTACATATATGATCTAAAAATAATTCCGTTCTCGCTACAGTGAAATAAAGGCGGTTCCACGAAGCTTGTAACTGACTAACCAGTTACCCGATTGCTCTGTTTTCAAGAATTCTTCATAGAAAAGATTATGAAGAATCGATAGTGTATTATTTATTATTGTCCTTTATCAGGCTGGTGATGGGTTGATGCAATAAGATAAAATAGCGTGTTGTGTATCGTTCGCGCCTACACATAGAGATAGACTTTATTAGATTAAAATTATCGTAAAGGAAGTGGTTTATGTTTCTATGCAATTTTAAAAAATATCCCATGGTACTCATTTTACTTTTTACATAATCTAACTAATCCTTTATATATGTATATATATATATATATATATATATATATATATATATATATATATATTTATATATAAAATATTTAAAAAATACATCATGACGGGAATGATTAAATGAGAGCAATCCTTTTTATGCCCGAATGCTTTTTAAGGTGCTATCTATACAAGGTGTGCTGTATGTGGTTTTAACATTAGGTAATTTGCCCTTATTGCTAAAAATTAATTAATTACAATTAATACTTTATAAATAATTAAAAGATAAATATGTCTATGTTAAACATGGGACCAAATTATTTTTATTCGAATATAGAAAGTACTTTGTTTTTATCATATCATTTACGGTAGGATTTGTGCATCGCTAATTTCTGGATTTAACAATTGACTAAATTTAAAAAATCTTTAAAAGCTTTAGGATTAGGTAACGAAAAAAAATACTCATATAAATAACTGAAGGATAATGTAAACAAACTCATACTGTAACCTCTGTATTGCGCGATAACCTGTATAATGAATAAACGTTAACAACTTGTAAAACGAACGTATGTGCCACATGTGATGTAGTAGCTTACTACATTTTATGCCCATGATCGTGGGTTCAAACCTGCCCAAACGGAGTAAAAAATCCTTAGTTTTGTTCTCGATTGGGGTAGACGTCAAATGGTGCTCCCAAGCCTATGCGATGTCAAGTACTCATGGATTTCTATCCTAATTTGGCCTTGAAAGGAACAATTTAGGACTCCCATTGTTGCACAGATTAGCCACAGTACTATAAAGTGACATTGAATGAATAAACATAAACAAACAAACGAATGGATGTACATTAAATAGAATATTTTTGAGCCCTCCCTACCTGTTTTGTGTTAGAACTTTGCTAAATTTATTTTTTTAAATTTCTGGTGTCATTGTTTTTTTAAAGTTATTAAATAAATAATATATGTAAATACTGTGATTATTATTTCTTATTACATTCACATTACTTAATCATTTTGATAAGGTTGAGTTCCAAACTATTCAATACGTAGAGGTCAACAAAAAATTGTGTGAACCTCAATATATTGAATTTTATAAGGAATGTTTTTTTAAACCTTTTAATTTCTGCAATATATTATTTATATATTTTTTCTGATAAAAATTACTGACATAACAAGCTTTACATACTGAAGGATATGATTTCATTATATTTTTTTTTTTTTATAATCCAGCACTACAATGCAAACTATTTTGTAATTCGTATCAGTTTATATCTTATGTAATACTGAGTCACGTGTATTTTTAAATTTTACTTAACCACCTGTGATATGGGAAGTGTGGTAATAGGTCAACCAACGTTATAACGATATTTAATTTAATTAAGCGGTTTTAAATCTTCTGCGGTCGCTGGTTAAGCTTTCAACTATCTCGTCCTGTCATAATAAATTGTTTGTTTTTTTAAGGTTCAGAAAGTTTTCTAGAAAATTCAAAATTATTGGCAATAATTGAGACGTTGATTTCCAAAAGGTACTATATCCATTCTAGGAAAATCTCTCATTACTATATTATTAAACTAGCTAATTTGGGTCTTTTTGCCTTAAAATTTAGAATTATTTTTTTACTATAATAATAACATCATATTAAAGTTATGAAATGAATTTTTTTAGAATGATTTGTAACGAAAATAAATGCGTAATTAGTACTTTTAGAAAATGACCGCATTTCTAAATCGCGTTTTTTAAGCACTTGAGAATTCATTAGATAACATCAAATAGAATATTTAGATAAAACTAAATGATGATAATGCAAATATGTAAAAAAATCAATTTCGTAAAAAATGTCCTTTAGTACCTTTTGGAAATCAACGTCTCAATTGATCTATGTAAAACTAATTGTGATTCTAGCTAATTTCTACAAATATAAATAATGTCTATACTTCATTTTTCTATAAATTAGATAGTTTTTTTCTCTTTTTAATAAATAAATAAATATATATATATATATAATAAAAATGTATATAGATACACTCGCAGACACAAACACACACGTATATATGAAGTTGAATATGCACTGCTGCAGCCATGACATGTCATTGCAACACGCAAACTATCTAAAATCATGCAATTACAAGTGTGGTATGGCATTGTGATTGCTAAGCGGACATCTCAGAATCCATGACCCAGAATGAGCATCCTGAATTAACTTAATTCCTTGAAGACGAGGATGGAGTCCTTGTAATATATGATAAAGCGAAAAATGCTGTCCACGCATATAAATTTATTTATTTCGTAAATTAAATATAATATTTGAGAGAAATTGGTTCAGGGTGCAGTCAATTTAACAAACGATTAAGCGTAAACTTAATTTATTGGTGCCGACGTTTCGGCCTAAATTATAGGCCTTCTTCAAGGTGGTTGTGTGAGCTGAGAAGGCGTCATTCGACCTGTAATTATAATATTATTCATTTATTACTGAGCTAACAACTATGTATGGACCTACATTTTCACACGAAAACCCTTGCATTCTTCTGTTTTTACTAGGTCCTTTTGATAGTTTTAATAATTTCTACTTGTTTTGGATCAACAAATAATAATAATACATAATTGCTGAGGATGTATAATTTACAAATTATTTTCCCGAGGTCCTGAAAACTCTTGATTTTTAATATTTATCCGTTTTCATTAGAAACAGATATTTACGAATCATGACCTACTTTTGTTTTTAGAGCTCTAATTTGACAAAGTTATAAATATTTCTTTGATATTTTGATTTGATTCTCGTTTTGTATAACTCAGTTTACTGAAAAAAAAATGAGCTTAACTATATTTGGTTCTAGGCCATCATTCTAGGGAGGAGCGGCTGATATGGGAATTGCCCGAAGTCGGCGGTAGCCGGGGTCTAGGAAGTTTCCCAGGGTATTCCGGAGGGCCAAACCGATGGAGAGAACCCAGGGTGGGAGTAGGTAAACGCCTTTTGAACTTTTTCCAACAAAGGCATATTAATATTTACTTGTTTAATATTAAAATTACCTAATAATGAATCACCCCAGTGTCCTCGATATCCTGATGACTACTATTACCAGAAAGGCTCCTGATTATTTCTACCTAAGTTTCCAAAATCTGGTTTCACCCATGTCCATGTGTCTGCTAGACAGTTTGTATCCTGTTAGAACAAACCTCAAGTTACTCCTGCTCTTTGATCAATATTTTCTAGTGTTTTTTATCTTCTCTTTGAGATACCATGTGCTAATGGACTTCTCCCGTTTTTTCTGATGAGCTTGACTTTTTTCCTCTCTCCCAGACTACTAAGCAAGCGGTCAAGAACCTATAAGCCATAGATAGTTGAGCCTAGAGGAGAGGTAGATAAGACCAAGAAGTAGCCGGAGTAACGGAACCCTATGCGGCCCCCATATAGGGGCTCAGATATGGCTGTGATTAACCCATTTCCATTTCCTTATACCCGTTTCTCTCTTCTTAAGGAACATCCTCTGGAGGAAGGAGGTTGTTCTACTAGAGGAGGTAACGAGGTTTTCAATGGTTAGCCAGGAAACTTTTATGAGTCCCACATGTTTGTAAAACAAGGCTATTAACATTTAAAATCTCTAATCATATCCTGAGAACTTCAATATCCTCTAATAAAATAGCTATAGAAAGTCTCTTTTGTAGAGATACAGTACAGAAACCATTAATTGTCCAGAACTTTAAACAGTCCCTTGCAAATGATATCAAGTTTAAAATCATTAAGAATATATCGCTGTATATATTAAAAATATATTTTTAATAATTACTTACCGAACTCAGGAACTCATATTCAAATAAGCTTCCTATTAAAAAATCATTTATCAAGTGAAGGGAAAAGCCCGGTCCGGTGCTCCTTTAGCAGATTGTAAATATAGTATATAGTTATGATTGTGTGTATGATGTTATTTGTCAACTTTGTATTTATTTCAGTTATAGATAATTGTTAATTGTAATATTTAATTAAATTACAGGTAATTTAATTAATTTATTTTTTCTCGTTACACCCACTTTGAAGTACGTTGGATCAATCACTGTTTGTGGCTATGTGATTTTCTGCCTACCCAGTATTTCTTCATCCTCTCAGATCTCATCCCCTCTCCTCGTCAGAAATAACAGTCGTTTGGTCTCAACCCTGTCCTGAAACTTTTTCATTTTGCCCTTAAAAATATTCTTCGCAGATCCGTTCCTTAACATCTCTTCTGTTCTTCCGGTATAGTGGAGTTTATTATAGGCTGTTATAATTATAATTGTTTATATATATATATATATATATATATATATATATATATATATATATATATTTTTTTTATTTTATTTTTTTTTTTTTTTTATATATATGATTTTATTTTCTATTTTTATGTAATTTAACTTTATCATTGTTTTCTGTAAATATTGTATGAATGTGGTCTCATATCACTATTGCTATGGTTCATTTTGAAACAAATTGTAATATATGTCAATAAAATATAAAAAAAAAAAAAAAAAAAAATTATCGAAAACATTATTAAGGATTATTTTGGCTTGTATTCGATGCTAGATTAGCTTAGCTAGCTAGATTAGCTTTAAAAACTTTTGACTGGTTCAAGGTGCCAAAGATATCGACAGTTTTATTTTATTTATTTCTTCCTGGCGCTACGGTCCAGCAAGGACTTATAAAGCTTCTCCACTCCCTCCTATCCCGGGCAAGCATACGCCATCTTCTAATGCATACCTCCTTTAGGACGTTCTCAACATTTGAACATTTAGACAATATTTAAAGGGAGTCAATAAATTAATACCGTGGGCTGTTTCAAAAATTCGTTATTAAATGTTCAAGACCTTTATAGAATAGAATAGAAAAAAGCTTTCATTCTGGGACTTAGTCCCTTGAGAATAACATAAAATTTACAAATAAAGATTGCACATCTGGTTATAAAACATTAGATAGATTAATTATTATATTGTGCAATGACTAATAGTTTAATCAAAATACACATATTTTTATAAGATTCAATCAAATTTAAAATTAAAGATGTGTGGGTCTTTCTTTTAAATTGTTAATATCTCCTTTTCGTTATTGAGGAGGTATGGACACGTATGTGTTCAGACCATATAACGAGATTCGATTGAATTAAGAATATCTTAAAACGCATGAAATACAATACTTAAAATTTTTCAAAATATTTTAAGAACGCCGTACTTTTCATCCTAAGTATTGCATTTATAGGTAAGTTAAAGTTTACTTTTTTTTTTTTTTTTTTTTTTTGCATAGTTATAACCTTTTCACCCCATAGGTACTATTTACTCGTTATTATTCAGTTTATACGATTATTAGGTAATCATAAATTTGCCACGATACTTGTTTATACTAGTAATTAAACTCATTTTAATTTCATTCTGACATTTCATACTTTTATATATATATATATATATACTCTATACTTTCTTCAATCTTCCAGCTGTTCTCCGGAAAACGATTTACGCCAAATATTCTAAAGGCTCATTGAGATTGCGGTACCACCACACACCACACCAGACAATAACTTACCTGCTTTGCTGTTTATCCTTTACTTCTTGAAGGCGTGCATGTCTTATCTGACGAAGTCCTTTTCTAGAGAGCTGTGGTCTTAAGACCTGAGCCACACCTTAGCCTGTAATGGCGTTGAGGAGGCTTTAATGGGCGTTTCGCAAGAATACTAAGGAGAAGCAGGAAGCTATCATTAATGTTAATTATTATTCCTTTCTTCATCAGTATTCATTCAATGAGAATCCTTTGAGAGATAGTCGTAAAATGCTAATTAAATTATTATTTTCGAAGAAAGTAACATTGATATTACATATGGCCATATATGTTTACTATTAATTCAGATTGACTTACTTGCTGACTCGCTGTATTACTTTCACTTACATAATTATGCTAGTATCCAAAGCACACACCGACGGAAACTGGGGCGGAACACCAAATTATTGGACATTGTAGTATTATGGCCAGACAGTTGGCCGTACGAAAAAAAGGTTATACGTAGATCCCATTATTTTTTAACGAGTAATCGGTTTATGCATTCAGGCTTTAATTTTGATGTACATGGTGTCCCATAAGACGCTATTTTTTTTTTTTTTTCAATTGGAACTCAATAATTTGACGTCGTAAATTGATTCCACACCCTATTTTCAGCAGGTTTTACTTCGAACACTTTTTTGGATAAAAGCTACCGTGTAAAAGGATTACGTAGTTTTGGGGCAAACCTAACCCCTCCCCCTCACTCTTTTCCATATAAGATGAGAAGGTACCATTCAATTTGCAATAAAAAAACATGAACGAAATCCATACAAATTTTTATTCAAAATATTATAATTACATAATTATATATACCAAAAAAAAATATTTAAAGCTATGTTGGTTTAGTAAAATAATGTAATATAATATAATATATATATATATATATATATATATAAATAATTTATTACAAATTTAAAGCATCAGGTGATAATTTATTTTTACGATTCATGAGAATTAAAAACAATAATACGTTCATAAAGTATAAACAAAGAATCTGAAATTTAAGGGACAACATTTAAAAGAAGAGATAAAAGGAAAAAAAATCTCGTAAACCTGCACGAACGCGCAGGTAATTATTAATGGAAAGTAAACTATAACCTTCTAGTTAATTTCTGTGGTGGTAGGATTTCTGGGGGATTTTGAGCGATTTTCGTTGTGAATGTTTTAATTTTTTTTTTTCATAAATAAAAACTTAAAGAATCTATAAAAGTTCGAGCTCCGTAAATTTAAATTATGATAATAAAGTTAAATTATCGGAATAAAGATGATTCAATAATTTTGGTTCATCAAAATAGTTATGGTTTTTTTTTTAAATAAGGAAATTTTCTATGGACGGTCGTTTTAATAAGTTATCTTAAGTGGAAATGTTTAATTAAAAAAAACTAAACTGACGATGGAAAATGATAATAGAAACTAAGAAAAACAGCTTAACCATAAAAATATAGAAAAATTCGAAATTTCAGATATTGGTCCCATGTCCACCGAATGCATAGGCTCATCCCACCGTGCGACGAACACGCAGGCGGTGACCAAGAGATGCTGATCACATTCTAAGATGAACCGCTGCTTCAGCAGTTTTCATATTTGCTTACAGCAAGGTAATTGCAGATTGAAAATTTCATTGAATATAGTCTTGATTGTGATAAATAAATAAATTTTGGATGGTATTTGAAATTTCTGTGATGTATGAACCGCTCTTTTAGCTAATTTATTTTATAATTAACGTCCTAATAGAATCGTCCTTATAAACAAAACAATATGTTCGTTTCAAGATTTGTTTTCCAGCTGAAATAAGACATTAAGTTTAACCGACATTGAGAAAAGAGGTCTTGAAACATTTTTTTTTTCTTCTCATGCACGACCACGTTTATAGAATATTTTCCCAGTAATTACATTGGCAGGCACGCTCTCCGAATATACGAATGATTACTCAGAGATACCTTTTCCTCGTGACGACACACCTTTATATAGCGTCCTTCGAGAGGGCTACGATTACCGTACCGAGCCATGTAATTTACACATTTTCTACATATGTTGATGTAAGATAAATTAACAAATTTCCTAAGGAATGCAGTGGTGGGTTTACCGTACGGGCCATTATGAAAACTTCCTATGCATTCGCAGGGTCTTTGTTGCCCAAAACTTGTTTTAGATTATATTAGTATTAGTATTATATGTAAATAATAATAGTGAGTTTTAAATTAATTATGACAAATTGTTGAAGATAATTTTTCAAAGACAAATATTTAAATAATGTATTTGTATTCACTAATCAAAGTTTAAAAAAAAAATTGTCTGTCTTGAGAATGGGGAAACAACTCCGAAACGTTGATAGATGTGAATGATTGTGAAATAAAATAGATAAAAACAAAGGGAAGTTAAGGTTTGCTCATTTAATTGTTTTAGATTGTTTTCAGAAATCCTCAATACTCCTTACTTTGTCACCAACAAATTCATCCATAAAGACCTTAATGTACCATATGTTGCTGATTTGGCCCGTACGAGGTATCATTCTTTCCATGACCAACTCCACTTCCACTCTAACCCACTAGTTTCAATCCTGGCTTCCTCTTCCATTCCTGACAATCCTCCGAGGCGTCTGAAAAGAAGATGGCCTCGAGACCTTCTAGTGTAGATTACCTAGTGGAGTGTTGCCAATGGGCATATTCTTTTCATGTCTTTTCATGTATATTATGAGCCAATTTATTTGTTGTATTTACTAATACAGTTGTAAATTTTAATAAATAAAAAAAAAATAAAAAAAAGATTGTTTTACAATCATTGAAAGACAAAATATTTCACAAAATAAGCTAAGTTCATAAATAAAACTTGTCCAACCGCTACTCCCCTCACATTTCACGGTAATGCTTCCAGGTGCGGATAAATCGATTAAAAGACTAATGGTGAAGAGCAATATGACTAATGGATGGAAGTGTTGTCTTCTTGAAATGATAAAAAAGTTATTCTCTATTCTTTACCCAATATAAAACCGTTGATAAAATATTTTACTGGCTAATGCTTTAAATATTGCAGCCGTTTCAAGACAGATTCGCGGCTAAAAACATGTGTTGAAAAAATTCCTCTAACTCTGGTAATTTTGTAGACGTTAAATCGAATCACAAACTGACAATGTAAGTTATTGCCCTTAGATCTGCTTTACATTTTTTGTCATCACAAAAAATTATCTAACAGTAAAGAAAGTTGTTAAAAAAGCACTTGAAAATTAATAAAAAACGAAACCCCTAGCGAGTTATAGGTTTTCGTTTTCTATACATTGTATTACCGCTACCGGGTTGAAAAAATAACTATTTGCTTTATAATAGAATTGATTAGAGAGCGGCGTGGTCTAGTGGATAGAGCGCTAGTATGCTGTGCTCCGGGTCCTGGGTTCGAATCCTGGCTGTGGCAGAATATTATTTATTCTGTTAACTCAGTTTGGGGACGACTCTAGAGTATGGAAACCCTCCTGGGGTAGACCCAGCCTCTATAAAGTGGGTACCCTAAGTAATTGGGGAAAAACCTGGCGACTGAGCGTGATTAAGGCCTGATCAATTCACTGCACTGCCGTTGGCCTAGAAACTGTACGAATCTCTATATCTGCTGAGCCCAAGACCCTTCATGGGTTGTAGTGGTACAGGTTTTTTTTTTATAATAGAATTGATGACGAAAATTTGAAGATGAATTTAGAAGCTCTTTATTGTTTATTTAAACTCCTTATTTGCTTTAAAAGTTTACTAATTATAATTATATTCAATTTTTTAAAATGAAAATTCATTAAAGTATTGAATATCTACTCATACGTGACTTCATTCATGGCCCCGACCCCAAAGCGGATTCCTCGAAGTCCTGGCAAAGATTCGGTTTCCAGAGAATTGGAGGTATTTGGCTGGTAAAATGCAATTAGAATCTACTTATTAAGTGTTATGTACAGTGCCGATTAAAGGTTTGAGACTGCTTATGGTTTACATCAATTAATCTTTTTGCGGCATTTTGGCTTTCGGATTTTTCCTCTATGTGTGTTATGTTTGTTACTCTACGCAAGTCAACTGAAAATTCATTATTTATAACCGTTCTTTGATAAAAATAAAAGAAAAGAAAATTATCTGTGCAGTGAACTTCTTACAACTTTGGAAGTCCAGAAATCAATACCCTTAGGGGATTACTAGACTGTAAATAAAGCCCCAGACACAAAAATCATATTGTTTATTCTTATCCCACCTTCCGCTTAGCTACAAAAGATTTATCTACATGACTATCATAAGGCCAATATGGGCTTAAAGAGTGGAGCTTTGGGGCTCTACTAAACTATCACATTCTTCCCGTCTCCAATCCTTACAATTAAAAATCCTTCGAATAATCCTCAATGCTCCTTATTTTGTCACAAATCAACTCATCCATAAAGACCTAATTGTTCCCTATGTTCATCAGCTATCACTTCTTTCATGACAAATCCATTCTCACTCTAACCCACTAGTTTCAAACCTTGTTTCCTCTACAATCCCTGATAATTCTCCGAGGCGCCTGAAAAGAAGATGGCCCCGAGAACTTCTGGTTGAGGATAGTTTTTAGAGATCGGTCAATGGGTAGTATCTCTACATGTGAATCATGACGGTATAATCTTATATCATATAGATTTATATCATTATACAGTTGTAAATATCAATAAATATTTTATTTTTTTTTAATTATCCCATTAGAAGTCTCAGTAATAATTATATTTAATCAAATTATTTCTCGTTATTTACATTATTGACAAACCTTTCTTTACACCTAATTATCAAATTTGTTTATAAATATAAATAATAATAAGATACCTATATTTATTTAGGTATTTATAGAGGTTATTCATGATGTTTTAATGTAAATTATAGGTGGTCTCAAACTTTCGACCGGTAGTATATATATTGAATCTATAGAATATGGTACCCAAAAATTTGCAATAAAAATATTTATTTAGCTATAAATGTTATAATCAGTTAACAAATAATGGAATAATCACTCTGAAATAAGAGTTATATCTAAACCTATTAATTTACTAAACTTAACTATTACTTCGAGAATTATCTTTAATTATCGTTTTATATTGTAGTTATTTTATTGTACATTTTACTATTTTTTTTTTTTCTATTTTATATACAGCTATTTATAAGCCAACTTTCTGAATGCCTTGGGAAAAAAAAATTTTTAATTAAAAAATTAACCGATTTCAACCGACTCTTGCCTGAAGTTGCTAATTTCTTCAAGAAAATTGACTCTCGTGAAGGAAGAGTGTCAGTAGGCCGCGGGTTAAGTAGGCGGCTAAGAGATCTTCAAGGCGTCTGATCATTTTGGCATTGGCCCTAAAGGCAGGTCAATACCAGGCCATTGGAGTGAGTAGGACCTCAATTGCTAGGTGTGCCCAATATTTTAATTGCAATGATGTTATATGAATAAGTCGCATATATATCAAAGGTAAATTCATTTGTGATAATATAAAATACACAAAATTACTCAAAATATCTATCAAGTTAATAATGTTTTAAAAACGGGATATTTAAAAAAAAAAATCTGTTCAGCTGTTTCTTAAAATATCCAGTTATTTTTTTCTTAAATCTTTCGCTTTCCAACAGTATATTATTACAATATACACCTACATTACTGTTTTTATGTTGAAAAACGCAAAAATTTCATTAAAAAATATGTTTGCTCTTTTATCCTTTAGTTGGTTATCAAATTCATTTAGCTGTTTTTTAGCAATGCTAATCAGATGATATGGTTAATTTTATGAAACCTGCACAATTAAAGGTTCTTTACAGGAAGAAAATATCAGCCTTTAAGCCCTGTCAGACTATTTCAATCAGTATGAAATCTAGAACATATATAAGCCCATTAAATTTTACATCTATATAGTGAATTCAATCAACATCGTTAGAGTCGTTTTTGAGAAAACCGTGCAAATATCCAAAATGTGGTTCTTCTTGTTAGCTGATTTTGATGGAAAAGTTACTGTAACTTCTCGGGCGTATAGTTGTCTTAAATATGAAATTCCAGTTTCGTACGTTTCGGCGCTAGACTTACCTCACACTCACACATTCCTTTTTGCGGAACTTGGTCATTTGGACTCAGGAACCCTAAAACGTATATTTCTGGTGAAAACTCGAATTCGAAAATTTTAACGATCGCAAAAATTGCATGATCGCAACCCTTATTATATATTTGATATATGGGTGAGTGAAAGTAAAGACAAATAGCTGTGAAGAAAATTAATAATAACAGTGTAAATTATCAACGCAAATAGTGAGAACACATTGTTGTCGTCTAGGAATTTCTAACGTTTAAGATTTGAATGCATGTGTAGTTTAGGAGTTAGATATAGAAGTCTTCGCTAAAATATTGTAGGGACAATATACTATTGAAAAAAAACAAAAAACAATAACGTCATTTGTCCCAAAGCATGTTACGCAAGAATAGTTAGATGATGATTAAAAATATTAAATGTGACTATAGAATTCCAAGGATTTAAAATTATTTGATTTTTCAATATTTATTAAGGTGTGCTGCTACTATATTCAATTATTTTTTCTCCGGATTCAAGAATATTCTTATTAAAAAAAAAAAATATTGATATATTGTCACTTAACGTTCAGGAGGGTCGATTTTACTAACTTTTATGTGATATTTCAGGCGTATATCTAACTTGGACACATGACTTCATTTTACTACAACATATGATGTTTAAGGTTGAATTACCATTAACACACACTATTTTCCATGAGTGTTTTTATTTCCAATAACGCTTATTCACAGCTGTATTTTAAATAATTGAAAGAGTTTTCTGACTTTGTAAACACATTAATTTTTCACTCCATGTTCATTATCGCTTTAACTATCCGGCTTTGAGCTGAACAACGATTTGCGCAAAAGATCTAAAAGCTCATTGAGATTGCGGTACCACCACATACCAAAGTAATTGCCACACCAGAACAATAACCTATCTGTTTTCCTGGCTATCTTCTAGTTCTTGTAGGCGTGCATGTCTTATCTGACGGCGTCCTTAAGAGGAAGACTGTGGTCTAACACCTGAGCCACACCTCAATTATTACAGGGGTTGAAGAAGTAGGGGTGGGCATAATCGAATGACGATTATGGGATCATTCGATTATTTCAATCATTCGAATTAATCGATTATCGGATTAATCGGTTTGGATAAGCGAATGATCATTCGAACTGAACTGTTTATCGATAATCGAGGGATAATAAGGAGCTTGGATATGGAACGACCTTTTTTATTCTTCTTTTGTTTGCTCTTCACATAAATTATATGCATATACTAGGCTCAGCCACTATACAGACGGCAAGTGTCAAATATCGTCTCTCACAATACATACTAATCATTTGATCATTCGATTATGCCCATCCCTACGAAGAAGCTCTATGGCGTGTCTGAAAGAAATATAATAAACGTGCAAGGAAAGTGGTTGGATACTCTACCGAATCTTTCATTAATGATAAATATCGTTCGTTATTTACTAATAGTCAATAAGCAATAATTCTCTTCTTAATAATCGTATAAGTTTTGAATTCTTGCTAATGTTATACTTAATAATGTTAAGCAAACCGTCTTTTCGTTTGAACCGATATAAATCCTAGCGACAAATGTTATATGACATACAATTTTTCAAATTAAATTTCTGACTAGGAAACTGTCTTCATTCCCTATCCGAGCAAGACGTTGAATTTTTGAAGTTGAAAGTATGTTACAAAAAAAAAAAAGTGATTTTTTATTCATTGAAACCAATGTAGCTCCTTAACGGTAGGTCCTAATGACAAATGTTATTTAACAAAAAATATTCTTCAATAAATTTGTGACCAGTAGACTGGAGTTGAAATTTTGATTCGAGACCAAACAAAGATAGGAAAAACGACAAGACTAAAAAAAATGTAAACAAATGTGACTTTTTTCTTTTAAAACATTATAGCATATAAACAGTTGGTCCTAGCGACAAACGCTATATAACAACAAATATTCTTCTCTAAATTTCAGACTAGTATTTTTCATAAATTTTTTTATCCTAGCTACGCCAATAGAGGTTGGGCGTTTTAAACTGAGGGTGAATAAAACGTTACATAATGAAAGTTACAGCAAAAAGACGTATTCATTTCAAATTATACATTTGGGGTTATCTGTAGCATGATGGTTAGCATAACAGGCTCCTATGCCAAAGGTCCCGGGTTCAAACCCGCAGGTAGCCCTAGGATTTTTTAATGGGAGTAAAAAATCCTTAGTTATGCCGTCCTTCGGAGGGGACGTTAAAAGGTGGAGCCTACCCTGTGCGATGTCAGGTACTCGTTAAAGATCCCTATCCTATCCTATCCCCTAAGATCCCTATCCTCGTTAAAGATCCCTAGCCTGGATAGGCAATATTTAGGATTCCCACTTCTTAGCAGCATAAAGGGACGTTGAATAAATAAACAAACAATTTTTACATTTTCGGCATTGCTGACGAATTAATAGTTTTAGAGAGGAGAAAGGAGGGAGGGCGTATTCCCCCTTCCTCTTGTGGTATATCCTATAACTCCCTAACCTTCGTGCAGCCCCCCAAACCAGGTATTGATCCTTTGCTGCGTAAAGTTTCTTAAAATATTCTTTCCATTGTCCTGAAAAAAAGTCCTTTAGAAAATAAAATTGTCAAGTCTTCTATATTTTATGGGCTTATAAATCCTAATTATATTATTATATATATATATAATATAATATATATATAATATATATATTATTTATATATGTGGTCTTATTTTTCCTAGTCCAGATATTAGAGAGCCGAGAATAATCCAAGATAACCTTGCAGCATACATAACTACCAATTGTGCACTAACAGCTGACGACGTTAAAGCATCCTGACAAGCTGCGTGGAGACATAAAAAGTGTCAGTTCAATAGCCGCTGGTGTCCTTGTCATCTTAGGCCAGGCGAAAATCCTGTTCCACGTACCTTCATTTTGTGAATTATTTCGTTTTTTTTGCGGCTCACCTCGATATTAATGTACCTGTTTTGTTGAATCAATTATTTTAAAAATTGACATTAAGTGGAATTTTTAAAAACTTTAATTAGTAGTTCGTGACGCTGAAGAAAAGAAAAGTTAATTTTAGTGCCATTCAGCTTACTAAATTAAATTTCTGTAAGTTATATTTAAAGGATAATAATTTCTTATTGAAAAAAAAAAAAAAAAAAAAAAAAGAAAAAAAAAATGCAACCCGCATTTAGAATATGAATCTATGATTTCATGAATTTTAAACATAAATGCAAAATCAAAATGTGAACTTCATATAGTTCTATATGTACCTAATATGAACGCGTGTAAAATAGACAGGCAAAAATATCGTACATTACAGCACTGAAATCAAAATAATTAAAATAACTATTTTTTCCATATGTTTTACAATTCTTTACAAGCTTGTATTTAAGGTTTTTAAATTTTTCTTTTAAAATAAATTGTATGTTGTTTATTTATTTAACGTCACATTATGCTACTGTGGCTAATCGCACGATGCTACAGTGGTAGTCCTAAATTTTGCCTATCCAGGTTTAATTAGGATAGGGATCTTTAACGAGTACCTGATGTCATCGCACTGGCTTGGGACCACTTTTTAACGTCCCCTCCGAAGAACGGCATAACTAAGGATTTTTACTCCCATTAAAAAATCCTAGGACCACAGGCGGGCTTGAACTTTGACCTTTGGCATAGAAGGCTGTTATGCTAATCATCCTGCTACAGTTGATCCCTAATATAAATTTATTTTAGCTAAATGTGGCTATATCATTGCCTAAAATTGTTTCATATTCATTTGAATGAATAGTTTGCTTTTACCACAGATTTATTCGAAAACATGCCATGAGATGTATTGTTTTCTTCCAATCTCAAAATATACCATTATCACAGCGTTTACATTTTATAGTTTAATGAATTCGTATTAGTTAAATTTAGAAGAAAGATAACTGAATATGACTGGAAATAACGAAATTTTACAGACTTATCTGCATAAAATATTATGTTGATATTAAAGATCAATTGAATTTTAAAAATTAAAGAAAATAAATGTAATATTAATAAGATATTTTAAATACACTAGGTCAAGGAACACAGTAGTGAGCCAATTGCATCTTAGACAAAGATGGGTGACTTATTTTTATTAAATGTAATATTATTAGGGATAAATATAAGATTAAAGGTAATATGCGTTACTTATAATTAATAAAACATGAAAATTGACTTATAAATGTATATAAATGATTTTAAGTGAATGACCATTTGTAATAAATATAATTCCATAAAAAAAGTTAATTATATAAAATAAATAATTTTACATATAATATTAAAATGGCTATTTCTAAATTGCATTGATATTTATGCGGGAAGAAATAAATAAGTCTTGAGAATGGACAAATAGAAAATCTGGAACTTGGCTTATTTAAATTAAGCCAAAATCATTCTTTATAAATTATTTTACATACTAATTTTTGTAAAATAAATATACGAATACTTCCTTTTAAATATTTTTATCAATTATTCAGCGTTAATAACATTTTATGAACATCCTCTTACGAACAGCTGTGATATATGGTTGATGACAGGCGAAGTGTCGTCACTCCCACTCGGTTCTTCGCTGCCCACATGATCTGAGGACTTACTATGCAAGCCTGCTGAAATGCACTCTTAATCTACATGCACAAATATATCTCTGATGAAGAGTGCATGGGTATTTAGTCATGTTTAATAACAATTTAAACGTTGTCAGCTAACGACATATTTTTATATCCACGTTTTTACGTACCTAAAAATTGGCTCTAATCCGCAATGATTTATTGTACGAGTTGAATTTTTTTATTTCATTTACCTATGTGTGAAATATTTCGAATTCCAGTTTTCAACAGAAATACACGTTTTAGGGCCCCCTGAGTGTGTATCTATTTGTCCGTTGGTTTGTGGTAAGTCAACCGCAAAAACGTAAAGTCGACTATGTGTGAACGTACGAAACGTATATTTGAGACAACTTAACGCTCGAGATGTAATACAATAGTAACTATTTCTTCAAAACCAGCTGCCCGGAAGGTTTACTTCATACCATGCAGTTTGCATCTTTTTACGATTTTCTCAAAAAACTTTTTAACGATTTTGATTAAATTCGCTGTATTTATGAATAATTTAATGGGCTTCAATACGATGTAGGTTTCGTTCTGATTAAAATGGTCTGACAAGGATTAAATGCCGATAGTTTAAATTGTCTTTCTTTGAAGTACCTTTAATTTTGTAGATTTGAATAAATTAACCTTATCATTTTGTTAGCATTGTTAAAAAACGAGATAATATATGAGCTGAACGAATTCGAAAGACGAAAGGTGAAAGTGTAAAAATATTTTTCCATGCAATATTTGTATTTTTGAACATATATAGATATATATTGAAGTAATATAGATGTATAATAAATATACTTTTGGATAGCTAAGCATTAAAAAAAAACTGTTGCACGCAAGACACGATTTTCACTTACCTCCGTTGTTAAAATCAATTTAAGAATTTTTAAATACATGTAGAGATGAAAATAAATTGTTAAAGAATTAATTAAATTGAATTTCAATAGAAAAATGTGTTTTATTAAATAATCCATTATATTTTTATCAACAACAATCAGTTAGTGTTTGGAGTAATCACCTCCAACTCAAATGTCAAGATGATCACAACTAGGGGCTCTGCTTCCTTGACATGCCGCCAGGTGGCAGTACGGCCAACATAAATTTCTCTTTTCAGGAACCAGAAACTGTTAGTTTTATCGGTTTTTCATCACTCTCCATTACCCTTTACAATTCCGTGTATCAGATAATTTTTTTTCTAAAATATTTAGCTATCGGCAAATTATACATTTATATTACTATTATTGTGTTCAAAAACAAAAAAAATTGCATAAAAAAATATCTGCTTTAGTTGTTTAACAAATTCGCTCAACTTTGATATTTAGCCGTCCTTCATCAGTGCCATTAAGATGATATATGGTTAATCTTTTCGAATTTACAAAATTAGATGTAGTTTAGAGGAAGAAAATTTTAAATTACGGCATTTAAGCCCTGTCAGACAATTTCAATCAGAATTAAACTTACATGATATTAAAGCCTATTAAATTTTACATCGATATAGGGAGTTTACGGAAAGTGATGAAAAGCCGACTAAACTAACTGATTGTCGTAGATAATAATGCAGTAGATATTAAATAAAACACATGTTGAAACTCAATTTAATTAATACATTAACAATTTATTTTCATCTCTAATTTTTTTTAAACTTATTGAAAAAAGATTTTTCTTCTTCAACAGTCATAGCAAAATGATCATGGTCATTTAATCATTAGAATAAAGCTTTCCAACTGGGTTTTTCTATTATAAGACCAGTACTGCATTCCTCATATCTTATTTTCCTCTGTTTATTCCCTCTTTGACGTCATTTCGTCAAAAATTCTTCGAATTCCCGACCCAAGGGGAATGTCCCGTATCGTACATTCTGTTCTTTTTTGGTACGATCTGGCTCTTTGGCGGCCGGCGGACCGTAATATTTTTGATCTTCGACTTCCACGAGGTCGAATAAGGGGCGATGGGACTACAAAGGCAATATTTCTTCTGGTTAAAAACAGATTTCGGGGAAAAAATTTCTTTGTCACTGTTGCCTGTATAAAAAATGATACTGTTATTCACTTTTTTTTCTTTTGTATTTTTCTGTTCTATCCTGACAATAAAAGAACATATTGGAACTCATTGTTTCATTCTTTTTATGTGTCTTATATTCTCTACCTTTGACTCACTTAATATATTATCTCTGTGAATAGATGATTTGTTTAAACTTGAAAATGGTTATAATTTTTTTTGTAACAAAATAAGCAATGAAATAATAACAGGTAAATGCTCAGACGCAAAGCGAATCATATAAAACGATCAAATTTATTGATGCTTATTAATTGAATGTTAAAAATGAATAATTCACGCGCACTGCCAAAAAAACCATTTAGTACCCTTATAACATCTTATTAATCTAGTTAAAAATCAATTATATTTATTAAATTGTCTAACTTTTTCTTAAATTTCAAAAGAGAAGCGTGCCTTATAAACTGCTTAGAATGTCTTATAATAATATCAATTTTATTAACTTATTAATTTGTTTCCACTATTTCGGTATTAGTCCACTAGTATTTGCAATTATTAAGAGCAGAACCACTTAATGAACAAAGAATAAACAGATTTAAATAAAGTCATTAATTATTTTTAAAGCAAAGTAATAAAAATCAACAATTAGAGGACGAATAGTATTATTGTAGGGTTTCTTTAGCGAATGTTGTGATTAAAAAAAGCTATGTATTCGACCATAAATATGGAATGGTCAATGATTGTTCAATAAATTACTATAATTTGTTTTTATATTATATATTGTATTACAGGAACGGTAAGTTGCTTCAGTCCTTCCGTATTAATAAAAATATATAATAAATAAAATTAAAATAAAGTTTATTCAATCATATTTCGATTCATATATAAATACAAAGATTCTAAGTTATTTTCCAATACCAAAATTATTGTGTACGGTACGTATCTCCACTCTACTCCATATTTTAATGTTTCATATTTCATCCCTGATGATGACCGAGAATGGAGGTCGAAACGTTGGCAAGGAATAAATAGTTTCAACTATTTAGTTGTTTCATTTACTGCCCACCACCCGGACTAATTCCTTCCACTAAATTATTATGTTTTTAATGAAGAATTTCTCTCCTTATATGTTTTGTTTCTTAATGCGTTTGTTCCTTATTTAGTTGGATTTTTTTAGTATATGTATGTTCTAATGTACCCGTACCTGAATTTATAAATGTACAGTAATTTTTTTCGTTATAGCGATTTATTATTCTTATGAACTTAATTTTATCTCAATGTTTGGTTTTAAATATATTTTTTCTTATGTTTCTCAATTTTGTTTTCGTTGAATACAGCTTTAATTTTCCTCTGTTTGGTTAACATCATCATCGGACACAATGTTTATTTATCTACGAAGATGGACTTAAGGCTCCAGACGGTTGATATAAGAGAAGTCTCTCCGAGTGGCCCTTAGATCGAAAAAGAACGATCGTAAATCATCATGTGCCAAAATTGGCGACGCAGCCGGTAAATTGGCAGCCTGATACAATCGTCCAATCATCTTCCTCCAATTTAGGTTAGGCGTATTAAAAAATATGACGGGTGTCAGGAAGGCAATTTGATGTTGTCTAGCGGAGCAATTGAACTGAATTCAGAACTTGACAGATGGGTATTAAATTTATAAAAAATGAAATCTATAGCTCAACGTCAATTTTATTAGAGGTTAATGATAATCATTAATTACTATATTGGTAGTTAGGGTATGGTATGTCAGTTCGCACTTGAATGGGGTGCACTGCTCTGTCATAATTTCAGTTCTGATAGAAGCAGATGAGAAAATTATATTAAAAGTTTTAATCAAATTCTACTTTGAATTTTAAAATCTAATGGTATCATAAAACATTATTGTTATTAAAAGATTTAAGGAAAAACTAAATGGTGAACTTACATCAGGTCTTCTATTTTCTCAATAAACCAATTATTTCTGTATCTAGAAACGCAACTTTGAAAAATAATTACTGTTTTTATGATAAAGTTTAAACAAATAAATTTATAGCTGGAAGGAATTAGTCCGGGTGGCGGTCATTAAATGAAACAACTAAATAGTTTCAACTATTTTATTGTTTGCCAACGTTTCGACCCCCTTTGTGGGTCATCATCAGGGCTAAAATGATACAAAAGAATATAATTTCAATGACATTACATACAATATTATATAACCTATTTAGCTAGAGAACGTCGGTATTGAAAAAATAACAGAAGAACTGTATATGTAAAAAAAAACTTAATTAAAATACAATGACCATATTACAATAATGAAAGTGTTATACAGAAAAAATAAAAATGTTCACTAAACAAAATTTACACAGGTATCAATAATTTACATGAAATATAAAAATATGAAGTAGAGTGGAGATACGTACCGCATGGTGGGAGAATGGAAACTAGGTACTGTTTGGTAGATGGGGGGTAGGTAGGATGGAAAATACGTAGGAAAAGGTAGAATGGAAAATACGTACTAATTTATGGACAGGGTCTGACAACAATGACTAAAATTCTTAATACTACCATACAAAGAATCAATGAAATTTAACTTATGATTATAATAATGATACAGGATAAAAAATTATAATTTAATTCTTAAAATATCACCTATATAATAGTAAGAACAGTGATGGAAGATGTATATGGAGAAAAACTGACTGTACCTCCCAACTTAATTATCCTTAATTCTGTTTAAGGTATCCAAAGATAACAGGGTGGAAAAAATAATAATGGAACATTGTAAAATACATTAATTGACAAATCTTACAGGTTGATAAAAAAGTTAAATAAACATATATACAAGTTGGAATCAATTGAATAGTGAAGACATTTAGAAAATTTTAAATACATAAACAAAACAAAATAAATACATATATAGAATTATATGGATACCTAAAATGGATTTGAAAATATAAATAAAAACCAACAAACAATAATAATGAAAAACAAAACAATATATATGGTGGGATAGACAGAGAAAATATGTTACTTAATAGAGTTTAATATGTGGCTATATGTGGAGGAAATGCATTGTTTATCGGTTTTGTGGTTAACAGGATTGGATTGGAGGTGGATGTGGACGGATTCAGCGATTAGTCTTTTCTTATGGTTTGGAACATAATCTAAAATGGAGCAGTCGTCAAAGTTAAAGGAATGATTGAAATGTATGGAGTGTTCAGAAAGTTTTGAGGCTAGAGGGTTTCGAGAGGATACGGAGAGTTTATGTTGCGATATTCTGGTTTTTAGGTAATTTTTGGTTTCTCCTACATAGGATACATCACAATCTGAACATGAAATTTTATACACAATATTGGAACGATATATAGGAGTGATCGGGTCTTTTGTATTGGTAAAAAGGTGAGAAAGCTTGTTCTGGGTCTTTAGTCCTAGTTTTAAGAAAGGTAAGGAAAATTTAAGGATTTTTTTTTTTATATTTTCAGAAAGGTGCGGAATGTAAGGTAGGGATCTATATAAAAATATCATGGGTGTCCACATCTATCCAATCCGTCCATATCCACCTCCAATCCAATCCTGTTAACCACAAAACCGATAAACAATGCATTTCCTCCACATATAGCCACTTATTAAACTCTATTAAGTAACATATTTTCTCTGTCTATCCCACCATATATATTGTTTTGTTTTTCATTATTATTGTTTGTTGGTTTTTATTTATATTTTCAAATCTATTTTAGGTATCCATATAATTCTATATATGTATTTATTTTGTTTTGTTTATGTATTTAAAATTTTCTAAATGTCTTCACTATTCAATTTATTCCAACTTGTATTTATGTTTATTTAACTTTTTTATCAACCTGTAAGATTTGTCAATTAATGTATTTTACAATGTTCCATTATTATTTTTTCCACCCTGTTATCTTTGGATACCTTAAACAGAATTAGGGATAATTAAGTTGGGAGGTACAGTCAGTTTTTCTCCATATACATCTTCCATCACTGTTCTTACTATTATATAGGTGATATTTCAAGAATTAAATTATAATTTTTTATCCTGTATCATTATTATAATCATAAGTTAAATTTCATTGATTCTTTGTATGGTAGTATTAAGAATTTTAGTCATTGTTGTCAGACCCTGTCCATAAATCAGTACGTATTTTCCATTCTACCTTTTCCTACGTATTTTCCATCCTACCTACCCCCCATCTACCAAACAGTACCTAGTTTCCATTCTCCCACCATGCGGTACGTATCTCCACTCTACTTCATATTTTTATATTTCATGTAAATTATTGATACCTGTGTAAATTTTGTTTAGTGAACATTTTTATTTTTTCTGTATAACACTTTCATTATTGTAATATGGTCATTGTATTTTAATTAAGTTTTTTTTTACATATACAGTTCTTCTGTTTTTTTTCAATACCGACGTTCTCTAGCTAAATAGGTTATATAATATTGTATGTAATGTCATTGAAATTATATTCTTTTGTATCTTTTTAGCCCTGATGATGACCCACAAAGGGGGTCGAAACGTTGGCAAACAATAAAATAGTTGAAACTATTTAGTTGTTTCATTTAATGACCGCCAACCGGACTAATTCCTTCCAGTAATTCTCAACGGTCAACTAATTACATCCACAAAAATAAATTTATAGTTCAATAGCGTGGTTGAATTATATTCATATGCAGAAGAACTGGACGGCAATATGTGTATGTATGTACGTATGTATATGTGTTTGTATGTACATAAAATATGTTTGTATTTATTCGAGAGCATAAAATTAAAATATGAACCAAAAAAAAAAAAAAAATAGAAAAACAGGGCACTGATGACCTTAGGATTTTATGCCTTGAATATATATATATATATATATATATATATACCATTGATTTCTTTTTAAATATAACAAACTATTATTTTTAGCTATTTTTTTTAAACATTTTTGATTAAATCAAAAATAAATAAAATTAAAATATGACCTTAATTTTATAATGATATTCATTTTATGGAAACATGATTGGTCAATCAATTCTTAATCTTTTAATTGTTTACAATACATTTATTTAGGTACATGAATGGAAGAGTTAGTCAAAACATAGATCAAATTCTATTCCTAATCTATTGAGAATAATATCAGGTTAATGAAGATATACTTGATTAATTTTTTTTTAAATCTTGAAGTTTTGTCGTTAGTTAGAACTACCAAGAATAAAATAATACTATTTATTATTATTTCTCAATACACGAAGTAGTTAAAATTAAATAAATAATAACTTTTTTTAAACTAGAATATGCATTTGCACTATTACACGTGATTCGTGTCACTGGTACAATATAAGCCTAGGAGTTATCTATTTCCTAATCTATTCCGCTATTGGAAATAGCTCTATCGTGGTGAGTTTTAAATAACTTTTTGTCCAGGCCGCCAGTAGAGCCACACTAATGAGAACTGTGATCGATCACCAAGGAACCCTACCGAACGAAAATAGCGTGCGATACAAAAAAAAATTATCACCACCGGAGCACAACAGACGCTAAATAGCCCCAATTATTTCCACAGTTGGTTAACTTTTGTTGGGGCTATCCGATTTCCAACAGCCAGCTAATGACACGGATGATAGTCGTGAACGATTCCTTTTGTCTTTACCCAGCTGAAATAAATATAGGCTCTGTAACTGAGCTAATCTCCCTAGTATCAAATATCAGGAAATTAGAGATGGTCTGTTCTACATTAGAGGTGTTTAAAAATTGACTGTACATTTATAAATAATCTTGAGACTGTAATGCGAACATACAAACATGGAGGATTAAGATATTAACGAAAAAAAAAATGGATTGGAGGAGAAATCAGCTCAAATCATACCTTAAATCAATAATTGATTCATTAAATTTTAATTTAGTTCAACACGTTAACTGATTGATCTCTCATTATTGGCCCGTTGCAGACCAATAATATTCTTCATATTCCTCCTCAAAAGAGAGGCTATCGGCATAATACATTTTTTTGCTTAAAAAAAAAAAAAAAAAAAAAAAAAAAAAAAAAAAAAAAAATATATATATATATATATATATATATATATATATATATATATATTTATCGAACTGGGTATAGAATATTTTTACTTCGACAATTAAACACAAATTTCTTTCATTTAATACTCTTTTTATATTATGTACAAATGGTAAGTCTAAAATATTTTCATCTTGGATACAAATATTACAGACATAATATAATAAATTTTAAAAGTTCTTTCTTCAAAAATTAATAATGTATTTATTTTTTATTTTTCAGGTGAGTGTTCCTGGTTGCTTTACAGAGCCATTGTTTACTCCTTCTGTAAGTATTTCGAAACTGGTCAATTTGCATTTAATTTTTCTTTGAAATGATTGATTATTTGTTTTATTTTACGGTTAATATTCGTCATGTATTATTCCATGGCATACTCCGGGTTCCGGGTTTGAACCTCGGCTGAGGTAAAATTATTCGTTCTGTGATTTCAGCCGTGGAGCAACCCTGGGGTAAGGAGATCCTCCTGGGGCATACCCAGTCTCAATAAAGTCGGTACCCAAAAATAAGGGAAAAATCTGGCGTCTGGAAAGATCTCTAATGTTTTGTAAAGATACAATATATTTTTTTTAAATTTCGTATTAAAATCTACCTTTATTTAAAAAGGAGTTAGCTCAACTCCTTTTAAAGATAAACAAAAAGTAACATTCTTAAATAAGGAATCTGGAATTCTTCGGTTTTTGTTAAATTTTTCATCAGCTTCTAGTGTTATCCCTCTTTAACTGACTACTGTCTAATCTTTATTGTTGTTTTAATATTTCTTAGGTAATTTATTTATCAAAATCCTGCATTACATCTTGTTATGTTTTTAGCCATAGTGGATACCTGCAACTTGGGACGAAACGTTCGATAATGATTAGTTTTTTTTCTATTTTTTAATATTTTTTTGACTGCCACCCGAACCATTCTAATCATTCATATTTATTTCACGGTTGACAATTTAATATTCAATTATAATTATTATAACATGCTTTCGTAACAACGCGTTTCTCTCTTGATTGAATCTCTTCAAAAAGCTGCGAAAAGAGCCAACACTTTCCTACTCTGAGTTTTGCTCTCAGACGTTTACCTGTTACGTAGTACGTTTACTGTTAATATTATACTTTCTACGATTTTTAATCAAGTAAGATGAATTTTGAATCTCACGCTATGATCTTTCCCAAGCCCTCCCACCGACTGAGCTAGACGCATATAAATCAATGACTAATCCGTTGCAGATGTCGCCGATAAAAACTAACTTTCCCTCTATACGGAGGTGACTGGGCCTGTGTAAACAGAGCTAAGTGGTCCCCGAGGAAGATACTGCCCGGAGGAGCATCTGTTGACAGAGGCTCTTGCTGGAGCCAGCCGGTTTCACACCGTCACTTCTCTCTGGATTCCGTCCGTGTTTGCAACTAGTCTTTTCGAGGGTGTCCGGCTAGTCTATGCTTATTCCAATGTTATCTCAAAATTGGAATGAAAGGAAAATATTCTTTTATTCCAGTACTAAATATTATATGTTAGCCCCCAGACAATAATCTACATTCTAAAATTCCCTTTAAATACATTTTTTTATTTTTACATTTTATTTATTAATTGTAATTTACAACTGTATTGTACAACACAATGAGTAAAGATGTAGAATGAAGAAAAGTCTTGAAAATATCTTGAGAAATAACTAATCAGTGGTAGCTCTTTACTAACTATTCTAAGGCAGTAGGTCCCGAGGCCACCTTCTTTTCAATCGCCTCGGAGGGTTATCAGCAATATCTAAGGAAGATAGATTACGGACAAATAGGTTTTTGTGGGGCAGGGAGTTTAGAATGAGAATAGGTGCATCTATTACGGGCTATGTCTGCAACAAATGGAATGCTAAGGTCATTATGGAGGAGTTGATTTGTGATAAAATAAGGGGAATTCATGATTTTGCGAGAGATTTTTAATTGTAAGGATTGAAGGAGGAATTAGATGGTTTAGTAGAGCCCCAAAGCTCGATTTCATATGCCCATACAGGTCTGATAATAGTGATGTAAACGGTTTTTTTTTATCATGATATACAATTCTTATGTATAAAAACTAAATAAAAATAAAAACTAAAACAAATTTTACTCTTTTCTCCTTTAGTTGGTTATCAAATTCGTTGAACTTGTATATTTGCCTGTTTTTTTTCTCAATTCTAACAAGATTGATACACTATAAAGATAGAAAATTTAAAATATCGGCATTTAAGTCGTCCATTAAGACTAGTTCGATCAGAATGAAATCTACATGAATATAAGGACATTAAATATTACACCGTTACAACGAATTAAATCAAAATCTATCTATTAGAAAATCGTGGATATCTGCTCTATGAATGGTGAGGCACTTAACTCTTCTGGTTCGCGGATTTTGTTTAAAACGTTGCTGTGACATATAAAATACTAAAACATAAAATATTAGTATTAAACAACTTATTATTTTCGAACTAAATTTATAATAAACACAATCAGAGGATTAGGAAATTTTAAGTGTACTAGTACTAGTAATGCTTGGGAAACTGTGTCTGACAAGGCATTGAAAAATAGGGCCTTTAGAATATATTTTAAATGGATGTGGGATGCAGTTTATACGTTATAAATATAAACGTTTATGATTTCTTTATAGATTAATTTACTGCAGTTAAACTCGTAATTTTGTATATTTTTTATCATAATGTGGGTGAAAACAAGGTGGAGCATTAACATTGAACAAACGATATTTGTATGTTTGATGATACATAATGACTCTCACATTGCTTCTCTAGGGCTTATTTATCGCACGACTGAAGGTTAGAAACTGGCTATATTTTTTCTTTTACAATTCTTTCATGTAAAGAAGGATGTGGGTAGCCATAATTTTAGTAACGTTCAACAAATAAGAATTATTAAATTTATAATTAAAATTTTAATTGCTTTTAATCAGAAAGGGGTGTAGCTGCACCACCGTATTCCCTTTTCCGACCACGATTTGAAGACTTTTTTTTATACAGTATACATAATAACACTTTTAACTTTTACAAGTTTAAATTCGTTATATACAAAATGTAACTTCTAAAGCATTAATTTTCATTGTTATTCTGTACATAGAACTTCATAGAGGAGAACACCATTAATAAAATAACTTTTTGATTTAATTTAGGATCGGAATTGATATGTGGAATATTAATCTCCTCTACGGAACCGGGCTATACATCAATCTGAATAGGTCGACTAAACTATAATTTTCCCCTAGAATGAAACATTCATCCACAGTTTCCCTCGTCCTCCTATAACACATTACGCAGCATAAGATGTGTGAAGTTACATCTAAGTAGTTAGCAAGTTGTACAACAGCATTATCGGAACTTCGACCGGAGCGAAGTGAATATATCGTTAAGGTTGTAATGTGGTGGCATGTTTCATAGGGAACAGCCATTATTGTCCCACCACGGCCACAGCCGAATAAATCACATTACGTTGTCGTTAGGTCCACGGCGTTGGAACTCACACTTAGATTTATGTAGGAATTTATTATCCTTGAAAATAATATTAAAAATCTGGTCCACGCATTATAGTACTTTGACTTACCTAGGAAGGTAATATATGTTGGAATATATTGTCAAATATATAGTCTAAATATATGTAGGAACATATAGTCAGTTTTTAAAACTATGCATTTTAGCTACCTCACTCGGTATGGTATATCCCGATGGGTTCATAAACTAGTGACGTGGTTAAGATATGCGCTGGGATCCTTCGGTTTTGGTTATTCCCACTATATATGCTGTGACAATCATGGTCTGGGATCCCCAAGGCTGTTTGTAAATATTGTAGAATAGAATAGAATAGAAAAAGGAACTTTATTCTGGGACATAGTCCCTTAAGAATAACACTGATGTTACAAATAAATATAGCTCTTCTGGTCAGAATATATAAAATAGATTGAATTATTTACAAACTTAAGATACTATAGATACTTATCCGTGATTTTAACTTATTCATTTGTTTGTAAACTTTGAATATTTGTTTGTTTAACTTCATTTTATGCTGTTTTGGCTGTTCGGAATGTGCTACAGTAGGAGTTTCGCCTATCCAGGTTTAATAAGGGGAGGAATCTTTAGCGAGTACCCGACATTGCGAAGGCACGGGACCGCCTTTTTAAGTCTTCCCCAAAGGATGGCATAGTTAACGATTTTTTCACTTCCATTGAAAAATCTTTGGGTCACTTGCTAGGTTTGAACCCGTGACCTTGGGCATAGAAGGTTGTTATGCTAGCCTCTACCCGACAGATGATTTCCTTAGTATTTATTTCATTGTTTTGTTCTATTAGAATTTTATTTATGTTTCTTTATATATTTTATCGATTTTATCTTGTTATGTTTTATTGATTTATTATTTATATATTGTGTATCATGATTTAAACTTTTTTTTTTTTAATTATCTATTTTCGTGTAATTTTACTTTTTCTACGATTCTCCGTAAATGTTGTATGAATGTAACCACTAAGGTCTATTACTATTGTACTTATAAAGACAAATTGTAATATTATTCTGAACTAAAATACATTTTAGAATTTAATAAAATAAAGGAGAAGTTGGTCCCGAAATATGTAGATTAGGTAGAAATTATACTCATAGAACATATTATGTTTTAAAAAAGCCTGACGTTTCGGCCTAAACTTGTGCTCTTCATCAGGGCCACTGCCGACAGACCAACTTGTCAGGTAATCTCTACAGCAGTCGCCCTATTAACGATTAAAAATTTAGACCTAAATATTTACTCATTCTGCGGTCAAGTAAGTATACTTCCTTTATTAAACATATTACAGCTAGTTTCCAATGTTCCAATGATATATTTGGTATCTACATCATTACTCTCAATTCATACAGATACCTTTCTTAATACCACTAATAACGAGAAATGATTAATTATTTAATATATACAAAATATTGTAAAAGGTAAAGTATCTTTTACGATATTTTGTCTACTTAGTTTTTTTTTTTCTAAACAGGGGTCATTTTTGAGAAATAAGTATAACCGGTAATATTAAGATGCTCTTTCCGTTTTGAAAACATTGGTTAAAATGTTTCTGTAACGAAGCGTTTCTATTTTAAATATATAATTTAATTTTCGTGCTTCTTTTTAATTTTGAGCTTAATAATTAAAACGTTATAAGAAGATTTCATTATTCGGTCCTTAAGGAGTCTTGAAGTCAAGTTCTCCGTTGCAACTTGGATTACAAGAACTAAAATATCGCAAGAGTTTCCCTTATTGTTTATTTCATACATAAGGGATTGAAAGTAAAACACGTATACATGGCATTTTAAAACATAATGAATGGTTATTATTCATTGCATTTTTCGTACATACGACTTGCCTAATAATTGTTACTTTTCTTCTGGTTGTTACAGTTTTTGATATTATCAGCTTAATGATCCGCTTCTTCGTCCTTGTAATCACCAGCACTTACGTTTACTAACATTGTTTGTTATTATTGCCTTAATTTGTGAGTGTGCCTGCTGTGACCACCACCAGCGTGGTCAGAAAATTACACTCTACAAGACAAAATTACTACTTTTAATGGTCATTAGATCAACGTTAGAACTGTGAACAGGAACTGTTTAGTAATAACCTTGATTTTGATTTGAGATGGTTTAAAAGGAATTCAGTTCTATTAATTTTTTTTTTTTTAATGTTTTATTATTCAGTGTTTGACCACGGAAGGGCTTTGTTTGGGCTCATTTTTTTAATTTTTTTATTTGGGACTACATGGTCATATCCATGGGACCCTTTGTGGGTTTTAGCGCTAGGTAATGAATTTTAAAAAGAAATTTGCATTGATTATTATTATTACTATTATTTAAATTTTGGAATGTCAGAATTCGTATAATATGATTAAGAATTGCTTCTAAGACACATAGACTTCCAAGACTACTAAACTTTTTGTACGGTTTTTTTTTCAGCCTTGAACTAGATCTACTCTTTTTATCAGGGTTACGATGGAGCACCTAGTTCTACAATGTTACGAGAATAAAATGAAAAACAGATCTGAATAAAAATAAGGTATGAAGAAGAGATGGTTCGGGTGGCAGTAAAAAAATACAAGAAAATACTGAAAAAACTTTCAGATATCTTACGTTTCGACCCACGTTGAGGGTCTTCATCAGGGTTTCTCTACAAAGTTCCGAAATTGAATGAATGTTGGATATTAAATGGGTTTTTCCCTATTTTCGTGTCTTTTTTTGTTCGCCACCCGAACCATCTCTTTCTTCATATTCATTTCACGGTCAATTATCGATTATTAAAAAAATGAGATATTCTTATGAATCTTCATGAACGATTTGAGCAAAACTGCAAAAGTACTCCAAGACGTTCTTTGTACGCCTATATACAATGTCATGGATTGAAAGCATTTACCATCCATGAAGAGATGGAGGTTTGGAAGTATTACGGTATTTACATTCATAGGACTTGGGATATTAAGATGGAACCTATTTTTAAGTAAATCTTTATAGATACTATTAAATATTAAAAAAAAAATAAAAACGATGCAAATAATTGCATAATGGTTTCTTATTTTTAATCTATTATATTTGGGTATAACAATGAATATAGCATGTATATGACAATACATATAAGGGGTACTCACTAAGTTTGTTATAGCATGCTATTTGTGTTATTTTGCTTAACCCGTCGAGTTTCTACAGTTATTTCCCTTTATAAATTGATGGATTTAGCATAATAGCACAAATAGCATGCTATAGCAAACGTAGTGAGTACCCTATAATCAACTTAACCATTATAGTTAGATTATTTATGTATAGCGATAAATTAAATCAAAGCAGCACATTATCAATTTATACAATATTAAAGGAGGATTAAACGCTGCTAAGTTTAAAACCTATATTCTTTTATTTCTTTAACGATTTGATGATTATTTTTTTGTTTTCTAGAGAATTTATTTCTCTGTTGAATACCAATTAATCGTAATGTCCTGATTAGAAAATCTATAGAAAATGTTCTTTTATTTTAAAACTGATTTGCTGATATCAACTTCGAGGTGTTAGGATAATTGTCGAATGATCTGATATTTTTGTGCCATAATTAAAAAATATCGGACCTGTAGTTTCGGAGAAAAGCTTCGGGACGTTGTGTTTGACTGACGGATTATTTTTATTGCTTTCTCGGGTTCTACTTATCTTTTTATGATGGGTTTTACGTACGTACGTAAGAACACAAATTTTCAGGGAGACAGAAGGATGTGATTTTTTTTTTCCTTGATCGATTACAAAGGTTCATTATTGACAAGACATATCCAAAATTATATATAATTTTATGTTTTTCTGTTGCTCTGTATTCCCTAATTCAGATTGTAGTACCACGTCCCATTCTTCTTCCACTCTCGCAGCGCAGAATACCCTTAACCTTGGTTTGCATCCCTGACATAGCCGTTAAGTAGATGATAAACAACCACCTACACGTTGAGTAGGATAAATCTCTTTATAATGGTTCCTTGTTTAGCCCTAATAGCTTGCCAAATAGCAACCTTATCTTCCGCCGATTTTATTGCTTATACCGAGTGCAGAGTGAATAGCAATGTTTCTTCTATCACAAAATCTAATTTAAGTAAGTTGGTTGTGAATGAATAATTAGGCTCTTTAATTTTTAATCACAAATAAGTTATATTTTGTAACATTGTTACCGTCATAGTGTTTAGCAAAATGAATGATTCTTCTATTAATAAAAACAGCCCTAGAATTGTAGTTTCACATTTCTCTCATTTTAATTTTTAGTTATAAATTTAATATAAAGTGAAACGATAAAAATAAATAAATGCCTTTTTTTTAGCATGATTTGAACCAATCAAAAGTGTATTTTTTTTTTTCAAAACTACTCGTGCTTTCTATTTAAAATTACATGAGTCTTGAATTTGATATACTACCTGATTTTACGAAATTAATATTAAGTAGTTTAAAAAATTGTGATTAATTATTTAAATTGTTGAGTATTCTCACAATTCTAGTTTATCTAAGGATAAGTCAATTTTAATCTTTAAAATATAACATAAATTCAACTTGCAAAAACACAGTTTAAATTTTTATTTTTATTGTTATAGTTAGTGTTTAAATTATGGTAGATGATACAATTATTAAATAAATCAAAGGTTAAATAAAATTAATTTTTAATACAATTTTAGGAGTGTTTATACATATTACATTGATAAATTTATTTTAGGGATCACTTGTAGCTGGTGGTTAGCATAACAGCCTCCTATGCCAAAGCTCACAGGTTTAAACCGCAGGTGGTCCTAGAATTTTGTAATGGGAGTAAAAAATACTTAGTTAGGCCGTCCTTCGGAGGGGACGTTAAAAGGTGGTCCCGGGCCTGTGCGATGTCAGGTACTCGTTAAAGATCCCTATCCTAATAAAACCTGGATAGGCATAACTGTAGTAATAGAACCACTGTAGCATCGTCCGATTAGCCGTAGTAGCATAAAGTGACGTTAAATAAATAAACTAACAAACAATAATCACTTTCTAATAATGATATATGTTGTATTTTTTTTGTTTTAAAAGACCAAAATATGTTATAAATGTTTATATTAATATTTTTTAGGAAATTGATAAAAACTAACTGCATTTATTTAAAAATAACAGAAGATCCTAATTTTTGGATTACTAAAGAAATTTAATAAAATTTAGAAAAACAATAGACTTATCCTTTTTTCGAATCGTGGTGTTTTAGCGCCGTCCACGAGAATGTAGTTCGAGGAATCACCGTCAGGTAGCAGCACCTACTGATGTAGACTGGTGCTGCTATGAGTTGAGTTTTGCCTGAACCTTCAGTTCAGGTTCAGTGACTGGGAAGGTTACTTTAAGGTTTGTTTGATTTGAGTATAGATGTGCTAAGTGTTTTGTTTTACCACAGGCTATCCATGACCGCATCAGCTTAGTGTATGAAGTAAACCCCGCACTCTTAGTGTGTTTCTTACATTTTACTGGAAAGGGGAGTGTCAGTTTTATCTGCTTTATAATATTTATTACATCATGTATCAAGAGCATGTAGATGCATTAGAACCATTTACAACCAAAGAAGTAACAGATTATGATCCAGGAAAACTGTATACAGTTTTGAGAGAGTTACGTAATTTATGTACGACAAGTCCAGCAGTACAATCTGAACTTTGCCAAAATGAAGTTTTCAATCATACCATTATTATTGTTGATAAAATGATTAAAGATTACACTGAGCCTCTACTGCCAGCCATCAAACAAGGTCTTCAGTTTATTTATAATCTCTCAGTTAACAATGAACAAAATAAACCTCTTATATGGGCCAAATACAGCTTTCTTAAAAGTTGGATGAACTTTCGTTCAGATGAAAGCATTAGGAATTATGTGTGTGGAACATTGTATAATATTGTATTGAACTCGAAATATATGTTTAAAGCTTACTGTGACATAACGCTTATGAATTTGATAATTGATTCTGCTGTTCAAGGTGCTGATTTCCCTTTGTTTATTTATTGAGAATCTGTTTCGAAGTGATTCAGAAGAGACTAACCTAGTTTTGACAAAGTTGTTTAATAGTGATGAGATTTCTCATTTCTTCTTGTTAAATTTGTTCTAGAATATGTGAAGGATAATGACATTAATGAGCATTATATTGAATTGATAAGAAATAGATTCGAAAATAAAGTCAATTGTGCTGCCTCAAATTCAGGTGGTGAAATGAACTACAAGAAATATATGTTCTTATGAAGATTCTAATGGAGCTTTCTGTAAAATCTTCTATTATTCCCATTTTGCAAAAAAACATTGAGTTATTAGACTCATCAAAACGTTTGTTAGAATTCATTCATGTGAAAGGAAAAGATACAGATAGTGAATTTGCCCCTACTGAAGACATTTTCCCTGAAAGATCTAAAGTAGAAAATCTGAAAGCAAATGTGATACGTCTCATTGCTAATTTGTGTTGGCGTAACAAAGTTATGCGGGATAGAATAAGAGAGACTGGCTGCATACCCATAATCCTTGATAGCTGTGTACGTGATGGAAAGAATCCATTTATTACAGAAACTTCCATTTATGCTGTTCGTAATCTCTGCGAATTTAACATTGAAAATCAGAAAATCATTCAAAACCTTAATTGTGAAGTATATGATGAAATTGTCCAAAGAATGAGGAACAGATCTGCTTTGTTCGTTCCAAGTTAATTTTTTAAAATTTAATTCAAAGTGACTACTATCTCTAATTGTGGTTGTGATGTGCTTTGTTATTTCTTACGATATCCGTGTTATCATTTTAATGAGATATTTTGTTTCTTATAAATATATTATTTTTTCTTTGTGCTATTTAGTTACAAACATTGTTTTCTTAATTATTAAATATAATTTTGATTGTGATCTGAATAGCTTAACTTTTAAGTAACGAATTTCATAATTATAGCTTTAATATTGTGATATTTAAAAAAAATTTAATATATATTCCTTTAATTTTGATGCTTATAGTCGGAAGTATTATATCAAACTTAATTAAGTGTAGCGAACATTATTTCTTCTAATATATTTTCATTTTTGAACTTTTATGACTTACTTATATAATAGAATTTAACATAATCTGGTATTATCTCCATATTTTGTATTAATTATGTCAAACATAAATTTTGAGTTTGTTTGTCCTATATTAAATGAGAGGATAATGAAGTATATTTAGGTATAATGTGTCCAAGTTCTATGCTAATCGTTTATTATTTGTTTGTTTCTTTTTGGGTGTGTAGTATCATTGAATTTCATGGTGAATTATTTCATTTAAATAGATTACAGTGTCAAGTTTATATTATATAATTGAAAAATTTACTAAAATAAAGTGAACTGGACTTAAATGAGTTAGAGAAAATATCTTATAGTTAGTTGTCAAAGATAAATAAATTTTTCTTGCAGGATAAGAAGGCTTAATGGATGGGTCAGGAAATAAACTCTAAACTCATTAGTCAGTTTACATTTATGAGAGCATATCCTAACTGTTTTTTATTGTATGAAACTCCTCTTTGTATTGGTTAATTGTAAATAAGTACTAAGTTTAAAAAATGTACAAAAATGTATGTTCTACTGAATGGTGAGAAATAGTCTTTACAGAATAAATGATGAAACCAGGGCAGAAAACTACTTGTAAATTGCATCAAATTTTAAGAAAGTCACTAATTAAGAAAATCCTGAGAATAAATGACCGATTAAAGAACAATTTTCAGTTATTTTACATCTTTGCTACTGGCAACTTTTTGATTTCTATTTTATTTATTTATTAAATATAACTTTTTAAAAATTATATTTGTATGAATTTTAAGATTACAATTTTATGGTTTTATTTTGTTTAACTGTTCAATTTTTTTATCTGTAGATTTATTTGTTGTTAATTTTTAATTTGTATATTCTGTGACAGTATTATAATAAATAGATATGAACCCTGTGTGGTATTGCGTGTATATAATATTTGTCTGGAAAAAAAAAAAAAAAATGTATTATACTAATTCATTTAATGTAGAAAGTTTTTAAAAATATCAGTTTGATAAGTTTTTTAAGACAAGTAAAGTGTGTTAGAGCTTTCGGAATACCCTGTGATAGACTTAAGAAAATATTAGTTTAGTAATAATTAAATGTGAAATGAATCATGGTTAATAACAATCTAATTTATGAATTCCAAATGATCATGTGCTTGAGTTGGAAGTTTTATTCTTTCTTATCCTTGTGAAATAATCATTTCCTGCATTACCTTTATTTAAAAGCTGAAAAATCCTGGTCTACACCTAATTCATTTAAAAATGCTTTGAATAATCTATATTTATTCATAATAAATTGATTATATTGAGGGTATATGAGAAATTTTGTTTTAAAAACAAATATTTTAATCAGAACCAATGAAAAATCGGAGACTTGGATATATCATTATAAAATATTTCTACAAAATTGTATATTTTTTCACATTGAAGCAAAATGTAATAATTAGTCTTTTTATTGTTTCAGTCATAATGAATGCGAATATTGATGAACAAGTTATCTAATTTTCAAAGAATATAGATGTACTTATTTTTACTATCTGTAATAAAATTTAGCTTATCTGTTTGTTTTATACTATTAGAGGTTAATATTTTTGTGTTGAGGTTATCGTTCAGTTATTATTATTTTCTTAACTCTGTGTTTGACAAATTATTATGTGATTACATTAAAATCTATTTATTCCTTCCAATTAAATCCAGATTTTACACTTTTTGATTTTAAATATGAATGCATGAAATAAATTAAAACATTCATCTCAAATTTAGTAGCTCTTTATATTCAGATGGCTAATGCTAGTATTTTTCAGAAGTGATATGTCTCAAATTTTAAATTACCAATGTTATTTCTATATATATATATATATATATATATATATATATATATATATATATATATATGCCATGAACGATATGAATCAAGTATATTTATGTGTGAATAAGCGCGCCAAGATATTCCGATTTGTAGTTCATCCAGATCCCGCTAGGTAGCAGCAGGTTGGGGTATAACCTGGTGCTGCTTTCTTTGAACTATTTTAGTGACTTCTTGCTCATTGTGTGATGATAAAATATTTTTTATTATTAACAATTACACATAGTCTTAAAAATCATATTTCATGTTATGAGTAGTATATTGGTTAGTGTCAATGGCATTTTAAAATAGATACTTTTAATGTTTCTAGCTATGTTTTTTTTTTACATAATTTGCATTAGTTTTTGCATAATTTTTGTCATCTTTCCCCATTTAGAAGTATATTAGACAAAAAAGTTCATCTAGTGTATTTGAAACAATGATAATAATAACAAGATGCACATGGAGTGGAACTATCCTTATATAGTAGTCCATTAAGAATTCTAATAAGAAATCCACCCTCTTTTCATATCTCTCTGAGTATTATTAATGATCAAAGAGGCAGCAAGGACTAAACTAATGAGTTTAAGTTAAAATGGACTTAGTTATATAAGGAAAGGTGCTGGTACAGGTAAATCGTCTAAATAGGAAACATGGATTTTGTATATTCATAAAAAGTAAGGCTCATTCAGGATATAAGAAGATAGGAAGGATATAAGTGGAATTTGATGGCTTCGTAAGTTAAGTTCAACTATAAATGAGTATTTTGAAGTAAAGTGGAAGGTTAGAGGTTTGTGTTGAAACAACCCAACATGGCCAAATTCAATTTTAATATGATTTCTTCATTGTTTAGGTATTATTTTTTTACTGAAAAATTAATCACATTAATTATTCTTTCTCTTTGTTGTTTAATTCAATACTGTAAACGAATATAGATAACCAATGAATGACAATAAATAAAATATGATATGGAAATTTAATATATTGAAGATATTTTTAATATTTTAATGATTAAATGTAAACCTGAAGAATGAAACATATATGAGATGTTTTAAATTTCTTTAGAGCAAAGTCAAACTTCCAGTTTCATTCAAAAGTTTAGTTTATTTGTTGGAATATCTGAAATTTTGGCTCTACTAAGGAGTCACTAAAAATTTATCCTATGACAAAAACTCAACACTTTAACCTACTTGATAAAACCTATTTAGACTTGAAATTCTCAAAATTTTTACATTGCAAAAAAACAAAAATAAAAAACACATCTAAAAATTACAAATATTTCAGGCTAAAACTTTAAGAATTATTACACAAGCCAACTGGAATGTAAGTGGCATAACTCTATCTAAAGACTCATGCATGCAAGGGACACTCAAAGAATATGAACAGAATTACTCCAAAAATTTCACAGGAAGGTCCAATACTACAAGATTCACGTTCGAATGAAAGCATACCTACATCCGCAGAAGGTTGAAAAGAATTTGGATGAGAGACCTGACCTCCTTGTAAAACTTTAATCAACTCTGAAGAATTACCACTAGGTAATTCTCTTTCTCATGCCCGAGACGCTGTTTTATTGTATTTTGTTATACTATGTCTCATTCAATGGTTGACTGCTGTGGATTACACAATAAAGGGATATGAAGAGCTGTAGTTCAGCGACTCACCGCTAGATAGCAGCAACAATTCCATCAGGTTGGTGGCGCAGCAGTGGATATTCTTGCAACTACTATCAGACCTTCCTCTTAATTGCTCTTGATATCATGTTTTGTGGTTTTAACGTTTTATCGTATTTCAATTGATTTGATTTTTTATTGAAAAAGAAAAATATCAATTTATTTATAATTGCCTACATTTCGTATGTATAATTTCAACAATTTATCATTAAATACCAATGATAAATACTAATATTATGAAATAAATCATACTTATTAAAATCAAAGTTATTTTTAATACTATAATTTACTGATTTTCTGACATAGTTTAGTGTTATTTCTATATTATCGTTTCCTTGTTAGGTCTGCTAGTTATGATTTCTCTTTTAGCATCTACTAACTTGGTTTCTGTATAATGTTATCATTTAGCGATCAAGAATTAATTTATTTTCAAAGGCCAGTTCCTTCAGGAATTTCGGGATGGCTTCATCTTCTAAGTTTAGTAATACTGGGTTCAATAACATACTGTTGGAAATAGTTATAACTCAGATTTATTGAATCTGAAACTTAAGGGTATCAATTACATGCTTCAATGTAACCGAGGAATTCTTGTATCTTGTTTTAATAAACCTTTCTTGTCCAATAAACTTCATACAATAAAAAGCCCTTAGCTGATTCCAAAACACTATATAGGTGGTAATTTCTTTTATTTGTTTGGTAAGGTTCATAATTGAAAATAATAAATAAAAAATAGACATCAGTAACTTATACATTGCTGTCTGGTAAATTGACTTTCATGTAATATTGTTATTTGTTTTAATATTGAATTTTAATTAGTATAATGATTTTTTTTTGTAATAATAAGCGATAATTGGTTAATGTTCTGAAGTGTGTCCTGAATATAGGGAAAGCCCCCAGAAACGTTGACTCCTAATTGTTACAGTAGTAAAAATGAACTTTTGAGGAAAATCTAAGAACCATTTATTTATTATCAATATTCTAAAAGGAATTAGTCCGGGTGGCGGTCGGTGAATGATGTTTCAATTCCTTTTTAGTTATTCTCAACGGTCAACTAATTATATCCACTATTGTCAATATATATATCTTCGAATAATTAATACTAACATTTTGAAGTAATCCAATTTCTTAATTGGTAAAATGTAAAAGTGTGGTTGTAAAAAAATGTTTTGATTCTAGAAATTATAATAAAAACACTTTACTCAAAAGGATTCTAATGTTACTTCTGTGATCAGACAGCTAGTTAACTTAAAAAGAACATCAATTATTTGACCCCTGTATCTCTAAGGATTGTTTCGCAAGTGCAATATCTCATCAGGTATATTATTCACCATCCGTCCATCTTCGTTAATAAATATTTCCATCTTCTGATTCGCGTTGGCCACAAATCCTCGGATAAGACCTCCTACATTAACGGATTATCCCTCTACGACGTGTTAATCCCGAAGTGCAGGGTAATGAACAGGTAACTCTTGCACGGCGATGAGTAAGGGGCGAAAACAAGGCCTTCTTTAGTTTGCCCAAGAGCGAACCTCTTCCTTGGATATTATTCTACTGAGGCTTTTAGTGGATTCATAACCCCCTGTTTGACTTGGAAGGAAATTAGCTTTTCCATTAAGTCTACCCTGATACCCAGGCAAACATTGCCTTGCCGCTCTGTGGACGAGTTTACTAATAAAGATCCGTCTCCAGCATCTACTACCATTATTTTCCAGTTCGCTGTCCCTTTGGGATCGTAAAGTGGGTTTTCGCGGTTGCGGTTTCCTACTCAGATGGGGAAATTATTCATCGCAAAGTTTACGGCATGATTGTAGAGATATAGACCTGCAGGAGAGTTGTAAGATATTAATTTATTTATAATAATCATTGTCATAAGATTTTTTTTTAATGAAATAAAAATAAATTCCATTCTGGGACGAGTAGTCCCCTTAGAATAATAAAAATCTGGTGCTCGACTTTCACTTACTTCCGTTGTTAAAATCAAGTTAAGATTTTTTAAATACCGTAAGAGATGAAATAAGTTTAAGGAATTAATTAAATTGAACATGTCGATAGAAACATGTTTTGTCAAATAATCTATTATATTATTATCTAAAACAATCAGTTAATTTTAGCTGCTTTTCATCATTCTCTATTACATTTTACAACTTGGTGTAAAAGATAATATTTTTTTCTAACATATTATACTTATATATTATGGTTCTTAATCAGAATGTGTCACAAAAGAATAATAAAAAAAATAAACAATAAAAAAAAGAATAAATAAATAAATTAAAAAAATAAATAAATAAAAAAATAGAAGGAAAAATAAATAAATAAAAAAAAGAAAAGTAAAACAAATCTGTTACTACAAATTTATTCGGTGCTAATAACCAAGAGGTTGAGCACCTACTCCAATACCTTAACTCCTATTATGGTTCTTATCTTAAAAACAAAACAAAAATTACATTAAAAATATGTTTGCACTTTTCTCATTTAGTTTATTATAAAACTCATTCAACATGAATGTATAAACGTTTTTTATCAATGCTAACAACATGAAATGGTTAATTTTTTTCTAATATACAAAATAAAACACCCTTAGAGGTAAGAAATTTAAACTATCAGCAATTAAGTACTGTTAGCCTATTTCAATCAGAATGAAACCTACATCATATTAAAGCCCATAAAATTTTACATAGATATAGCGAGTTTAATCAAAATCTTTAAAGCCGTTTTTGAGAAAAGTAAAAATGTTTAAAATGCATGGTATAAAGTAGCTTTTCTGGTTAACTGGTTTTGATGAAGAAGTTGCGGTAACATCTCAATCTCAAATTTTCACGATCGAAATACTTTCTCTTACTATATATTTCATTTATATGAGAGAAGTTGGTTCAGGGTGCAGTCAATATAACACACAATTAAGCGTAAACTTAATTTATAAATTAATAATAAATTATAAATTATACATTTATAATTTATAGACAGCATGTCAAGGTTTATTGGGACCTGGCAATTATAATTGACCATACAATTCCGCATAACAAACCTGATATATTACTAATGCTAAAGGGAGAAAAATATGCGAAGATTATCGAGATAGGAGTGCCATCAGATGACAACCTCCATAAGGTAGTAGCAGAAAAGGTCCGAAAATATCAGGATCTGAGTGAAGAGCTGAAGCATTTGTACTAGCTCGACGAAGTGAGAGTGCTGCCGTTGATCATCTTTACTAATGGCTTGATCCCAGAGATGACCGTTAATTCAATGAATGAGCTGGATCTTCCCTCAACACTCTTGATGAGATGCAGAAGCAGTATACTCGGTACTGCGAGTATTGTTAGAAAAGTGTTGAACATTAAGGAATAACTATCACTTGCCTCACCCTTGACTTAGGTCCGGGTAGGTGCTGATGCCAGCGGAAGCTGTGATGAAGTAAATAAAAAAAATTGTATTACTAATATTATTTACACTATAAAATATATATATATATATATATATATATATATATAAATATAATATTATAATTAATATTATTAATTATCATTATAATTAATATTATTAATTATTATTATAATTAATATTATTAAATTATTATTATGAGTTATAATTAATATTATTATAATAAATTATAATTAATATATTATTAATTATAATAAATTATAATTATAATTAATATTATTAAATGAAAGGAAATGCTATTTGTCTGGTATTTTAAGACTTCTATATTTATAGCTATAGCTATTATCATTTGTAGCTTAAAATATGGTTGAGGATGAATAATTGATGTTTAAAAGTTGTTAAAGATAAGGCTTTACGGATGGATATAGGTAATCTATGAGAAATGTTTTTTGAAGGAGTTCTTATTGACCCATTTAGTGCCGGACAACGATATCGTCGTTTGCTACACTTGCCAAAAGTGCCAGCGATGATACATTGTCGTGGGTGTAATAGCGCCTTGTTCTTCGCATTGCGAGTAAACTTTATCTATAAATAAATTTATAAATGATCTGATTTGATTGTAAATAATCAAATTTCGTTGACAAAGAATTTTTAAACCGGTTTGTGTCTGACATTTTACACATTCTATACCGGAGTTGAGACTCAACGCTGGGGCGATATGATGGAAACTCGGCACCAGACACTCTTCTAGTTCCAAAGTCGAACGGTTTATGATAAATATTATTTTCAATTTATATTGGAGAATAATTATGATTGCTTTATTCTCCATTTCGTCCCGAATACGTGGCATTTTCAAGCATGTAAATATCATTTGTAGTTTGGTTATTATAAGCGTTTTTACAAATCGTTGCATATTTGTCAAATTCGGCAAGTTATTTTTGCATATGCTCTCGTTTTTCGTCCGGCACTAAAAAGGTTAAAGGAATTTAGTGTTTTGAAATCAGAGAATTTTATTTCTGAGATGAGAATATAAAGCAAATAAAAGGAATTAAAGAAATATATTATAAATGCTTTTGAAATAGAAAAAAATGACAAATTTCAACTCTCCCTCTAAATTTGAGGATTTACGTTTCTGGATACGTAGATTCGGAATAACGAATAAAAATAAATCCGTTTGTCCAATGTTTAAATAAATAAATACCAATTCCAAGTTCGATAGAGAATTAAATTTCCTACAAAACGAAAAAATAATCATTGAAATCTGTTCAGAAATAGCAGAGATATAGCGTTTTGAAATAATCAATTGTGATCGGTCATTTTCCTTTGAATTGTTTATTGCTTTTCATCTTAGTAAATAATAAACCATTGTGTGATAATTAGCAGCGTTTTTCTAGCTCTTTTACTTTTTTTCAATGTGGAGATCAGAGAAAAAAAGTATTACTCCTGTACTCAATTTAATACAAAGCCTTTTTATTTCTCCTTGCTAAGAATAGGTACTTTTCTTTATTATCCATTCTCTTTCCTAATTTACTAGAATAGATCCCTTACACTGTCGCTTCTTAACTTCTCCACTAGTTCTTTTAATCTGATATCTCCAAGAGCTTCCACTTTTCTTGATAAATGGCCTCGTCAGACCAAAGTCTGGAAAGAAAACTTCCCGAAAAAAAAGGTCTCTTTTCAGAAATCCAGGCCAACCTCCTTTATGCGAGGGTGGCTTGTACACAGCGTTATAAAAAAATATTAATTATGTTTTTTTTTACTGTTGAAAATATATATAATAGACTAAATAATGTAGGCATTAAAAAAACAACAACTAAAATTACAGAGGATAATCCATAATGGAACAGAAGTTGAATTATAAGAGATCAGCTTATAAAGAATGAAAGAAAGAGCACAACTCAAAATTGCTCCTGTCAAACTTAATTAATTCTATCTGTAATCCTGGGCATCGCCTCTCAAATATTAAAAAGAAAGATATCCTTAATTTAGAGGATTCCAATATATTTTTTGCTTCAACAAAAAATGAAGTTAGTAGGACTTATAATACAATGAATGAAAAAACCAAAAATATAAAACAATATTTTTATGTAATTATTACATTATATTTTCAGCTATATATCTTATGAGATTGACTAATTAACTTGATACTAACTTAAGCTTATATTTATTTATTTTTTTAAATTCACTTTATGGTACTGTGGCGAATCGGACGATACTACAGTGGAAGTCCTAAATTTTGCCTAACCAAGGTTTAATTAGGATAGGGATCTATAACGAGCTTAACTTAAGCTTATACCTCGCCTAAAAAAAAAAAAAAATAACATCAGAAATAAGAAAAAAATAATGGTTAAAAATCTACAACTTCTAATAAATATATAATAATATTAAAGTACTTGTAAATTACTGAAATAAATAATCATTAGTGAGACGCTATTCTATCATTGAATACGTAAATCTGGATTAAATTAAAACTGAGGAGTTTTGAATGTCCGGCGGGTTTTCGTAATTTGTATTTTGTGGTGGTCTTACGATATGAATTTTGACTTTTATTTTATTTTCGGAATATTTTGGTTTCTACCTTTAAAATAACCAGTCATATTTGATTAATTTTGAGTTTTCTAATGACTTTTTACAACCTCAGAACTCTCCATAAAACAACAAAAATTACCTACGAATCCACCTCCGATTTGGCTAACATTCATTATTAAATATAATATTTTTCTTTCTCTCTCTTTCCTTCCTACTCCAATCTCTCTCTCTCTCTCTCTCAATTTCGCTGTTTCTTTTCCCCTTTGAATTATCCATGTGCGCAGAAAAGAAAATGAGAACCTACTCTGCTACTGATTTTCAACTGCTGTGTATTTTTGTTGTTGTTTGTTTTGAGAACAGGCAGAAGGCGGATATAAAATCCGTTCTGATTGCCTCGCTTTTCTTCCCTCAGTTCATCCTATTTTTTTGGAATTCCTCCTTTTCTCCACAGAAATCGCCAGTTTAGAAATTTTCTTTTTTTTTTTTATGCTCCCGATCTAAGTAGTCCTCTATGATATTTAATGTTCTTATTTCCTCCTCTATCCGCCTACCATATCCACTCAGACTTTTACTAAAAATTTGCTTATTGAGTCTTGCCTGATTCATTGGGACCATATGTCTGCTGTTAAAACTGAACCTTAGTTTCAAATTCTATAATGTTAAAAAAAATATAAATATATTACCCTTCCTAAGTGAAAAGAAATGGTGTAAACATCGTTAGAGTTCGTTTGGTAAATTTTATCTTTTTTCCTCCTCTGTTGTTGTTTGAATACTAAATGCATATTGAATGACGAAGTTTGATTCAGCAAAGTCTTATAAAATCTACTAATTATATACGGAAACTTCATTGAGAATGAATTTTCAATTAAAAATCATTTCCGCGGTTAGTTTAGAATCGTGTTAAAATATTTATAAATTTAAAGAGAACTAAGCATAGCGGGGGCCGGCGACTCAATGAATATTCAGGAGGATCTTTCGCCTTCTGAAGTTTACCAAATTGTAACAGCGTTTGAGGCCGATATTAATTTGTCTTGCATAATTTGCTCTAAAATAAAGTCGTTTAAATAAATTCTTTGGGTCGTTTGAAAGTTAAATTATACCCATCAACTTTAACTTGAAGTGGCTGAGTAAATATCTGATGTTGAGGGAGAGGGGAGAGAGGGATAAAATTATATAATTGAGTGGAGCCTAATTAGTGTTGTGGTTAGCTCGCCTTGTTTGCCAAAACAGTTTAAATCTCATTGTCTCTAGCTTTGGATAAATAGCTTCTTAATCCAGGCTAATATGAAGAGCATATAATAAACGGTTTCTTCCTTAAAGATTGGATTTGAAAATTTATTATATAAGTAATAATTTTATTATACTATCCACGATCTACCTCTACCATGCAAACTATTCTGATATTTATTTATCTATGTATTACGGATATCTACGATCCGTTTATAGCACGTCAAGGAGGTCTCACATATCCCATCTTTATACCGAATCAAAATGGCTTTTTCCCAGATCCGTAGGCAATATTTCCTGGGATCCTTTCTATACCAAACCAACTCACAACACCTTATCTATATCTGTAATCTCCTGCAGTTCAAACCCTCAATTCATCCACTAGAAACGAGATCCCGTATGTCCAACCTTTATATCCTTTCCCACAGAACAAAAAATACGAGTGCTCCTTTCTGGCCTGTTCTAATAGATTCTGGAATCCCTTCCCATCAAACATCCGTCATGCTCCCTCCCTCTCCGCATTTAAATACTTTCTTTTATACCTGCCATGACGCTGCCTTACAATGAAATAATTTTAGTTTGGTTGTATTCCAAATATTTTTTTTTCCACTAGTAGTTATTTATGATAATTCAACATTTATTTTCGTTACAGTATTTTTTTTTTAAATTGTTATATTTTCACTAGAAGAATTCATTTCTTATTATCAGTCTGGCTTGGTCAGAATGGTTCTCTACATCCGTTGCTCTCCCTTTTTCCCACTGGGACATCCAGGGTCTGCTCCGGAAAATTTTATTAGCTATGCCTATTAGTAATAGGGATCACAAAGTATTTGCTGATGGAAGCAATTCTCTGTGAGGTAATGCGTTAATCAGTAGTTTAGGATTTCGTATTTAGATACTGGATAGAGGAAAGTAGAAAAATCAAGTCGGGAGGTTTTTATGTATCGATTATATATAAAAGATAACTTTGAAAACGTTAGAAAACAAGCATGCTTCATTATGCTCTATAAGAAAACAACCCGATAATTGTAAAGGGCTTTGATAGACAAATGCTCACGTTGTGAATTGTGGCTTTAGAGTTTGCTGGCCTACCGAGCTGTTGTCAAAGCAGGTTGACAATCTAATAATTGATCTCAACGAGGAGGAGCAGATTGGAGTAGAATTGATTGGATAATTTCAGGGTGGAGTGTTAGCCAAATCATCCCTATTGTCCGCTACAGGTGATGCCAACTTAATGGCACGAAATAATTGTAGCCTACCGTTCCTAATTGATGGACCCTGCTTCATAGATTGTGCTCTATACAGGTCTGCTCTGCGCGAACAGGGTACTCCTCATCACCTAGATTCATGCTAACGAAGGATTATTGAAAATTAATAATTATTAGACATTTAATTATGCAATAAATAATAATTAATTTGTCACACCAACGGTGCTTACTATTAATATAATGATTTAAAAATATATGGAATTCCCATTATTCAATGGAGCTTTTAATCATTGTTTCCTCGTGACTAAGTTATTAATATAGTTAATAAATATTAATGTAGTTCTTCTTATTATTATTTTAAAACGTGGTCCATAATATGGAACAGAACCGTGTGACTAAGATAGAGAGAAATGCTTTATCTATCCACAGTTCTGCCCTTATGCATTTTTTCAAATATATACTTCTGGATGGGTGGTGGTTGAGAATTAAATAATATTACCGATTAATTAAAAGTACAATATTAATCCAGAAGGAGTTTGTAGTATGAACTAGTTTTTTTGTTTAAAAAAATTAAAAAATAAAAATAAAGTAATGCAAGATAGAATTACAATATTCTGACATCAAATGTTTATTTTACAATATATCATGTGATTTCGTATATTTAATTCATAGGGAAAAAAACAAAAATTATGAATATATCAATCATGTTATTTCGCCTTATCTGGATAGGAGTGTCTGACATCGCACATGCTCCTAACCATCATCTTAGGTTCCTTTCGAAGAATTGTATCACCACAGATTTTTTAATCCCCTTAAAAAAATCAGAGTGCCATCTGGGTTATCTAGAAACTTGTTTCTTTTTAATTATTTTTAAAATACTTTCATAGATTTTTGGTTTACTCTGACATATAAAAGTTCGTTGCAAGCTGAATAATACGAAATTTTGCCAGCACACTTAACTTTTTTGTCTATAATTAAACAATAAAATAACTTAATACTATGGGTTTTCATGTAGAATGTAGCGAATTAAATTGTATCAAATAAACGAAGGTTTAGTTAAAATTCTGAGTGCTGCTACATAGTTGAAAACATTAAAATATATCAGTTACAGATAAAACGTTTTGGGCATAGAGCCCGGAACATACCGAGTAAAGTGGGTAAATGGGAGGAGACATATGTGCGAGTGGGGAGGGAGGGGAGAGGGATTCATCGATGTTCATCTACATTTAAGATCTTGTCTTGTCCATTTCATACCAAATAAAAAATAAAAATAAAATAAAATAAAAAAATAAACCGTGCATAAGATAATATTACTTCGTTACTTAAAAGGAAATTTCGCAGACAGCATTTTTAATAAGTACATTTTATTTAGTGTTTACTTATAAAAAAAATTTAGGTGCTTATTTTTACTTAAACTTACTATATATAGTAAGGGGAAGCATTGCGATCGTGAAAATTTTCGAATTCCAGTTTTCAACGGAAATACACGTTTTTTTAAGTCCAAATAACCAAGTCCCGAAAAAAGGTCTGTGTGTGTGTGTGTGTGTGGTAACTTCCGGGCGGAAACGGTAAGCCCTATGAAACTGGAATTTCATATTTAAGACAAATATACGCCTGAGACGTTACAAAACCTTTTTCATCGAAATGAGCTTACCAGAAGATCCACTTTATACCATGCATTTTGCACCTTTTTTCGATTTTCTCTAAAACGGTTCCGACGATTTTGATTAAACTCGCTATATCAATGTAAAATTTAATAGGCTTTAACATTAAGTAGGTTACATTCAGATTAAAACAGTCTGTTAGGGCTTAAATGCCGATATTTTAAATTTTCTTCCTCTAAAGTACCTTAAATTTTTTAGATTCTATAAGAATAACCATATTATCTTGTTAGTTTTGATGAATAACAGCTAAATATGTAAGTTGTGCGAATTTTAAAAACAACAAAAGGAGAAAACAAAAATTATTTTTTAAGTGTTTTTTTGTTTGTTTTTGAACCTAAGAACCGTAACATGTATGACCGTTGGAAAGAGAAAGATTTTAGAAAAAAATGTTATCTTTTACACAAGCTTTTAAAATTTAATAGATAGTGATGAAAAGCAGATAAAATTAACTGATTATTTTAGATAATAATATAATAGATTTTTTAATAAAACACATGTTTCTTTAGAAATTCCATTTAATTTATTCTTTAATGGTTTCACTCATTTTTATCTCTTACTGTATTTAAAATTCTTTAATCGATTTTTAAAAGGGAGGTAAGTGAAAGTCGTGTGTCGCTCACACCAGATTTTTAAAGCATTTTCCATAATAGTTACATGAAAAGGGTCGTTCACAATATGTTAGTGGCAATCAGCTACTGATATGAGTGATCATTAAGAACCTTCCCACGATTAAATGACCGTAATCACCCCTATTCAGGCAATTGTTAATAAATTATTTTTGCCTTAACCGACATTTAATTGTTTCATTTGCAGAGGGAGGAGTTGTAGGTCTAATGGTGAAAGGTTTTAATTCACATCAAGGAACTTACATATCCAGCCATTAAGCCCCGTGTTCAGTAGTGTAATCATTTGACGTTTTGATCCCTCTAGATTGTTAGTTCAGATAATAAATTAATAAATCTTATTAGTTGTAGATAAACGTTACGAAAAACGATTAAAGAAGAAAATCTCATATCCAGTTTTAAAGATAGAGTTGAGACCAAGACATACACACTGAAAGGATGGTTACGTTAATACAGCTGAGGAAGGTTTATCTACAGATTTGTAGTTTCTCTATTATTTTTGAGAAACAAGGTTTCTTTTCTTGATCCTTCCATTTATACCTTAAGTTAATTCTTTTTGAGCTAGCTCTAGTCTACTGTTCTCCGGGTCCTGGGTTCGAGTCCCGGCTATGACAGAATATTATTCATTCTGTTAATTTAGCTGGGAGGTGACTCTAGGGTATGGAGACCCTACTGGGGCTGACCCAGCCTTTTTAAAGTGGGTACTCAAATTGGGAAAAAAACCTGGCAGCTGAGTGTGATCTCGGCCTAATAACCTCATATCACGGCCGTTGGTCTAGAAACACTACGAATCTCTATATGTACTGAGCCCAAACCCCCTTTATGAGTTGTAGAGGTACAGATTTTTTTTGTCTTTTTCTTCTCTTTGAGTTATCGCTCTTCTTTATTACTAATAAATCTGGTGCGCTCAACACATGAATTTCACCTACCACTATTGTTACAATTTTTTTTTTTTTTTAATTTCTTTATTTCCAGATCAGCTGCTTGAGCCATACATGTTTTTTTTAAAACATAAATGAATAATTATTACAACTCGTAACAGTGGAAAAAGTGGGGGTATAGCCTCGTACAAAAGACACCCCTAACGATTATAAATTTATAATTATTTCTGAGAATCAAATAATAAAAACAATTTGATAACATAACGAACAATTATAATAAAAACTAAAGAAAGAAAGAGAAGTAATGAATATACAAAATTAATACTAGGTTTGCAAGAATATAAATTATAAATTTAAGATCTATTTTAGTCTAAAAAAAATAAAAAATGAATAAATAAAATAAAAATAATTTAAAATATATAAAAAATAAATAAATAAGTAAAAAAAAAAAAAAAAAAGAAAAAACAAAAACTAAATAAAAATAAGTTAAAAATATAAATAAAAAGTAAAATAATATGAGGTTCATAAAACTAGATAATAATATTTACAACAGCATGTCCTGTAGAAGCCTGGGTTTGAGCCTGCGAGATGAAGTTAAAATTCCTATGTTGTAGGCTACTGCACCTCCAACTGCTGGTAGCTGTGAGTGGTATTTTTTGAAGCGGATTTTGATGAAGTCTTCCATGTATTCGATTTGTAGCTCACGATGGAGTTGGCTATTTCTAATAAACCATGGGGTATCTACGGCTATTCTTAATATTTTGTTTTGAAAAGTTTGCAATTTTTTTCTTTTCGTTGAGGAAGCAGCGTCCCACACTTCACAACCATACATTAGTAATGGCCTTAACATTATTTTATATATAAGAATGGTTGTTTCAGGTTTGAGACTAGATTTTCTATTGAGGATCGGGTATAGCATTGCCAGTCTTGCATAGGCCTGGGTTAGTTTAAGGTTTATGTGTTGGTTCCAAGTGAGGCGGCGATCGAGGTGAACCCCGATTGTTAAAATTAATTTAGGAACTTTCAAATAAAGTTTTAGTTGAAAAACAGGTTGAAGAATTACACGAGGTAATCTAACAATAATAAATATCTGCACTAATCTCTTAGTTTTATTCTATTTTCATCAACACTTTTTACAACTTTGTATGTAAGATAAACATTTTTTTCTTAAATATTTTGCTATCCAACAGTATATTTCTGTATTACTTTTTTTTTTAATAGTTTTTTTTTTCTCATTTAGTTGGTTTTCAAATTCATTCAACTTGTGTACATATCCGTTTTTCATCTATACTAACCCGATAAAATGGGGATCACTTGTAGCTGGGTGGCTAGCGTAACAGCCTCCCATGCTAAAGGTCACGGGTTCAAACCCGCAGGTGGTCCTAGGATTTTTTAATGGGAGTAAAAAATCCTTAGTTACGCCGTCCTTTGGAGGAGACGTTAAAAGGTGGTCCCGAGCCTGTGCGATGTCAGGTACTCGTTAAAGATCCCTATCCTAATAAAACCTGGATAGGCAAAATTTAGGACTCCCACTGTAGCATCGTCTGATTAGCCATAGTAGCATAAAGTGACGTTAAAATAAATAAACAAACTGATAAAATGGATAATGCTTTCGAATCTTCTAAATTAAAAAATACTTTACGGAAGAAAAAGCGGTTAAAAATCCGAAAATGTCGGCCTTTATGCCCTGTCAGATTATTTCAATCAGAATGAAGTCTACATGATATTATTAATTTGTACATCTATGTAGGTAGTTTTTTTCATAGTTGTTTTTGAGAAAATTATAAAATGTACTTAGTATGGTATAAAGTGGCTCTTCTGGTTCGCCGATTTTGTTTAAAAAGTTGCCGCCTCATCTCAGGCACATAACTGTCTTCAATATGAAAACCCTATTCCGTACAACTTCTCGTTTTTGAACTAGACTTGCCATTCACTCGGGGTAAAACGCAATCCAGTTGAAAACTCGAATTCGAAAAGTTTCAAGGTCGCAATACTTTCCCTTACTTTATATATTTTATATATAAGTAAGTGAAAGTAAAAAGTAGGTAAAAGTTCATTATTACACGGTAATATGAAGGACCATTGCAATTTTTACTTATACCATTATGACTTGGCCATTATCCTTAATTGTCCAGGTGCCCTTTGTCAAAGTTAGCCGAATCCTTCCTCACTTCTTCTCCTCCCTAATGAAGTTCGTTGCCGCCCATTCAAGCCCTTCTTGGATTGCTCCATCCACTTTGGATTGTTCTTGTAAATCCTCTTGGAAGACTCGCCGTTTCCTTGCACCAGGGGCTCCAATCGACTTCCGCATCCTCGTTAACTAAATCTCCCTCGACGTTCCCCGTTAACTGGAGGCTATTCGTTCCCCTTGGAAGCAGTTACAGTCTGCTCCCTTTTACAGTTATCCCGCTTACAGCTTGTGTTTGTATTCGTTAAGCGTTGTACTTATTTTTAAAATCAATTATCATATTTCGCAATATATTATCAAAACTTGTGCTGCAACAACTTATGAAAATAAACTAAAATAAAAAAGTTTAGCATTAATCTATATGTTTTTTCAAATAGAAAAATCTAGATTCTAAAAAATCTGGTGCGGGCAAAACACGACTTTCCCTTACCTCGACTGTTAAAATCAATTTAAAAAACTTCTTCTTAACATTATTTATTTAGAAATAATAAAATTTGCCACAATCTTGGGCAATGAGTATTAATGCCATAAGAAGTCATTCATTCATATGTACAGTAAATAAAAAAAAACAATAAATAAAATAAAACTTTCAGAGAAGAATAAATAAAGATAACTATAAAATAAATAAATAATAATAATCTTGGTCACATACATATTTAAAAAAAAATATTAAATATACTTCATTTTGAAAAAAAATAGTTTGTTTATTTTAATAAAACGTTTACTAATTTTCGTTTAGATTAAATAATATAACTACATTTAATTGTTTAACAGTAACAAATTTATTTCCTTTTCGTCTCTTTATATTACCTTTTACAACTCTGTGTATCAGATAATATTTTTTCTAAAATCTTTATCTTTCCAACGGTATATTATACGTCTATATTACTGTTCTTAATATAAAAAAGAAAACAAAAATTACATAAAAAAAGAGTTTTTCTCTTTTATCCTTTAGTTGGTCATCAAAATCGTCCAACTTGTATATTTAGCAGTCCTTCATCAATGGCATTAAGACGACATGGATAATCTTTTGGAATATAAAAAATTAAAGGCAGTTTAGTATGAGAAAATTTAAAATATCGGAATTATGAGCCCTGTCAGACTATTTCAATCTGACATGATATCAAAACGCATTCAATTTTACATGTATGTAAGAAGTTAAATAAAAATCATTAGTGCCGTTTTGGGGAAAATCGTAAAAAGGTGCAAAATGCTTAAAATAAAGTGGGCTTTTCTGGTTAGCTGATTTTGATGAAAAAGTTGCTGTAGGATCTCGGGCGTATAGTTGTCTTAAATATGAAATTTAATTTTTGAGAATTGTATAAAAGTGGGAAACCTTTGTATAAAGTGGTTCTTCTGGTCGGCCTATTTCAATGAAAGGGTTGCTGTAATATCGCATTTGCGCTTCTAAAATATGAAATTTAAGGTTTTTACAAGTAATATTTTTCAAACTAGACTTACTACACACGGAAATACAAACACAGATCATCATTCGTAGGACTTGGTCATTTGGTCTCAGTGGACCCTAAAACATGTATTTTCGGTAAAAATTCGAAAAACTCGACGTATGTTCCATATCATATATCTTTATAAAGCTGTTACTTGTCACTTTTTGGAATAATCTCACCGAGTCAAGTATGTATTTTTTAAATGTTTGATTATGACTTATTTTCCTGCTTCTCTTTTCACCTCGTATTTCTTTCTCCTTCTTCTCCTATCGTTACATTTTTTTGTTATATATCCATCACCCTTTACATATTTTTCATAATGTTATTTCTTTGAAATTGATTTTAATATTATTTTTTATTAATTATACTATTTCACAATTTGTCTTTTATTATTTCTTGTTTCTCATTTACATTTATTATTTTCTCATAAATGTTAATTATTTAAAGAATATTATTGATTGTTTCCATATTTTATTCATGTTATCTTATAATTTTACTTCAACTTAAATAAGTTTGACTTCTTAGTATAATTTTTTTATGGCTACCCTGCCAAACAACTTCTTCCATCATAAGAGAATAAACATTGTTTTTTTATTACTAACTAAACTTTGAAATATTTTATTGTACAAAATTTTAGAAAGTTTGGTAACCGCCTCTACGGAATAAAATCTATTAATGAGCTGTCGAAAAGTTAATAAATGTTTTATTTTAGTGTTTTTTTTTGTTTTGTTTTTTGGTGGGAGGTGAAGGGAAAAGGTGGAGGGAGGAAGAGGGAAGTACTAAAGAGCAAATGATGCCAGTTTCCCAAAATATTTATTTTTAATGATAAACCTTTTATTTTTGTTATAAATCTTACATGAAGCCAAAGAGAAGCGCAAATAAAGCAAAACTTGGGCTGGGGCTTATTAGGACATCTGCTAATTGTTCTTAGTGACGAAAAGAAAAAAAAAATAAATCAAAGAAAGCCCTCTGAAAGTTAAATTAAGAAAGGTTTTTTAAAAAAAAGTTAAATTAAGAAACTTGAAGTTAAGTTTTTGAAGCTGCTTCGGAAAGCTTTTCGTTGTCGTACTGCCGAATGACGTCGCCCTGACCTTTTTCACCAGACTCGGCGGAAATTTTTTGAGCCAAACTTTTTTCATTAAATTATAATTACCCTACTCCTCTAAACAATTAAAATCCCATTACAGCGAATAAATAAAATAAAATAATTGAATTGTTTTTTAAATGTACTTAGTGGTTAATATATATATAATATATATATATATATATATATTACTATGTTTCGTGGCATATAGGGTAATTAAGTAATTTACTTAAAATATACATTTATTTATTAAATATCACTTATTATTATTACACATAAAACTTAGTACAGTGAGACATTGTTATCATCGAGAATACTGAGGTTCTATTTACCACATCATATTACATATAAGTACCTTTGAACATGACTGCAAATTTCTTTCCTGGTTGACCCCCGACATGGCTGGACTTCCTTCCTCTTCCTCTCCGCTCCGAGCTCAGACTCCCCAGGTACCCCGCTATCCCTGCTGTACGAGTGGAAGGGTCTATTTTTTGTATAGCCCTTCTAAGAAGCCTTCCTGCTTGTCGCCCGGAAACTACTCTATTTTGTACAAATCAAAAATATTTCTTCACCTCCCAATATTCTCGATACATAGCATTCACCTAACCTGCGAGGAAAGAAAAATTAAAAACCGACGGTTTTTGATTTTTCTTTAATTATCAAAACATAAAATTACAAGAATTAAACTAGTTATAATACTGTACATCATGTTAAGTCAGAATTAAATAAAACATGACCTCTAAGAATAAACAAACATTTAAATATAATAATAGAACTTTTTTTTTTTTAATACAGTTTTTCTTATAAATGTATTTATTTACTGTTCGTATTCAATACCTTTCACTGAATCTACTTTGGCAGTTACAAAGTCCTTTAGAGTTTAATATACATAATCTTCTTTCATCACAAAAATATCATAACACTAAAATTATTATATTTTACATGAAATGCTGTGCTTATGAAATTAATTTTTTTCTTTTTTTTTTTCAGATAATCAGTTGATTAACGTAATGCATAATACATAATATAATAGTAACAAGTACAACATATAATATTCATTGGATATTTTCTTATCATGTGGCAAATTATTAAAACCAAAATGAATCTACTATTAGGTCTCTAAGGTACCTGTTAAACCTCTTTTCTTTCAAATAGTCATATTACACTAATAACACATCCTCAGTATTCTCATCATTTTTTAAATTATACTTATAATAAAAAGCTATAACAGTGTTAAATAAATGGTATGAATATAGGAGAGATTTTATCGTCACAATCAGGGCAGTCTTAAGAAGTGGAATGAATCTCAGATTTTAACTAGAAAATAATAATAAAAATAGCTTAACTTTTTCATGACATTCTAACCACAAAAATTACTTAATCAGAAAGACCTACTTGAATTTTAGACATTTAATAGCTGGATCAATATAAATATAACAGCAGTACTCTGGGTGTACACAAAATACATTATCGTCTACAAAAAATAAATATAATTTCCGCCTTCGGGATAAGAGGAGGCATACAGCTACTCCGCATAAAGGTTTCTTCCCTTTTTCAAAAACTATTGGAAGGTAAAAATATCATCTTAGAATGAAAAGGAGGACTAATATCTACTCCAATTAAAGGGTAATTCAATTAAATAATTAAAAGGTAATTAAACACGGTAATTATACCTGAGACCCATTCCTTTTACATATAAAACGTCAATTCAAGTTTAAGTTACATACTAAACTTTACATATTAATAACCTAACCCTAATATTTACACTTTTTGTACAATTTATTTACAATTTTTCCAGTAAGGTCTAACCTAAGCATGGCCCAGGCTAAACACTGTAAGCTCGTCATACGGAGGGGACGCTAATTACCCCTTTTTATCCTCTGGAAACGGATAAAGGCTGCCGTATAACAAAATAATATGTTATGAGGCCTTTTCTAACATGGTCCAAGACCATGTAGCCTTTATAATCTACATATATAAAAATAACAATTGTTATTCCTTTAACGGGCACCTTTCTATAAACAACAAGTACAGTGTTGCTAGGAGCAAGTGGAATCGAAAATGTATTTAATTTTGTTTCAACCGTTTTTTCACTATACATTTTATTTTCATTTTGAGTAGTGGGAGTCATTAGAGAATGGAGTTTTTCTTGAATTTTCGGGTTGTTATCTTCTTCTTTTTTACTTTCTTTCTTTTCACTTTCCTGGTCATTTATTTCTTCATACTGAGATTCTGCTTCAACCTCAGTAGATGGTGTTTTTCCAGAATTGCCATTAAAATATTTATTTGGAGTTTGAGTGGGGGTCTCTTCAGGTTGCAGTTCCTCATTTATGAAATTATTTTTCTTTTTAATCTCTTCTGGGAGTCTTTCATCGGTGTTCACTTCTATTTTATCTTCAAAAGGATCTTTCTTATTTTTCTTATTTTCAATGCTACCAATATTCTCCTCCAGATGAACAAATCCATTATTTACCCAATTATCGAATCTATCAAGAATATTCATTATTGAATTTTCGAAACGTTTAAAAAAAATATCTTCTTCAGTATCTTCTTCTTCTTTGAAGTTTAGCTTCTTCCCTCTTAATTTGGTCTGTGGCTTAGTTGTATTCGAGCACGGGATCACTGACTCTCCGGTCAACCCCAGATCAGATACTTCTGAACATTTTGGCTTTGGTAGCTCATCTACTCTGGAAGCCATAGTAAAAAATCGTGTGTGAAATAATAAAAAACAAAACCCTGGCTAATCTTCAAAAACCTTTAAGGGTGGTTTAAACGCTTACACGAACAAAAGGCATAAATAACAAACATCTAACAACTTTCATAAAACCACTTTAAAAAACTAACCACTTTCAAGACCTTAAATCAGTAGGGAGGCGCACAAGATGCTAACAATTAATTATAAATTAATGAAGTATTAATATCAGATTCCTATATAATACATATGACAATATTACCCTAATGCCACTTATAACATTGACTTTTAATTAACTTATAAATTTTCGATACTAATAAAGAATTGATAAATTCGTCCCCACAAGCTGGATGCCATAAAATACTATGTTTCGTGGCATATAGGGTAATTAAGTAATTTACTTAAAATATACATTTATTTATTAAATATCACTTATTATTATTACACATAAAACTTAGTACAGTGAGACATTGTTATCATCGAGAATACTGAGGTTCTATTTACCACATCATATTACATATAAGTACCTTTGAACATGACTGCAAATTTCTTTCCTGGTTGACCCCCGACATGGCTGGACTTCCTTCCTCTTCCTCTCCGCTCCGAGCTCAGACTCCCCAGGTACCCCGCTATCCCTGCTGTACGAGTGGAAGGGTCTATTTTTTGTATAGCCCTTCTAAGAAGCCTTCCTGCTTGTCGCCCGGAAACTACTCTATTTTGTACAAATCAAAAATATTTCTTCACCTCCCAATATTCTCGATACATAGCAATATATATATATATATCATGTTTTGACCTTGTTGTTGTTGTTTTGGTTTAAGGGCAACAAACTGCTATGATTAACTTACCTATGAGAAAAAAAATAATAATAAAAAATAAATAACTTTAAAAAAAATCATAATAAATAAAAAAATATAGATCCATTTTACTGAGAGGAACGGGTTTAGAAATGTTTATTGTTTCTATTATAAAATAAAATAATAGAAACAATAAACATAATGATTAGCAATAAAAAGTAAAAGTGACAAGTGTGAGTAATATCAGAAAGTGCGTAAAATAATTAGAATGTGTTAAATGAGCTGATATAAACGAATTTACTTCACCGACTGAATGCCACCGTCGACGGCCCGATCATTATCGCTTAATGCCTCAGAGACTTTACGCAGTACGCCACATTTTACAAATTCTCTACTGTAACGAGGGCACCCTTCGAAAATATGACTTACTGTGAGAGTGACTGTACACAGTTGACATCGAGGTGGATCCCTTCGTGTCATGAGTGAGGCGGCAGTGTCCTATCCTCAGGCGGGCGATGACTACCTCCTCACGCCTGCTCTTCTTGGTATTAAGGCCCAGCAGCTGATGGTCCGTTTGACATTTTTCAATTTGTTGTTCTTCAGTGCAGTCCAATACTGTTGCTATTCGTTTATGATCTTCGCGTTTATTGCCTGAAACATCTCAGATGATGAAATCAAAGAAAGCCCTATTTCTTCTAGCGAATGTGACTCTGTTGAACTTCCTCGTTCTCTGATATCCCGGAATACCTGGGAATCCAAAAAGAAATTTATTTTTTTGAAAAGTCCTCCAGCTTTTTTTTTTACTTTGTTTATAGTAAATTTTTTAAAGATTTTTCGTTTTCGTGCTAGACTTACCACACACAGAGACCTTTTTTCGGGACTTGGTTAGTTGGACTCAGGAGACCTTAAAACTATTATTAATTTCCGTTGAAAACTGGAATTCGAAAACTTTACAATCCCAATACTTTCTATATATTTCATATAATGGTAAGTGAAAGTAAATAAACTAAACTAATAGATTAAAAACAAATAAAAGAGTTTAATTCATAGGCTTTGAGGGAGATTGTTTAAAATGGAAACGGGTGCAATATAATAGCCGATTGGTGGACTGAGGGTTATAATGAAAGGGAGCAAACACATTAGATGAGCCATAACAGCATACAGACAGACAGGCACAGACAAACAGCGGTCAGTGACAAATGTTCCCCTAAATTAGATCCAGCGAGGATTGTTTAGGGTCCTCTGTTGGTTCGGGAGCTTCCTCTGTGGTATATATTTCTGACGCAGAAAACAAAGATAATGTCTGCCATCTTTATGTGAAAAAATAAAATTGCAACCCTTTTTCCCTAACTAATTGGCTATCCAATTTTCATTTTTTTTACACTTCTTTGTGGTCATAATTTTTTTTAACCATCTTTTTTTTGTAAATTCACTAGTTTTAATTAATTGTTTCCTCTCTTTTTACTTTCTACCTTTGTATAAATTTGTTTTTTAGACGTTTGTATTCAGGAATGAATATTATGTTCTTATTTAAGCCTTTTTTTAATTTTTGTTGATACTTACTGTTATCTTTACTTTTATCTTGTTATTTTATCTTTGTATTACTTCGACATTTTTATATTGCATTGATTGCGTAATCCTGTTTTTATTTGATATAAAGTTTTAATTTTTTTTTAATACAAACAAAAATTCAGCTTAGCGCTCTGCTTCCGCTGGCTATCAATATCAGCGATTTGGTTCAGACAGAAGAGCTGGGATGTCTTGAAACTCTCTTGTCTCTACAGATGTGGTCGGACAAGCTTGGTTCGGGGTACCTCTGGCTGATTAGGAATAGTTTACGTACGCACATATTAAATATAATATATATATATATATATATATATATATATATATATATATATATATATATATATATATATATTTATATAAATATAAATTAATTCATTACATTATTTTTATAATGATTTAATTTCATAAAGCATACTTGCATGTCATAAGAAAAAAAAGGTTTACATTCACGATTTTTAAACGGCCAATCAAAAGAACAATGTGGGAAACAAAAAAATAAATTATAAGTGATTCATTTTCCCGTTTATGTCTAAAGGATTATATTGTTACTTTTTTTACAAGTCGTTTAAAATCTCTATTTTATTCATATGACATGTAATTACTGCTTTATAAAACTGTCATAATTTTTAAAAATTAATTTGTATACGTTGGTTTCTGTATTTTCATATACTTACGTCTAAAGATGCGTAGAACCTGAATAACGATTACAAAAAAAAAATCCGTTTATGTTAAATAATAAATAAATAAATACCATCAATTTGGCTCTTATTAATGTTTCATAGGGAATTATATTTTCTACAAAAAAAAAAAAAAAAATAAAAATAAAAAATCATTGAAATCGGTTTAGAAATAGCAGAGATATATAGTTTTGAAATTAGAAGTGGTGATATGCCATTTTCCTTTGAATTATTTATTGATTTTAATATTAGTTAATTGCCTATCAACAGCAAAATAGACAGTTATACCCTAATATTTTTAATTGGAAATAATAAACCATTGTGTAATAATTTGTAGATTTTTTTTAATAATATCTATAAAAACACGTTACTTTATTGCTTTATAAAATTTAGTGAAAAAATAAAATTGTGCTTATGCCTACTGATTCACATTCACACGTTATGCCTGGTGGTTAGATTTATCCAAAATAGATATGAAAAAAAATGTATCAATCATTTTAAATTATTTTTTTCAATTTCGATGATTCTGGACCTAATCGTAACGATATCACTAACTTATGATTTTTTTTTTCCAGCCCACTATCTTCGGGACAGTCGCTTCCGACCAAACACCAAAGGACTCTAGTACCTGCAGAAGGGTAAGTTTGAAAAATTTTTGTTTTTATTATAATTAAATGAATTGATTATATCGTAGTTCGCAATTGCTCCAAAGAAAGATAGCTAAGATCTGTTTTATTTTCTATTTTTTTTTGTATTAGTATTTTATATCATATTAATTATTTTTCCATTTTTTTTCTCTCCAATTTTCTACCCTTAATACCATTTTTGAGTTAAATTTAAATCTTAGGCTCTGCTTTAACCTTTATCACAACTTTTGTGACAGATAAACACGAAAAAACAACGCGAATTTTTTTATTAATTCCAAATCATTTTGTATGTACAGAATAAAATTACAGAATAGATAAATAAGTATAGATAAAAGCTAAGTTAGAAAATTAATGAAAAAAATATTTTTTTTAAAAAGTATAATATGATTAATTAGTATATAAATATTTATAAAAGTTTATAAGTATCGTGGTAAATGCAAATATAAATATAAACATTTAGGCGTGTATTTTCAAATTATTTTATCTTGTTTTCAGCCCTTTGTTTCGTTGCATTGATTAAACACCACTTGATCCGTGCAAATTGGCTCGGGCAGGCTCATAATGTTACACGATCATAAAAGCAAACCACAATACAACTGTACGTTACATGCCAGAAATAATTGGTCGTTAGCTATATCCTCCGAATCATAAAGTTTCGGAAATATTAATTAATATTTTATAAATTATTATAATTATCTGAAGAAGTATCTGCCTGTCAGGAAATCAGTTACAAAAATATTAATACAGATGTGTAATATACGTTTAAAAAGCTATATTATCTCTATGTATGTAAAATGATAACGCGATTTTGGTTTTCACGATCTCCTCCTAAACCACTAGACGGATTTTGATCATTTTAGACATTCTTTCCTAAAGGTTAATAAGAAAAATACTTTGCAATTTAAATTTACTTTAAACGTGGAAAATAAATTTTCTGTAACCAAGTCATTATTCCTCAAACATAAGTAGGAACATAGACGTATAGTATACCGTTGGAAAGCTCAAGATTTTATAAAGGTTAATATGCAATAAAAGATATCCTACAAGTTAATAAAGACCATAAACTTATGAACTTTAGGGAATCGGGAAGGAGGGAGGTTATAATAGTTAAAATATTACTAACGTCTAAGTTATATTCTTCCATTTAGTATGCAATATTTAAGAAACCATATTAAGTACCGAATTTTAACTTGTTGTTAGCATGAATGGTAAGTTGTTATAAATCTATTAACTAACATTGTTATTTCTGTAGTTTTTTTAATACATACCTAGCCTTTTATATGGGATTATTAAATTTTCCGTTATCTGTGCTTCACATTTAAAATAACAAACAAATAAACTTAACCAATTTTGATTTAGGTTTTTAGTTCTGCCGATGATGAAATATTATTTTGAATAGACGTTATAAAAAAAAATATTTTCTTGCTACGTGTACTTTTTGTTATGGACTAAACCTATCAAAGAGATAAACTCTAAATCGGCCAACAGAGATTTTAAAAGACATATAATCAATCTCATTCAAATTACACCCGCGAAGCAGGTGACGGAAACTGGGGTTCACTTTTAGTGTATATAAATAGCTTACTATGGCCAATTACGTGGGTTCAAACCTGGTGTATGGCTCTAGGATTTTTTAAATAAAAAATACTTGATCATGCGGTCCTTTGTGGGGACATAAAATGGTGATGCCGAGCATGTACCATGTCAGGTACTCGTCAAAGATCCCTATCTTAATTAAACCTGGTAGCCAAATTTAGGACCCTACTACATTATGTGACTTAAATGAATAAACAGCACGAAACGTGTAAAGTTAATTATATTGTAATATACTTATGTTGCTAATCCAAAATAAGGGTTTCATATTAATGTAACCTTAATAATTATATGTGGTGTAAGTAGAACAGAATATTGTTTTTATTTTTATGCTTATATATTTTGTATTGCCGTAAGGAAGGCCACATGGTAGAAAGAAATATATAAATAATTGTATGTGTTATTTATTTTTAAATTTAGTCCTTTATTTTTCTTTATCCATAACGATACTACATAATTGTTGCTATATAACATGATATCCTTATTTTCTCTCTCTCTCTCTCTCTCTCTCTATATATATATATATATATATATATATATATATATATATATATATATATATATATATGTATGTTATAGTTAATTTTTTTTTTTTTTAGTCTAATTTATTATTCTTGCGGAAACTTGTCACCGAAAGAAATTTCCCTTCTATCTATATATTTATATATTATATCTATAGTAAGTGGCTAGAGCACTAGTCTACTGTTATCCAGGTCCTGGGTTCGAATCCCGGCTGTTGCAGAATATTATTTACTCTGTCAATACAGCGGGGGCCAACCCTAGGAGATGGGAGACCCTGCTGGAGCAGACCAGCCTCTTTAAAGTGGGTACCCAAAATTAGGAAAAACCCTGACGGCTGATCAGGATCAATGCCTAATCACCTAATTGTACAACATTTGGCCTAGAAACAGTACGAATTTCTATATGTAATGAGCCCAAGGCCCTTCATGGGTTATAGAGGTACAGGTTTTTTTTTCTATATATTTTTTTTTTCTATCTGTATATTGTAGATGATTTTTTAAATTTGTGCCGAAATAAATTTCAAGCTATCAAAGATTATGCAAAACAAATTACTGTAACTTATCCTTTTTTTCCCCTTTTCTTCTTTCCTGGTAGCCTCTTTCTTTTAACTCCCATTAATTGCGGGGATTATTTCTGCCGCTCATGATCTGTTTCTGAAACAGCCCCCAGCCCTGAGGAATAGTGACCCTTCTTAAGAAGGCGCCGTTTTGAGCAGCTGCCTTTATCCTCGGATGGCAAATGGTTATTGCCTCAGAACAATTGCCAGGAGGGAAGCGAGGAAAGAAGACTCGAGGTGAATGAACAAAAAATGTCTCCGTTTAAAATGGCCACCATCAGGGAACCATTACTTCAACTAGTCCCTATAGAAAAGAAATCTCACTAAGGAGTGTTCCAGTGATTCAGTCTCTTTTTTGTGCGTCTGACCTACCAAAGGTAAAAGATGGTTTTAAGTTCTTAAAACTGTTGGGGTAATAAGTAATAATATTTCGATTGTTTTTATTTCCCTTTTATCTACTAGTCATTCTTAAATATTCTTTTAGAAAATATCTTCAGTAATATTCCCCAAAGCCTCAGGATAAAAATTATGTACACAATAAACCACAATTTTGTTTAAAGGTAGTTTTTTTTTCTATTTTTTGGAAAAAGAAATCAGAGTGATGTAGATATTTATATGTAGGATCACTATGAGATATATATCACTATGTGATCTACATATCCTACAGTCTAGTTAAATTATTAATGTGCCACAAGGAATATTAGTAGTTAATTTATTTTAATCTGGATGGAATGGAAAACTGTTTTCACTTCGATTATTGTGAAAATAGCATTATCCAAAAGGTTGCCAAATTATTCTAACCAGAGCGAGAAGGTGTGGCCTCCGCGGAATAAATTTGAAACATTCCAAACAGGACTCGAACCGGCACTATATGATTCTGTAAGCAGTTATTCATAGTATGTCGTAGTTTTTTTAAATGTTATTATTTTCGTTCTCATAGTTAGCTTGGCATTGTTTGTTTATTTATTTAGCGTCACTTTTATGCTATTATGGCTAATCGGTTACAATGGGAGTACTAAATTTTGCCTATCCAGGTTTTATTAGGATAGGGATCTTTAACCAGTACCTGCGTCGCACAGGGTCGGACCACCTTTTTACGTTCCCTCCGAAGGACTGCATAACGAAGGATGTTTTACTCCCACTATATTGCTCGTTTGAACCCGAAATCTTGGGCATATGAGGCTGTTATGCTACCCACCATGCCACAGTTGATTCCATTAAAATGGTTTAAACGTAGGTTTGTATCAAATCAGTATTACGCGGTAAATTTCATCTTCATTGTGCTTGTTAAACTGCAATTTATGTTTATATTATTATCTCAGGCCAATTAAAACTGTATACTACATGTCATTTTTCCATCAGTTTTTCCGCATAGTCTATCGGAGTAATTTGATTTTGTTGTGGCATGATGAAGTTTAGGACCGATGGAATCTCTGTGGCTTAGTAATTATTACAAGAAATAATATTCAAAGGAAAATATATTGGTTATGTTACATATTGGTCGTTAGTAAATAAATAGAATTTTCCTAAGCCTTTATACGAAATCAGATTACCTGGTTCTAGTAAATTATTGATGATTTTTTTTTTTTAAATTAAGAGTCTGATATGAAGAATTTATGGTAAATTTTAAATGCATACTTGAACAAAATTCTCCTCATTTTAATTTAAGTGGCTCTTAGCTAACAAGCGGTTTAAAAATTAAAAAATTGAAAGAGAAAAAAATTGGTTTTAATGTTTCCGAAAAAAAATATTAAAACAAATTGGTTATATCCCAGCTATAAACTTTAGAATTGTTAATTCTTTAAGTGGTGATTAGTCAAAAAGGTAGCCTGGTTGGGCTTAGATCGCCTTCTACCTCCTGTGGCAGTTGCAAATGGTGTAATTAACAATTAAAATCCTTTCAAATTTGAACCGAAAGATGTGATTTATTTTCGTTTTCTGAGTATATTTTCATCCCAAAGAATATCTACTTTTCATGAATAATTATGAATTTTATAATTGAGCAATGAAATATTTTGTGAAACCACTGTAACATACAAGTGGTGTTTACTTTGACCCTATCAGTCAGAGCATGCGGAGTTGTATGTTTTATCCCGAACAACCAAAATAAATTAATATTAACACCCTACCAATTGTTTTTACCAAGAATAGCTATTTTTTTGTTGCATGTATTGGGTAAAGCATTTTTATCATATTATGATTCGAAATTCAAATTGAATAGAAAAGAAATAGCTTAAGTTTTGTTATTTCAAAAAGAACCCTATAAATACCTATATTCCTTTCTACTCTTACAATCGAGGTTTGGGGAGTGGAGATTGTCATGGAAGGATTGATAGCTGGTTCGGCCCAAATCAGCTACATATGGAACATTAAGGTCTTTATGGATGAGCTTATCCGTTACAAAATAAAGAGTGTTTTCGAAGGATTTTGGATTGTAAGGAATGAAGACGGGAAGAATTTTATGATTTAGTAGAGCCCCAAAGCTCAACTCTGTATGTCCAGATAGGCCTTATATTGGTCATGTAGATAAGCCTTTTGTATTTTGGTGGAAGGTTAGAGCGTCTGTATAGTAATTGTTGAAGTAACGAGCAGTTTCAGTCTAGTGTGCGGATTCCATGTTAGAAGAAAAAAAAATCTAGTTAAGAATTGACAAAAAATTTGAATCTTAATCTATAATAAATTTTATCTTGGGAGTATTAAATATTTAACTTTAAAGAAGTGAATTTAGTTTTATGTTGAGATCGAATGGGTTTTGGAAGTAATCTCGGTCAACGAAAGAGCTGTAGCTTTATTGTTTGTTTGTCCTAGCTGATTTTAAAATATTTGTTAAAAAAAAGAAAGAAAAAAATCCTATTTATCCACAAATTTGCGTAGTGCGTTGTAGCTTGCTAGTCATGATCTGGCTCTAACAGGGGATTCACTGTATTCCGAATAAGCTCTCGTAGAAATACAACTCAAATTCTTGCTAAACAGGCGTAATGTTACAAAGTAAAACACAAAAAATACAATCCGGAAGTATCTGCAAGGGCTTAGAAATTAGTAGGTGAAGTAGAATAACGGAGCTGAATCTAATCTAGAAAACAAAAGGTCTTTTCAGCGCGGAACAAAGAGGACATGGAAGGCCCTACAATACAAGCTATCAGTATCGCCAACCAATCTTTTTTTCTTCCTCCCTGTTGCTCCCTGCTCTCTTCTGCTAGGTCATTTTAATATTCATGAAGTCTGGGGAGTTCCGGCCTATTATTAGTTCTATGCACTTGCCAAAAAAAAATTAGAAATTTGAAAAATTCCTGTTTCTGTCATCCAACGTCTAAAAGGTTCAACGAAGGTTTTCCTTGATTCCTTAATCTTTTCGGTGAAACGCGTTTCTGGAGTTCTACAAAAAACTTTTTTTTTTGCATATTTTTCCATTTCGGTAACTGTGCAAGTGATATTGAGGAAGTCAGTAAATGATTCTATATATCTATTTTGTCAAGCTTGGGAATTAAAGTACACTTTCTTATAAATAATTCTTTCTCGAAATTATTCACAGGATTTCATCAATGAGGCGCCGTAATCGCTAATTTAGTGATTTATATATGTTTGTTTTCTACCTTAATAAAATGAATAATTCTTCCTCACAATCCTTAAATCTAATAAAAATACGTTATGTAGGATGAGATGGTTCGGGTTGAGGTCTGAATTAACCTTCAACTGGTGAGGTGGTGGGGTCTACAGGACCCCAGGTCCTCTTTAAAGTTATGTGAATCTCACTGTCCAAATCCGATCGGCTTGTGAAAACCTGACATTTCCTGTATCGACATGATTGCAATATAACATCCATTTTTATCCGGCATTGTTTCAGGACAGTTTTTTTTTGGGTCCAATAGACCCCACCTCACCTTTACTGTTCGGGTTTATTGAAAGTGTGTTTTTTAATTTGTTGAAAGAAATGTCTCGTGATCGTTTTATTTTACGCACTTTTTTAATTTTATTAAAAAGATGTGATCATCCTTATTAAAGGATCACATGACCAGACGGTCAGAAAATACCAGAATTTCCTGAGAGCTTCGGTTTAAAGCTCAATAATTATCATGGGAAAAAACAACATAAGAATCTAACACATAAAGTCAGTTCCCAAGAAAAGGAGATGTTATTTTTGTCCAAGAAACAAGAATAGGAAGTCATGTATAGTTAGTATTAAATGTGAACAAAATATTTGTTGACAATGTTCGGTTTCCTATTGCAAATACTGTGCCTAATTTTAGCTGTGCATACTTTCTTTACAAGACAACAGTTTAATTATTTTTTATCATTTTACGTTTTTTAAATATAATACAATTTAATAGAAGTACTTGTTTATATATTATTTTACAAACGTTTTCATTACTTATAATATAACATTAAAAAAAAAGAAAAAAATTATTAATAAAATGTATTTAATAATATCATACATTTATTCAATTTTTTAAGCATTCTTTCATATGGTACCTATTGAAAATAGGTTGAATTAACGTATTTTACAGGAATAAACAATTCTAGATGTTTCAGGATTAAAAAAAAAAAATGAGGTCTGGGTTCTAAGGGGTCTCTTCGACCTCACCAATTTTGGCTATAAATTCCACCTCACCAGTTAAAAGTTTAAAGAATAGAAAACAGTAAGAAACCTATTTATTATCCAACGTTTCGACCCACGTTGCAGGTCTTCATCAGAGCTTCTCTCCACCAAGTACGGGAGTTGAACGACCTATGAAGACTCAATGAATACTGAGTGACCTGTCGAAACGTTAGATAATAAATAGTTAATCACTATTTTCTATTATTTTATGACCGTCACCCAAACCATCTCGTATTTTTCATTAATTCTATTCATATTGGAATCTGATGGAATTCTAACAGCGGCAGATAACGGCCCTTAATAGGCGATACAAGTAAATTCTGTAAATAAATAATTCTACCTTGTAAACACTTAATCGTAATAAAAATACGTAATGTAGGATGAGATGTTTAGAATAGAAAATAGTAAAAAACTATTTATTATCCAACGTTTCGACCAACTTTGCAGATCTTCATCAGGTCATTCAGTCTTCATTGAGTCTTCATCACGTCGTTCAGCTACTGTACTTTCTGGAGACCTGCAACGTGGGGTTAGGACTTTTCACAAAGTATGGTAGCTGAATCGCCTGATAAAGACCTAAGATGAAGAAACATTAGATAAAAAATAATTTTTTTTACTATTTTTTATTCTTATATGATCGCCGTCCGAACCATTTTAGTCTCCATATTAATTTTAAGGTCAACCAATTAATATTTACAATTTAAAGATAAGTTAGTTTTTTCCCCTCTTTATCTTTGAAGCTCAACAAATTTTTTCATCGTTTCTTCTAGCAACTCCCCATTCCTTTGACTAACTATATTAATTATATGCAAATTGAAAGCAGATGGAATTCAAACTGTGGGAGATAACAGCTCATTAAAAGGAGATAAAACTAAATAACTTACTTAAATGAAATTGGTAACGATTGCTGTAAACATCTGAAAGAAAAACCCGAATTAAATTAAAACAGAAAGAAAGAAACTCGAATTAGAATAAGGAAAAAACATCCCGTTTCAACGAGGTCTTGTTCCAATATAGACTACAACTTCTTTCATTACCCGCAGCTGCCTGTTTCTACCTGTCTACTGAGCAAGGACAATAATCAACTTAGAGGTGTGCAAGAAATTTTAATTAGGAAAAGAAAAATGATTTATCTTTTCATTTATTTTTTATTATTTAAGAAGTGTAATTAAAAAAATGTGATAAATATATAAAATAAAATAAATCTTTAATTAATTTATCTTAAGTAAAATAAATCTTTACGAAGGACTATTCTATGTACATATGTTTTTACAGATGTACCTACGTCTTAAAATTTTTTTTATCGGAAACAGTTATCAATCCATTATTAATTTTTTACGTTACTTATGTTGTATTCCTATTAAAGTATTGTTATTATTAGATAGCTTTAATTTTTTTTCTAGTCTAAACTCAACAAGAAGGTTAAAATATATCTTTAACTATATTTTTTTGACATGGGATTGGTGAGGGAGCTCTTTGAAGACTGATATTGTAATTTACAATTTTTCAATTAGTTCCAATAACATTTCTGATGTTTACGGCTATGCACATTTAGAGGTAGACAAAGTTTCATGGATATTAGACGATGATAAGAATTTTACTTTCTGGTATTTTCTGATTTTTTGTTGTTGCTAAACACTGTCCGTTTGATTTTTTTTTAATGTGGAGTTGTGTTAAATAATATTTGGATATCGTCTTGTAGTTTGGAAATTTTCTTAAAAAAAAAAAAAAAAAAAAAAAAAATCAAAAACTAGACTTATCTGGTAGAGACAGAAAAGCGAGGCCCAATTACTAAGACACGGCACTCCAATTAAGGCCACCACGAAAGGAGTTACAACTGTAGCCTACAACCATTCTTACCAACTGTTGTAAATTTCAACTCCGGGCTATTGATGGGTCATTTTATCACTATAAGTTTGTTTCTGAGGAACCGATGTCTGTTCTTATCCTTTGTAAAACTTCGGATTCAGGTAAACCCATCGTTCGCTGAAAATCACTAAGGTAATAGATGATGAGTTCGATAACTATAATTAAAAAAAAAATCGTTAGAGACGTTTTTAGAAAATTGTAAAAGGGTGTAAAATATAGTATAAAATGACTATCCTGATCAGTAGATTTTGGTAGGAATGTTGCTTTAACATACCAAACATATAATTGTTATTAATTTAAAATTGTCCGTACTTTTCGGTTTGAACGAGACTAGCCACATACTCGGAGCAAAACGCATATCCCTTGAAAACAAGAATTCGCATTACTTTTTTTTTTTTTTCATATTTAGGTAAGTAAAAGCAAAAACGTTGCATTAATCATTATGGTTAGTTATTTAAAATATTAATAGAAGGAATTAGTCCGGGTGGCGGTCGATGAATGAAACAATTGAGACGTTGATTTCCAAAAGGTACTAAAGGACATTTTTTACAAAATTGATTTTTTTACATATATGTATTCTCATCACTTAAATTTATCTAAATATCCTATTTGATTTTACCTAATAAACACAATTTAGAAATATAATTATTTTCTAAAGGAACTAATTACACATTTATTTTCGTTCCAAATTATACCAAAACATCTCATTTCATAACTTTAATATGATGTTATTAATATACTAAAAAAACAATTCTAGATTTCAATGCTAACAGAATCAAATAAGCTAATTTAATAATTTGATTTAATGTGATTTTCGCGCCCGCTATAAAATTTCCTACAATGGATATAGTACCTTTTGGAAATCAACGTCTCAATTAGGTAGTTGCAACCATTTATTTTCTATATTATTAAAATAAATGGTTAAAACTACTTAATTGTTTCATCCATCGACCGCCACCCGGACTAATTCCTTCTAGTGATTCTCAACGGTCAAATAATTATATCCTATATTTAAAATATTATTTTGGGTTTGGTAAAACATTTATTCTTTATTCATAACGTTAGTTATACACCAGACGCCCCAGTAGAAACCACAAGCTCAGCATAAATACCCCACCACTACTTATCTAGTATATATAGGCCAGTGCAGGACAGCGAACAGACACAGAGTCCGGTATGCAATAGTATAGTTCCGTTACAAGTGTACGCGTCTTTATTCTATTAGATATGTTATAACCATTGTACTGATTGTTATACCAATAAAGTTATTTTTTTTAAGAAGTTTCACGGTCCGGAGTTTATAATTGGCGCCCGAACAGGGACTGGGTTAGACTAGTTGTGGGAATCGTAACCGTACTTAGCCATTGTTCCGTCTCAAGACCACAGGAAGACTCCATCGTCTGCACTATCAAGAATACTGCAGCGATTAGAAGACCTCTGGTACTACAGCAGACTGAAGGCACCGCTTACGAGACGCAGCTCAGGTACTCCAAGAGTTTCACCCCAGTCCGAACATTTTTATAAACTACAAAGAGGACGTCAGGCATCTTAAGAAGAATACTTGAGGTATAATAATCTTGTAACTAATTTTATTTTTATTTTTATTTTTATTTTAAGTATATGGGAAAAACCACCGATAGATTAATTGAAGTTAGGAATATTCAAACTAGAAGCATGGCAATCACATATCAAATGACTAAGGAAAATTACGGCCATTTATCAGAATTCGATGGTAACCCATATGACGTTGTGTTTTTTGTAAATGATGTAAAACAAATTTATAATAACGTTTGTACAGATAATAATACCTTAAAAGAAAGAAACCATGATCAATTATTAACTATCGTAAAATCAAAACTAAAAGGATTTGCTAGGGACTGCTTATTAACAAATACATTCACATCGGTATCAGAATTACTTCATTATTTAACTCAACAATTCAAAGAGTCCAGGACGGTAGAACAGTTAAAAAGAGAATTAATGCACACATTCCCGTATAAAAAAGAACACCCGATTGACTTTATTAATAGAATCGCAAAAATTAGATCTTTAATATTCTCAAGAATTCAATTCGATGACGAAATAACAGACAAAACAGCTATGATAAGATGTCAAGATAGGGAAATAAATAGCCATATTTTGCATAATTTACACCCGGCACTCTCCGATTTCTTAAATCACATGATACTGACTGACGTGGACCAAATTAGAAATGCAATCCTCAATAGGTGTTCCGACATAATGGAGAGACTGTACGGACTTGACCAAACACTGTACATGTCTCGTAGGGAAAATACATATTCAAATTATAGTCAACAACCAATTAAAGATTTTAAAAGAAATAATAATAACTTCGAACAGAAAAGATACGAACATTATAAAAATAATCGTCCGAATCATAACAACTATCAAAATTATAAAAAACCGTTTAATCAAAATTACAACCGGGAATATCGCGACTGGCGACAACCTATTGAAAACTCGCGTTATCACGAAAGCCGAAATTATCATCAGCCTCAAAATTCGTTCTAGCCAGAAGAGAATCCTTCTAGGCAATATTCGCGACAATCTTGGCATGACAAAAATAAATGGCGGGAGAATGATAAAAGACATGATCCGTTCCCTTCAAAACCGTTTAATCCGAACTCACAAAATACTGTTTCTATGCGAACCGTGCGTAGCAACGAGGTGCATCATTTAGAAGATGAAAATTACGAGTTAAAATCGAGAATCGCGGAACTAGAAGAGAAATTTGAACATTTTTTAGAGCTAGGAAGGCCGGAACCGGATCCGCCGAATACTACCTAAACGTTTGTGATGATCTAGTGGAATTTACGGACTTACTGGGAAATAAATGGATGGTTGATACCGGATCGCAAATTAGTTATATAAATCCAAATTCCGTACCGAAAGACGCGAAAATACTACCGGAAAAATTTATTGTTAAAACACCTAACGGAAGCAAGGCGGGAGACGGAGCGATCTTCATAGATCTCGCGCCTAGGTTAGGATTACAAAAAGAACTATTAATTAAATGTAAAACTTTTGATTTTAATAAAAAATATGATTTGTTACTCGGGATCGGCACTATTAGAACCATCGGGATGAAAATGAACTTTGAAAATAGTGATGAAATGTTAATTGAAAATGTTCGTATCAAAAACGGTAAAATAACTAAAATAAATGAAACAAATAATAATAGTAATAATGATAAAATGTTAATAAGTGATAAAGAAATAAGAGTGGACAATAATAATGGTTATAACGTCGGACTAAAGAATAATAAAACATTAATGAATTATAAAGAAATGAAAATGGAAACTAATAATAAAAGGATAATAAATGATAGAAAAATGGAAATGGAAAATAATAATGAAAGGTTAATAAATAATAATGGATTAAAAAATGAAAATAATAATGGAATAAAAAATGGAAATAATGATGTAATAAGAAATGGAAATAATAAAGGAATAATAAATAATAATGGATTAAAAAATGGAAATAATGATGTAATAAGAAATGGAAATAATAATGGAATAAAAAATGGAAATAATAATGAAATAAAAAATGAAAATAATAATGGAAAGTTAAAAGGTAATGATAAAATAATGGAAAGTAACGATAAAATGAATTATGATAATAATAATAAACCGCAAAGTAATAATGTTAACAAGGGAATAAGAAACGAAAATAATAATAATAATGAAACCAATGATGGAAGTTATGGATCAGAAAATAGTCACATTAATAATTCAAAAGAACTAAATATAATTAACGTAAAGGAACACTTAAGAATTTCGCACCTTGATCAAAACGATCAGTATTCGGTTATTAAGTTGTTAAATAAATATCCAAGAGTAATCAAGAAAGAAAACGAAAAATTAAGAAAAACAAATTTATTAAAACACAGAATTCCACTCAAAACAGACCAACCAATATACACCAGAAATTACAGATACCCCCAACAATTTAAAAACGAAGTGAACTTGGAGATCCAAACTTTACTAGACAACGGCATAATTCGCGAAAGCAATTCTCCTTATAACAGCCCCATATGGGTAGTACCAAAAAAATCAACTCCTTCGGAGAACGGTAAAAGAAAAATTCGTGTGGTAATCGACCATAGAAAACTCAACGCAGAAACAATACCGGACAAATTCCCTCTTCCTAATATCGAAGACTTATTAAATCAATTAAACGGCTCTAAATTCTTCCCAACAATCGATTTAGCCTCGGGATTTCACCAAATTGAGATGGACGAAGACTCCATACCAAAAACCGCCTTCTCAACGGATACAGGGCACTATGAATTTACCAGAATGCCCTTCGGTCTATGTAATGCACCCCCAACGTTTCAACGAGCGATGAATTCATTATTAGCCAACACCTCCAACGTATTAGTGTATATTGATGACATAATTGTTTTTTCTAAAACTAAAGAAGAGCACTTTCGACATTTAGATAATCTCCTTTCAAAATTGCACAAACATGACTTATCAATACAATTATCTAAAACTGAATTTTTCCATTCAGAATTACCATTTTTAGGTCATATACTAACACCAGACGGAATCAAAACTGACCCCCGTAAACTTGAAGCTATTGAAAAATTTCCACTGCCGAAATCGGAAAAAGAAATCAAACAATTCCTTGGTTTGACCGGCTATTATAGAAAATTTATTAAAAATTATGCACAAATCGCGCAACCCTTAACAAGCTGTCTTAGAAAATCCGAGAATAATATAAATCCAGAATCCTACATAAACGCGTTTAACAACTTAAAATCTCTTCTTTTAAATTCACCGATATTAGTTTACCCAGATTTCGCGAAGCCAATGATTCTTACAACTGATGCCAGCCAAATCGCCGTGGGCTCGGTACTCTCACAAATAATTGACGGAAAAGAACACCCTATAGCTTTTGCCTCCAAAACACTATCTAATACAGAATCGCGTTACTCCACTATCGAGAGAGAATTATTTGCCATAGTTTACGCCTGTAAACATTTCAAACCCTATTTGTACGGTCAACACTTTACCATTCACAGCCCTTACAATGGATATTCTCCATGAAAAATAATAACACGCGGATAATGAAATGGATATTTATACTAAACGAATTTAGCTTCGATATTAAATACGTGCAAGGAAGGTCAAACCAAGTCGCGGATGCTTTAAGTAGAATAAAAATAGAAAATAATACAAAAACTTATGAACTAAACGAGGTAGAAGACATCGATACAGAAATTGATAATTTAATTAATAGTGATGAACCTTTGCTCTCCCCTAACACATCGGAATATCAACAATTATTAAATGACATAGAAAACGCGTTACCGACAGCCCAGGAAAACGAAAATGTTAATGACGCTGAGAGTCTTGCTACTCAGCATTCGCAAGAAAGTAGCCATAACCAGATTTTTATAGTGACAGACAGACCTATTAATGTAGAAAAATATCAAATCTTTATAACTCGCGGAAATGAAGATATGCAGGTAGAAAGACCATTTAATAAATTTCGGTACAAAATTGAAACGGCCTACCCTTGGAAAAATGACTTAGAGGACAAATTACATGAAATAGTAAAGCCCAATGGAACATACGGTATTTATTGCGAACCCAACGTGGAGACGGTAAGAGACGATTATGAAGGAATATTTAATAAAATTTCTAATTTTATAGAAGAAAAATGTCCAACTGTTAGAATAAAAAGGTACAAAATGAAACTCATTGACATTCCAGACAAAGCCGAACAAATTAATCTAATCGAGAACTATCATGTCGGAAAATCGTGCCACCGTGGAATAATGGAAACTTACGAAAAATTAAAGCGTTATTATTATTTTCCTCGTATGAAAGACGAAATATCTAATTATATTAATAAATGTAGTACATGCGCGAAAACAAAATATGAAAGACGACCTATAAAACCAAATTTCCAAATTACACCAACTCCGGAAAGACCGTTTGAATATTTAATGATCGACACGCTATATTATGAGAAAAAATTCATTATAACCATTATCGATACCTTTTCAAAACGTTTATACGCGGAAGTAATTAGAGCAAACAATGCTACTAATATTCATAACGTAATTACTAAATATTTGGCTTTATACCCACCACCGATACAAATTACTATGGATCAAGGTAGAGAATACAAAAATGGTTTAATTCAAAATTTGTTAGAAAGCCTAGGCATAATTTGTCATTATACCGTTTCGAATAACTCTAATTCTTTAGGCATATTAAATAGAGCACATTCAACCTTGATAGAATTGTTGCGAATAATAAAAGAGGAAAATCCTAAAAACAGCCTGGAAACTAATGTTAATATCGCGATTAGAACTTTTAATGAAACGCTAAATAAAAATTTAAAATTAACGCCTAATGAAATAACTTTCGGAAAAATTGTCGATCCGGATCGCGACGAGAAATTAATTAAAGAAAACCTTGTACAAAAATATCATGAAAAATTAAATATCATTCATAAATTAGCTAATACCAAAATCTCGGAAGAAAAGGAACAAAGAACCGAACGTCTAAATAAAAACCGCGAAGACCCACCGGAAATCACTGGCGAAGCATTTATAAAGAGACGCGTTAGGAATAAAAATGAAAATCTATACAAGCCCGTATTAAAGTTTCAGGATAAAGATAAAATAGTGCATGCACATTGCAAAAACGTTAGGAGACCCAGGAAAGCCCGTGAGAAAGTATATGTTCTGCTTTCAGATGACGAAGCCGCTGATTTGGGCAGTTCTGATAGCGACTCAGACAGTAGTAGCCTTTCAAATTACTGACGTGACTAAATCTGGAGGACTAGTGACTTTTAAACTCGCCGACTCTTTCATCATTGAACAGTACGACACAGTAATCCATTATCTGCATTTCTTCGACTTAATTGATAATATCCAGACCATAAAACAAGGCTTAATTCACTTCCCCGCTAAGGAATCAATTTATAATTTAACGATAAAACAAATTATTTATTTAGAAAATAAAATAGAAACATTAACCTCGCATAAAATAAATAAACGTGGAATAATTAACGGCCTCGGTACAGCAATTAAATGGATAACCGGAAACCTCGACGCATCCGATAAAGAAAGATTCGATTCGCTTATTGAAAACCTCCAACAAAATGAAAACCACCTTCAAAATAATTTAATCCAAGAACTTACAATAAATAAGAAAATGATTTCCAAGTTCAATGAAGACATTCAGATCATAAACAAAAACAATCAAAAATTAGGTGAGGTCATTACACAGACTGACAAGAACAAATACAAGATACATCTAGAAGAACTTTACTCCATTATAAATTATATTACAATCAGAATTCTGGACATAGAAAATTCTTTAGAAATGTGTAGGCTCGGCATACCACATGCGGATATCATTAAACACACCGATTTGAAACAAAATTACATCAGTAAGGACTTAGAAACATTATGGTTAACTAGCAAAATCCACTGTGCCATTAGAAATGGTACTATTCATTATATTCTATCAATTCCAAAACAAAGTAAAAAACTATCAACTTTATATTTATTATCTGTACCTTCTATCCACGAAAATAACCTTGTAACTACAATTGTACCAAATAATTTTATTTTATTTTCGCATAATGAAACATATAATGCAAATTGTTCTTTTATCAAAAGAAATTACTATTGTACAAATGTAAATATTAATACTAACCCTTGTATTAATCATATTATTAGAAATAATATTAGCTTTTGTAAAACTATTACCCTTACTAACCCAACTCCTTTTATTAAATATATAGAAGATATTGATATTTATATACTATATGATCAACATGTATTGTACCCTCAACCTAACACTTCCTTACCTATTCCTATTCCCAAAACTTGTGTATTAAAATTAGGATATAATGATTCTTTTGTAAATATTACTAGAAATAAGGATATTAGTATACTACCTATGTCATATTCCTTTGAAATTTATAAATATAGTCACTTTAATATATCTTTTCATAATTTAGATCATGTAGAAATCTCTAGCATAGAATTAGAAGGTTTATCTTGGGACCATCACTTTGATATATCTGTAATGTTACTATTTGTTGTATCTATCATAGTATTTTATCTGTTTTTCTATCACATATACCTCAAGTATTCAAAATTTAAGAGACTCTTTAGATCAAAAAATCAAGTGCCGTTACCAGGCGACGTTCTAGAACAACCACCCTTCAACCCTTGGGCACACTCATCCAACATTTCGCTAGGAAGCTTCAATCTTCGGCAGGGAGGAGTTATACACCAGACGCCCCAGTAGAAACCACAAGCTCAGCATAAATACCCCACCACTACTTATCTAGTATATATAGGCCAGTGCAGGACAGCGAACAGACACAGAGTCCGGTATGCAATAGTATAGTTCCGTTACAAGTGTACGCGTCTTTATTCTATTAGATATGTTATAACCATTGTACTGATTGTTATACCAATAAAGTTATTTTTTTTAAGAAGTTTCACGGTCCGGAGTTTATAATTGTTCCGGCTCGTATATTCATAAATATCGGCCATTTTATAACTTTTCCCATTTGTATCGTATTATAAATAAAGATTATGACCAAATAAGAAGCCTTATTTTACTTAACTAAGACAGAGCTAAGGCCGAGAGTTTACTCTGGAAGAGGAGAAAAATTTATAATTTTTTTTTGTCAGTTGATGAAGAAAACAGCAAAAATAATTTTCCACCTCAATTTCATTTTTCTGAAAATAACAAGAGTAAAATAGGTGAATAATAAATTTGGAAAACAGATGATTTCTATACACAATGAGGAACGCACAAGCAAAACAACTAATATGACGTTCAACAGCTGGTGAGAGGTTACCATGGATGAAAAATAAAATGAAGCTTTCACGAAAATAATTTATATAAAATAAAATAAGAAATAAAAAAACAGCTTCATATTAATACAAAAGAAACAAAATATAAATATGATTGAAGTTGTGACAGACCCATTTCGCATAACCTCTTTGCTTGTTTCTAACCTCACTCCATCACACACATATTTAATAACTAGATCATTTCAATCATTACTATTTTTTTTGGTATAATTAGTTTATAAAAATACACACAATACGACTTTCACTTACCTCCTTTGTTAAAATCAATTTAAAACTTTTTAAATAAATTTAGAAATAAAAATAAAAGTAATAAATAATAAATAAAAAATAGAAATAAAATAAATAATTTAATTGAATTTCAATAGAAACATGTGTTTTATTAAATAATCTATTATATTTTATCTACAACAAATAATTTCTAAAATCATTAGAAAATTATCAAGTATCCAAAGAATACAGTCTTTTCAGTCGAAAGTGCTGCGCAAAATAGTGGACGCACCGTTCTACGTAACAAATGACGTTATACATAACGACTTAAACATTCCGACTATTTCAGCCACTGCTACAGAACAATACAATAACTTCCACCAAAGACTAACATACAACACCAACCCTCTTACAGAAACATTAAAATGCTCTACGAATCCTTACAGCCCACCCCGAAGACTACGCAGGCGGTGGCCAAGAGATATGCTGATCACTTAACGAACTCTGCTGTGATGAGCCGCTGCTTCAGCAGTCCACAAATTCGCATATTGCAAAGGAAATGCAGATGGCAAATTAAATTTTATCTCAAAGTTTTTTGTTTTGTAATAAATAATAATAAGATCATTAGCTATCCAACGGTATATTATATATCTATATTACTACTCTTGTTTTTAAAATGCCAACATTGCTTAAAAAAATATGTTTGCACTTTCCTCCTTTAGTTTTTCATCAAATTCACTCATCTTGTATATTTAATCGTTATTTATCAATGCTAACAAGATGATGTGCATATTTTTTTTTAAATCTACAAAATTAAAGGTACTTAATGTGAAGAAAGTTTAAAATATCGGCTTTTAAGCTCTATCAGTCTATTTCACTCAGATGAAACCTATATTATATTAAAGCCCGTTGATTTTTATATTCATATATAGCTAAGTGAAAGTAAAAATACTCTATTTGAAAAGCTGGATGACTGTTATCATCCTGTCAATCTGTAATCAGTAATAATAATCAGTCTGCTCAGATACTGTAGATTAATTTTTTTTTTTTTAAATGCAAGAACGAAGAAGATTCGTATAAAGTAAAATAAAAGTGAAAATTTATTAGAATACAAAATATTTGTTATCCATAATTCTGAAAATTATTTCAAGATTTCAAGAGCTTCTGGAATTGAGAAAACATTTGTAAACTCAATTTTTTTTTCCTTTAATTTTTACTAAAATTGTTACCATTACAGTATATATATATATATATATATATATATATATATATATATATATATATATATATATATATATATATATAGAGGGTACGTTAATCAGGATTTAATCCTTTGTTTATTACTTCTTAGGAAGAATGCACCCAGTTTTCAAAAGGTTGGATATCGATCAATCGATTTATTGTTGTTTTTTCCGATCCGGCTATCGGACGACCCTTCTGTAACAACTAAAACCCCAAACGACCTGCAGTCAACGGGAGAGCAGTATCATTTGTTGTCAGTAATTAAGGGCGGGTTGGAAACCGGTCGTGATTTGTATGCGGTGAGCTGGGCGAGGGTGTGGTGGTATGTTCTTTTCCATCTGGGGCATAATCAAAACCCTCTCTACCCCCGCTAATTATCTACTGATTGGCTGTAGCTGTCACTGGCTTCGGTTAGCTATCTTTATTTTTGGACCACTGCCCTCTTCGAACTCCGGGTCATGTTTAGAGTCCATGGGTTGTACAACCTTCATTGGCGGTATCTTGTTTATCTTTAAAGTTATTTTACTATCACTTTGTTATTATGAATACACCATATAGAAATAGCTAAATTTAAAGGATTTATAACACACTAGTATTGAAAGTTTCTTTTAAAAATTATTATATAATAGAGAAAACTTAATGAAAAAGGTATTATTTTATTTGAAATACTTTATTTTTAAAACTTCTCTTAAACATTTATTTTTTCTACTGAGGTTGTAAAGACCTCCACGGTATTTTTTTATTATTATTTTTTTAAAATATTTTAAATTGATATGAAACGCTGAAGATAAAGAGATTACCGAAAATGGAGTGTTAAAAATTGTTTTTTTTTAAAATATTTTAAAATAAAAAATTTTAGGAAGATGCATTTTTTAAAATTATTTTATAATTATATGGTAGATAGCTGACTTATGACTTTTAGATTGTTATAATGCTATTATATAAGACTAAATAGATAAATACATTAAAAAAATGAAACTCGCATATTTATATCTGTTTTATATTAATAGTTGATGGAATGAATGTAATTCTTATGAGTTCAGTACATTGAATGGATTTAGTGGAAGGTAAACAAAATAATAAAATAAATAATTAAAATAAAATTTTACAAATATACATGTATGTATAAATGTGTATATAGCAAAAAATGTAGGCAGTACCTCTTTTGTAATATGTACCTTGGTCTTTTTATGTTTTCATTGTCAATTGACATTATTTGTGGATTAGCAACTATTAAACTATTCGTATGGTTAAATATGAAGCTATTTTCAGCGTTAAAATCAATTTATCACCGTACGTGGTCCATGCGGTTACTCGTTGTATGTAACTGGCCAAAGGGGGTTTACAAGAAAATTTTTTACTAACAAATATAAGGATAGTTTAAGAAAATACAATAGATGACTTCAGGTATGGTCGTGTTTTTCTGTGTGAAATTAATTTTTTCTGACTACAAACTCTACTGCGCTAGTGACATATGCCTGCATGGTTTCATAGATTAATAAGAACACGCTGGTGATGTTTCCGACACTTTTTAGCACATTATTTCCAGCAGTAATGAGATTTTTTATTACGATAATAGGTACTAAGGGGAACCTACAACCTCACCGATGAATTACCTTAAATTGCGATCCAGTCCATTAAAAGCTAAGTGGTCCAGCCCTCGAATTTTAAAGCATTTAGCTTAAGGGTGTTTTACATGGTATCAATTATAAAATTAATTCAATTTCATCTTTTGGTTGATTTCCATGATTCGTCGTGAAAGCGCTTTACGAAAATACCAATTACATAATCGCTCAGTCGCGTTAATTCGCCCCCGTGTTTCGGTAATAATTAGGCAGTTAATTAGCAAGAGATAAAGTTGGCCGAAGTTTGTGTTCTAGCCGCCCCTGAAGTTAAATGATAAAATAAATAAAGTTTTTAAGCATTGCGCCGACAGCTGCGGAAGTTGTCACAAGCAAGCGCGAATCAATAATTACCTAAATTAGACCAATATCACTATAATTAGATAATATTTCTCTTCTGTTTCTAATTATGATTATGTAAGAACTAATTGTAAGTTATAATTTAAAATAGACTTAATGATTTTTTTTTCAATCAATGCTGGAAGGTTTATTTGTATGGTTATTAAGGTTATTAATTAGTTTATCTAGTTCTTTTACAGATTTTTACCTATCTCTCTAAAGTTGTTTTTACCCATATGACCTGTTTTATGCATACCTTTTATGTATACCAATACAAGTTAACCTTAACCTATTACTGTAATCTATCTAATACAACTATAAATATATTGTTTATAATATCGAGATACATTGAAAAAATAGGACAAAAACTACACTTCTTTATCTTTGATTGCGGTTTGGTGAATTCAATTTGATAAATAAAATAATTTAAATTAAAATTGCTACAAATTACGAAAGATGTTGATAGTGACTATGTTGAATGAGGTTATATAAAAGAAATACAGGTGAATAGCAATGAACTACTCTGTTTATGATAAATAAAGGATTATTATTTCATGTCAGATATCAATTTTACTCAATGTTACAATTACATACCAGTACCAAGTAGCCACATCCAAATTATTCAATAACATCGTTTTATCTTTTAAACATAACCGTTGTATATCACCAAATAAAAAATCGACAAAAATCTTCTTTGCAACTCATAACTCATTGCAAGTCATTCAAATGAGTGCTTATAATTTTAAACTGTAATGTGATTGTATATTTTATAAATAAGAGCGCTAAGAATTGAATGTTTCTCACATACTTATATTTAAATTAATAATCACATATGTGAAGATATGGGAAGGTCACCAGTGTTGCCACAGGTTAACAAATTTTGTTTTACGTTTTAGAAAAATATATTTTTCAACCATTTAGAATAGTAATAAAAACTATGCTATCATTTAAGTTGGACCAAATAACAGATTCTTACGAAGTTTGATCGGTTCAGTAATTTCAGAGTTTATCGCGAACAATCATTGTGACACGAGATTTTTATATATGTAGATTGGAAGTAACCCTCAGGTTAAGTTGTAGTAAAAACCGTTTTTTCCTAGAATAATAATTGACAGGTTTGTAAAATCTTATGTGTCTCGATAATTGTGCTTAGACTGCTAAGCATAATTTTTCTTAATAACTCTGTTATTTAGGAAACTTCTTTTATGGTAAATACATGCTTAGTTACAGCTGAAGTTGTTAATATAAATCATAACTAAAATCTGGTGCGCGCAACACACGACTTTCACTTACCTCCGTAGTTAAAATCAATTTTAAAATTTTTAAAAACTTGAATGAAAATAAATTGCTAAGGAAATAATTAAATTAAGTTTCAATAGAAACATGTGTTTTATTAAATAATCAATTATATTATTATCTACGAAAATCAGATTGTTTTATCGGCTTTTCATCACTCTCCGTTAACTTTTGTAATTTACTGTATAAGATAATATTTTCCTAAAATCATTAGTTTTCCAAAGGTATATTATACATCCATATTAATGTTTTTATGTTAAAAAAACAACAACAATCGCATTAAAAAATATTTTTGCTTATTTCTCCTTTAGTTAGTTATCAAATTCGTTCAACATGTTTATTTAGCTGTTTTCTAGCTATCTTATATGTTAACTTTTATGAAATCTACAAAATTAATGGTATTTTATATAAAGAAAATTTAAGATATCGGCATTTAAACCCCATCAGTGTATTTCAATAAAAAAAAAAAACCTACATGATATTAAAGCCCATTCAATTTTACATCGATACAGCGAGTTTAATAAAAATTGAGCCGTTTTTTGAGAAAATCGTATAATGGTGCAAAATGCATGGTATAATGTAGCCCTTTCGCTCTAACTGAAAAAGGTGCTGTAACGTCTCGGACGTATAGTTTGTCTTAAATATGAAATTTCAGTTTGCTTTTCGTGCTGGACTTACCACAAACACACAGGCACAAACAGAAAACTGAAATTCGAACATTTTCACGATGGCAATACTTTTACTATCTATATATTTCATATATAGGTAAGTGAAAGTAATAAAACTTAAAGTTGTATTCATCTTGTATATATTTTATGAAATCCTATCTTTAACCATTGTGATCCTTTCCGCACTACTGTCTCCACTGCATTTTCAAATTATGATAGCATAAAATTACTTACAATTAGTTCTCTTGTTCCGTTTTTGTCTATAGCATTTGCAAGTCAATTGTAACCTTTGCCTAGTGAAATGTAACATTTTCCATTTCAAATGTAACCTTTCCCATTTCGAATATAACCTTTTCTATTACAATTGAATTGCAAATGATATATAAGAAAAGTAGTGGACCCGCCCTTGCTTGGCACCGGTGAAATTAGAATGAGGTTTCATTTATGTTAAAAAAAAAATCTTGGTGTGACCGACTTATATTAACTCGAAAGATTTCTTTTATTACATATTAACTTTTCTAAATTCTTGCGCTTTCCAATGGTATATTATACGCTTATGTTACTACTTATATTTCAGAAATAATTGTTTTACGACTTGGTTATAGAAAATTTAATTTTACCGTTTAAAGAAAAGCTAAATTGAAATGTATCTTAATTTAAAACCTTAAGGAAAGAACGCCCTTAACAATCGCGAAAATCATATCAAAATCCGGCATGTGGTTCAGAGTTAGCGGAAACTAAAATCGCATTATCATTTTATATATAGAGAGAGACTAAGCACATTAGCAAGTCAATGCTTTCTATCAATATAAATCTTATTATTATTGTTTTTTTAACTTTGCGTGTGTTATGTTTAAGTTTGAGCAGTAAAATTAACCGTAGTGCATTATAGATAAACTGGATGTGCATCTAGTCCTCAATATATTTACAAATCACTATTTCATGACGTCAGTTATTAATACCGATGCAGCAGTTACCGCAATTCCTTCTGCAAGAAAAGTAAGCTTACTATCTTGGATTGGGAGAGGGAGAGAGGGGGAGGGAGGCAGCGATTGTATCGAATGTTTTCTAATAGACAATGTGTTCTGCGTTAAACCTTACTGAATGAGGTTTGAATGTAAATATTTTTTTCGCTATTTAAACTTTTCTTAGAAGGTCATGAAATAGACAGAGCTCTTCACCATCAATCGAGTGATGGTTTTGGATTCAAACTCTGCTGAATGTTCCAGAACGGCAATAACTTGAAGGCTTTAACTCTGCCTCGAGTGCCTTTGGATGGCAGCGATTGGCTGGAGGCGGACGGACGAAGAGACAAAAGCTTTTGGAGGGAGCAGTTTGCGGGAGGTGGGATCCATCTTGGCGACAATACAGCCGGGAGAGGCCGGGATATAATTAAACTGCCTAATCCTTCCACCTGCTACAGGCGACTCGCGACGCTACGCCACCGGCAATTAAACTTGATGGGGGTCGTCTTATCGCAGCCAACCAGCGTTCTGAATAACGCCCACTTCATTAGCCGGCCAATCGGCTGCTTTCCCGCCAAAGAGGCTGGCCCTCACCTCTCCTTTGTACTCCAATACATAATGTACGATGCGTTTGGTCGGTATATTTCATTTGTATTCTAGGAATTCCCGCTTTAGTGATCTTTGGATTATTGGACATAACTAATGAACTAATAAAGTTCTAAACGTCATTCAGTTTTACGTAGTCGACAACTTTTTAACAACTATGCAGAGCATAGAATACTATTTTTACAAACCTATTCACTAAAGTCGATATAAAATCAAATTGTAGTGCCTTTAGCCTTGCTTCCTATTGTAAACATATGTTGATAATAACGCATAGACTCACCATTGCGCTTATAAGATTATTTGAAGTTTTGTATAATTTGTTTTCCTGAATAATTAAATTTATACAAAATAAATAACAAAAACCTTATGCTGTATCGAAATTGCTAATAGTATATTATCACGCCTTCCATGTGCTATTAATCTTTTTCTTTTTTTTTTTTTTGCTATAAAATGAGAACTATTTCTAAAAAGAACTTGGAATATTAGAACCTTTTCAGGGTTTAACCGAGTAACTTTAAATAGGTCAATTCAAATTAAATTTGTTAGTCAATAATACCTAATATAGCTTAATCTTGCCTTACCTTTAGTGGACTAATGTTCTATGTCAGTGAAACATAACATCCTTTTATGGGGAAAAAAAAAAATAACCCTACTAACACTGAAGTGTCGAGGGCTCTGAGCATTTAGAGATTGGTATTATTTCTAGGTCGAGAGACATTCAATAAGCTGATTAAGCCGAGATCACACTCAGCCTCCAGAATCTTAAATGGGTACCCTCTTTATTAAGGTGGGTGTGACCCATGAGGGTCTCCAAAACCCAGGGTCGTCCTACAGCTGAAATAAAAGAATAAATAATATCCTACCACAGCTGGGATTAGAACCCGGAACCTGGAGAAGATTATATTGGTCCATATTTGCTGTCAAATATGTCAAGCCCAAAAATATGGAATGTTGGATTGTGGAAATTGTACTGAAAAGAATTCGCAGTTTCTTTCTAAATCCATATTTCAGATCACTAGATAAAATCCTCAAATTTGGTGATCAGAATGGGAAGTTGGTTCATATCGAACAATAAGTACCATGAAGATTTTAGACTAACATTTATTTGCTACAAGCACTATCTTCAACAACCTTCTAGCATAAATCAGCGATAGAATGATAAGCCAATTAATATTTTAAGCAAGTCCGTTTTTAATTTTCTACTTAATCTAGCTGATTTCAGTCGTTTGTTTTCTGCAATACTTTTCACTATACAAGCCTACTTAGCGAACCTTCTCCCTGGAGGGTTACATGAGTTAGTTGCTAGCGTTGACTTACTGATTAGTATGTCTTTATGCTTTGATTGAGTTGCTACTCCCTACACCAACTTTCCCTAAATTCACGCTTCGTCGAATTGTGTAAATTTTAATCGAAAAGTTATGCTACGCTGGAAAACGTCTTTGGAACTCAACTCCTATTTGGGAGTGTTAAACATTCTATCATGATCCTCTTGATTAGTTGCAAAAGTTCAATAGATGTGTTTAATATTTAGACTGATATCATTGTTTAGTTCGAGAAACTCTTGTAAACTGAATTATTGTTCCATATATATCGAATATTATTATTAGGTAAATTTGGTGGGGTGTGCAGTAAATATAAAGTACAATAACAACAAAGGCTTATTGTAATTTGGTCTAAATTGTATGTCTCTTCATGAGGTCTGGCTGGTATATATTATTGTCTATCACTGTTGTATTTTTAACCCAAATTAATTAAATTTTGGTAATTTATTATAAATCATTATATACTAATACATTCTATAATTGTTTCGGGTAGCTGTGATAGTTGAGAACATTATACCACCAGTGGGACGGAGTATAGACGATATATATACTGCTGCATATACCTCCAATGGTAAAGTTATTGACCATTTGGATACTGGTTTTATTAAAGAGTAAAAAAAATGAATTTAGTTTTACGTTAAGGAAAATGACATTTATATGGAGTACAGGTATAATATGTAAGGGGAGCCCATAGCTGAGTGGTTAGCGCGCTAGTATCTCACACTAAAGGTTGTGAGTTCGAATCCCAGTACTGAAGGGACTTTTTCAAGCATTTAAATTAATGGAGATTCCCTCATAGCCACTCCCCCGGGTTTGTGAGACTGGTCAACTGTGGCCACTCACAAAAATCGGTGTAGGGAGTGATGACCCTGCCCTATAAAATTCATCTAGGAACGTGTGTTTCCTACACTTTCGCGGCACTGAATGAAGTAGAAAGATATTATACAAGGTTTCAAAGGCTTCCAAATTTAACATTATACAATATTTGGTATAATGATTGAAACTAAAATAAAGTTGTTGCGTTATAATATGTGGTTAATTCGCATGTAAAAAAAAAAAGGAGATTAAAAAATGATTGATCTGGAATAGGAAAGGTGATGTCAATAATTTGGATATTTCTGATGTGGAAAGACGCATGTCTTTCTTTTCCTTCTTTACTTTCTGACCGTTTTGATTTCGTAGCAGACTCGTCCTAGAACTTGTAATGTTTCACAGTCTCTTGTTTCTCCCACTAGGGAGCGTTTTTGCTTCCTCAAACGACCACCAGATAGCGGCACGTCGCTATTTATTTATTACTGAAAAGATGGATCCAAAAAATGAACATAACACTTTGCACTCTGACTAGAATAGGTTTATAACCAATAGAATACTTATCCTGTCTGCCTTGATTAAAGTAGATAAAATATATAAGTCCCAAATTAAAAAAAACTTTTGTTGATTTGGAATGTCCAAATTATAATCAATATATATTTTTTTAAATTTCTTTTGTCAGAATTATTTTTTAAATATTTATATTACGTTATTTCCTTTGCTATAAACCTAACGAGGATATCTCTAACGAACAGTTGTAATAACGATGTAGTTACAAATTGTGAGTTTGCAGGTACGAGATGCTCTAGATGCTCGTATATTTTAACTGGAGCCCGACCACTGTTATATTTATAGATGCAATTTAGATTTCCAGAGATTTAGTGTGGAACTTGCAGCTGGAGAGTTGTAATTCATATCGAGGTAAACAACTGCTTCTCTCATATTTTGTACTTTAGTATTTTTTTGGTAATATTGTAATTTTTGTCTTTTTAATTTATTGATTCATTTATTTCTTCAATGCTCGTGGCTTGGATTTGTCATTTCCTAAAACAATGAACATCTTGTTTAGATTAGACTCTGTATTTTATAATAGTAACGACTCCAGAAAAGTTAGATGCCTTTAGAAGAAAATGATGTATCGTAATTTGGAAATTTTTTCGATATACTGATTCCGTAAAATCATCGTTTTTAGCAAAGAACAAATATTATTGACTGGATCAGATTCGTGCTGAATTGTCGGATTATTATGTAGATGATAGCTAAAAAATTGATTTTGTTAAAACTAAATTTTTTTATCATACCGATAAAATGTCCGAATAAAGTTCTACTTTTATTAAATTTTACTTATTCGTTTATTCTCAAATAATAAGGATTTTAAGATAAGAGATATAACTACTTACAATGCATGATTGCTGAAGAAGGAGAACCTTTTAGTATTGCAGCTTTCAGAAGATGAGGTAAGGGGAAAGGAAAAAAAAAAAAAAAATTAAGGTATACTTACACACTTGCAGAAAAAAGAAAAGAAAAAGAAAAATGTTTGAAATAACTTAGCTATTCAGATGAGCCAACAAAAGGAGCTATAAAAAATTAAAAATAAATAAAGACAACCTATTTACATCATTCTTTGACAAACACCATTCTCTTAAAAACTGTCTATGGTATAAATTAGACCAGTATTAGCTGAATATGATATGCTGAATTACACTCCAATGACAAGTGCGTACCCGAGAAAACGGATAAAAATTCTATTCTAAAATAAAAAATAAAATAAAATATTTGTGTAAAAATTATCATTTTATTATGAATTATAATTTTTTACGCAATAAATACAAAAATGAACAAATAACTTCTAATGTTAGTATTTGCAAAGGACCAATTATAGGATGGGATATACTAAGGATGGGAAGATTTTTGGTATTAGTCTTCTATTTGATATTTTAGTAACTAGTTAAGAAATATTTATAAAAGTAAACAAACTTTACTACTCATCTTCTGTCATAAATTCAAAAGTATTCAAATTGTATAACTCAATTAATTTTATATCGTTCAGGATTAACGTTTAACGCTTATTGAACATCCTGCCCTACAGTATCCCTTAACGATATTCCCCTTGTCCCAATTGAACGGATCCACTTCGTAGGACTTAACAAACGACAAGAAACTGCTCGCTGCTTTCGGTTACTTCCAACACTTACTGGACAGATTCTCTAACCTTCCACTTAACTACAAATGGCTCATTCACATGACAATCATAAGGCCTATCTGATCTGGACCTACGAAGTTGAGCTATGGGCTCTACTAAACCATCAAATTCTTTCCATCGTCAATACTTACAATCTAAAATCCTTCGAAAAATCCTCAATGCTCCTTACTTTGTCACGAATCAATTCATCCCCAAAGACCTTAATGTTGTATATGTAGCAAATTTGGCCCGAACCAGGTAGCAATCTTTCCATGAGAAACTCCGCTCTCCGAACCTCGATTGTAAGAGTAGAAAAGAATTTAAGTATTTATAGTATTATTTTATGAAATAACGAAACTTAAGCTATTTCTTTTCTATTTAATTTGAATTTCATTATGATAATATTATAACAAATTAACAGCCAATACATGCAACAAATTAATAGCTATTCTTGGTAAAAAAAAATTGGTAGGATGTTAATATTAACACTCCCACTCTAACCCACTAATTTCAATCCTTGCCTCATCTTCCATTCCTTGCAACCCTCCGAGTCGTCTGAAAAGAAGGTTAACTCCAGACCTTCTAGTTTAGATTACCAACTGGATTGCTGCCAATGGACAGTTTCTATTCATGTATTTTTCACGTATTTTATCTCATAGCTCATTTATTTGTTTTATTAACCAATACAGTTGTCAATATAAATATCAATAAATAAAATTTTTAAAAACGCTTTGTTAGAGGATAGTACTTAGACAGGTGTTTATAGTGATTCCATTATTCGTTAATTTTTGAAATGTATTTTGAAAGTAAAAAATCTTGCAGATATAACAGTAAAAATATTACGAGGTTTCTATAAATTAATTAAATGATACATATTTTTTAAAATAGTTCTCGCTTCCGAATCAAGTTTATTTCTTAGTTGACCCAAGAATTTTCAAATTGTTAAAAAGTTTATTTTTCTGAATATTTCACGCTAAAGGGTTTTAAATCTTGGTTTAGTATTCGGAACACACTCTTGTTCGGCCGATACTGTTTTAGGATAGTAGCGAGGGGAAATATTTAAGAGCCTCTCTCAAAGACATAAATCTTCCCAGGATATAAATCCAACCTAGCCCTTTAGATGCTTGGCAATTAGGTGATATATTCTCATAACTTCGCAGATTATAAACGCATGATTGTCTTATGACAATAATGGTTTATTTGTTAATCTGTAATAATAATTATTATTTAAATAATAAAATATTTCGTTGATTTTTACTTTAAAAAAAATCAATGCTTTAATACTAATAAGAGGTATGTACCTAAGAGGTTAATTTATTTATAGCAAATTTGTTGTGATTTTCGGGATATATGTGGTTTCTTATTACATTAAATCTAGATTAAAACAACAGTCATTTTTCATTGAAATTGTAAAAAAATAATGTTTTTTCTCTTTTTAGAAAGTTTCCTTATATTTTTTCAAAATGAGCACCTTTAACTAAAGATACATTTATCCTATTGAAGAATTTTCTAAAATTATTATCTGTCTACGTTGTCCCGTTTATCAAGACTAAAATAAAAATTTATTATATCAACATACATGTTTTAGTTGTTTGATTTTACATATTTTTTACTGAATTTTTGTTATAGTAAGCTTTATTAATTTTGTTATAGTAAGCTCCTAACTATGGACTTGCAGCTGACTCTTAAATTTTATCAGCTAACTTTTTATTTTAACTTCTTTTGCTTGGATTAAACTTTTTTAATCCATTTTTTTATAACTTAAACACTTTTAATGTTATGGCTTCTTGTTTAACAACGCTTTGAGCTTCATGAATAAAGAATAGAAGAACGATCTAAGCAGTTACTCTAAGATGAAAGAAATAAATTAATGAAGTACCAGAAAAAAAAAAAGATATATTTATTTAAAATTTATAGTCTTATATTTATAATTTACTTACTATTGTTAAACTCGGACTGATCAACGTTGTTTAAATAAAAATGCTATAATTTTTATTTCATTTGTAGAATAAACTATCTTTTATAGTGTTGACCACTTAAGGAATTTTGACGAAGTTATTAAATAAAAGTATTTTTTACATGACTGCAATAAAATACCAATGTTATTCCGAATTTAGTTGTAATAATACAATGTAACGCATTCGGATAACATAATTACACAATTTAAAGAACCGACATTTAAACAACAAATCAGCATATCGAATATTAGGACATATTAGTTTGAATAACCAATATTTTTGATCCTAGATTTGTGTACAGTCACGTTAATAATATATATGTGTGTATATATCTGTATATAATTTTAAAAAATATAATTTTTTTTTTATTATTAAACGAATTTATGAAAATCGAAAGTAAAAAAAATCCATTAAGTTTCTAGAATCCAGATAGCTAGGGTATAAAAGTGTTTTGAATAATTCTATATGTACCTCATCTCCCTTTACATGTTTATGTAGTTCCCTTTATTAATTCATGAAGTAATTGTATTCTTGACCCTTGCAGTCCAAACGAGGTGAAAGAAAGGTTGAAAGCCTCATATCAAGTTTCTGTTATGTTAGTGTTTGTTTTGGGTTTATTATATTTTTTTTTACTCTCATTAGTTTTACTTTCCATCAATATTATGTTTCACCCTTAAATTGCACAATTTTCCTAAATCTAATGATAATTTTAAATATTTTTTAACTTTCATGGACTATGATAATGCTATCGGTTTGCAAATTTAAGTTTTTGTTGTTGTAAGAAAAGAATTATTTACCAAGCGATACGTCAAAAATGCATTGCACCACTGCAGAGTATATTAAAATATGGGTAATTTTAAAATAATGTGCATTTTCAACTTTATTTCTTTTTAAAACATACATTTGTGTGTATATATATATATATATATATATATATATATATATATATATATATATAATATATATATATATGATGAATTCGAATGCAACACTAATTTAATTAAATTAAAATTAATTAATAACGGTTCTCAAGAGTAATAACAATTTTTTTGAAGGACGTTGAACAGATCAGTAAGAAAAATATAGCACTTTATCCATGATTTCAAAATTATAACTTAGTTGTAAACTATTATATATATAGTTATAAATTATTAATTATTACATTCACATGATACATTGTGTTTGTCCTGCATGCATAACCTGCTACTAGAGGGTCACTTTGATTAACAATGCTTTGTAACTATATTTGTTATTAAACTGAGTTTGACATGTCATGTATAGAAAGGCTTTGAATTATGGAAATAATTATATATTTTAGTTATTTTTAAAAACATTTGGTTATTGCGATTATTCTTAAACAGTTTTGACATAGACATTTTTTAAATTTATTATAGTGAGATTAGTCAACTTTATTTTATTTTATTCTTCTTATAATTATTATAACAATCAATGATCAACTTTTGTGAGCTCTTCACTCATTTTCAAGATCTGCTAAAAAATAAACAATCGGTACAAGACATTGACATGAACTATTTTTTATACATAATTGAAAATTCCTATTATTTCTAAATTTATATTTTGGTATTATAAACACAAAAGCACAATCCTAAAAAAATTAAAATTATAAGAGTTTGGTACTTTTACCTGTTGTTAAAAACTACACAGGTTCCAGTCCATAAATCTTAATTTTTTCATTTTATTTTTATGGTAATTATAAAGTCCAATAAGCCAATTTCTGAAGGATAACTCCCGATCTTTGTCACCTACTAGATTAGGAAGGGGTAATTCATATAGTATCATACTCATATACATTCCATTATTTTATTTAATAAGATCGCTCATAATGTTATCATAATTTTATTTTTTAAATAAAGTCAAATTATTCTCATTATCAGATCAACATATATGATAAATTTACCTTATTTTTTTAAATTTTATTTCAAATAATTTAACATATTCTGTTGCTAGTAGTAATGAAAAATGTGTTACTATGAAATACTTACTTATGACCAATTAAAGAAGAAATTTGTTGACAGGTTTAATTATTTTTCTGGAAATAAAAATAGTAATATAGGTGTATAACATACCGTTGGAAAGCTTGATATTTCAGAACAATTTTTTTAAACATATAAAGGTGTAGGGGGTAACGAGAAATGACGGAAAGCGCATAAACTTTAGTGATTGTGAAGATGAATGTTAACATTAATATGAATTACTGTATCCATTGAACTAAAATTATTATTTTTTATTCATCTTTTAATTGAATTAAAACTTATAAAATATATTTCAAGGTTGATAAGTGAAAGATGTGTGTTTCGCGCAACAATTTATTTATTAAATATAAATTGTGAAATTTAACTTGGAAATATTTATAGTGAAATAACTCTTTAAAATAATTATTAATTAAAAATTAAGTATAACAAATGCACTATGATTGGTCTAAATGTTTTACTTTGCAGTTCTTAATAGATTTTTGTTGGTTTTGGTGCTGCGATACTATCTTACACGTCTCCAGGTTCCAGAGTTCTCCAGTAGATCGGAAATTAGCTACCCCCGACTCGGACAATTTTGCAGTTCCTTCCCCATGACCTCATCACTCCTCCCAGGAAGCTGTGTGGTTAAGGTGTAATTTGCACGACGTCAGCCCTTCTGAATGAAAAACGTCAATTTCCAATATGTCCGCCGCAGGCTGGAGCCTAATCACTATCCGCTTAGAGAGGTTGGCAGGCCTGGGGAAATTTCTCAATTAAATTTCTTGTGAACTTTAATTTTTTAAATTATTTTTGATATGTTTGTTTTTGTTCTATTAGTTTAGCAGTCGTTATTATTATAAATAAATACATTTACAACATTTTTGATGAGATTTAGAGATTAATGCAATGCTTGAAATGCCTTCTTTTCTCTTAAAAAAAAAAACATGTCTAAAAACGATGGCAGTGACTGAGAAGTTCCAAAGCGATAGTATCGATTTATTAAAACTATATTATAACTGTAATTTTTAAATTTGTTAAAAACTTTTTATTATAAATATTATTTAATTTATGTAAATTGTGTTTTCTCAATAAAAAACAAAAGAATTTTTAAAAATAAAATAAATATAGGTAAAAGTTTTTCAAGCTATCTGGACGTACAGAGTTAAGCTTCGGGGCTTTATTAAACTATCACATTGTTCCTGTATTCAATACTTACAATAAAAAATCCGTCTCAAATCGTCAATTCTTCTTAATTTTTTACGTAAAAACTTATCCATAACGACCGAAAGGTTGCTTATTTTCCCCAACTAGGTGACACTCCTTTCACGATAAACTTCACACCTACTCTAACCCACTTGGTGTAACCCTTTCTCTTCCATTCCTTAAAATTCTCCGAGGCATCTGAAAAGAAGATGTCCTCGAGACCTTCTGGTTTAGATTACTTTATGGAGTGCTGCCAATAGGCAGTTTCTCTTCATGTCTGTTATTTTACAGCTTATATAGTAGATGTGTTATCCTGTCCCATATAGTTGTATTAATTTCAATAAATAATAAAATAAAAAATACGAAAAAAAACAACAGAAGTTTTTCAAGCTTTTATTATAATAAAAATTTAATATTGTAGGTAGTAATAATTAAAATGCAAATTATATATTTACCACCTATCTGAAATTCTTTGTACAGTTGAAGAGATCGCATTGGAAATTAATATTTTACTCGCATATCAACCCGACATCATAGAGGCTTAAAAAAAAAAAAATACTGAAAGTATCGTCATGTAGCGTGTCTTATAATGTTAGCAATATCTAAGAAATTTACTATAATTATAATCATAGAAATCTTATCGTTGAAGACATATTATTAAGATCTTTGAAGACCGTATTTAATTGAAGTGTGCCTAAACATAATATAAGTTGCAACACATTGATAAATTTTCAAAGTATGTTTAGTTTAAACTATAATTAACATTCTATTTTAATCTTACTGATTAGGATTAAACGGTGATTTAATTTTTACTACTACATCCGACTGTGTGGTTACATAATCCATTTTTATCCTCTTTATCTCCAGATCTTCACCCTCCGGTTTCCATAATTGACAGATTTCATAACAATCATCGGAGTACCAACAACTTTGGATGGTCCTTCTACTAATTAGAAGTTGTTGATATTCCACTATTTATATTCCGACAGTATCTCTCGAAGGGTATACGTTTCCTATTCTCTCTGGCATCTTTGATATTTCATGAAATTCAATCTGGAAAGGTAAACAACTGGACAATTAGCAGTGAAAAGGTTTTGCATATCGGTTCGGTGAGAGGGTTGCGGTTCTCGATAGATTTATCGGAAAGTTCAAGGGCTCCAGTCTGATTAAGGGAAGGGAAAAAACAACAAGGTTTGGAGTTAAGTTATCCAACTGCGGGCTCAGTTTTCTGTTTATTTCAAGTGGGTACAACAAGCCTTCCTCCATGAATATTCATCTCCCCAAAAAAAAAAAAATATATGGAAACTGAGGCAATTATTTTTTTTCGTTATTGATTGGTTGATTTATATATGAAAACCATTACATGTTACTGCTCCATAGACATTTTTTTTTTTGGCGTAAAATGTCTAGTTTGATATTCGACTTATATAGGTTTTTACCTCGAATTTTATCATTTGGTATTATAATATTTTAAATTAGCTTAAAATTCTCCATGCATACGAGGATATGCTAGAAAAAATGAAAAAAATCACGAATTGGGATCATTGGCGTAATGAGTGAGTATATAATTTGAAATTTTGGAAGCTAAGTTAAAAATTTTCGTGTTAATTTAAAAATTCATACAAAACATTTATCAGAATTTGCTTATTTTTGTACATTTTTTCGAAAATTGCTCATAAAGTATTTCCAATACGGTCAAAGGAATGTCGTTTTTGAGGACGTATCTTGTTTAGTTTTTTTTATCGAGTTTTACGTTATTGCTAATCCCAAATCATAATGCAACCATGATTAATTATCTATCCACTTATTTATTCTAAAAGTCTTTTACCCCATGGGGGACGGAAAAGCAGGATTCAGAAAATCACAGTGCTTCTTCCTCAACTGTGAAGTTAGTATTGGCAACCACCGATCTTAGTATGAGAAATTTTACTTTATAATGTATTTATAATTTTCTTAGCTTGATCAATGTGGAATATATATATATATATATATATATAATAATATATATATATATATATATATAATATATATATATATATAATATATATGGAATACAAATATAAAGGCCCCCATTCAATCATCATCTTCATTTTTAAGTGCAAGATTCCCCTAAACAGTAATAATTAAAATATTTCAATCGTTATTCTACTTATAAACATCGATAACCACAGTATACTTCAAATATTAATACTTTTGATTTAGGAAATACTTCTGTTTTACTCAATGAAGACAATATTTCTAAAAGAAGAACCATCGAATCTACATACATATACATAAAAAAATTAGACATGGCATTTAATTAACAGATTGATAATTTAATTATATTTTATGCTTGTACAATATAGAGAATGAATATTTTAAAATACTTAGCAATCCTACTTTAAGTCAGTCGTGTTATATGATGGTCATGGAACAATAAAGTAGGTGAAAAATTAAATATTAAATAAAATCAAGAGATAGTATAAAAAATATAACTTTTTTTTTTAAAATTTATTTATAGAAATTTACAACTGTACTAAAGAATACAATAAGTAAATATGTTGAATGAATATAAAAAGTCATGAAAATGTCTTGAGAAAGAACCACCCAGTGGTAACTATTTTAATAGAGTAGGTCCCGAGGCCACCTTCTTTTCAGTCGCCTTGGAGGGTTATCAGGGATATCTGAGGAAGATAAATTACGGACAAGTGGGTTTGTATGGGTAGGGAGTTTAGAATGGAAAGAGGAGTATCTATCACGGGCTATTTCTGCAAAAAATGGGATGTTTAGGTCATTATGGAGGAGTTGATTTGTGAAAAAATAAGGAGCATTCAGGATTTTGCGAAGGATTTTGGATTGTAAGTACTGGATAAAAATATAACTTAAAAAAAAAAAAAAAGTGAGTACCTTGGTTAATGGCCGCAACTGCAGTTCTATTCTTTCGTAGCTCTGTGTTTGTCACACTTTCACCACGGTTCTATCAACATGTCAGCTATAAAACTTTGTGAACAGTGAGTTTACTATCAACTAAACACTTTAATATTCACGTATAGTGAGGTGAGTGACTATTTGTACCGATACACGATATCTTATAAACTGATAGCTATCTGGTTGGGATGGCAACGTGGCCCTAATCCTTAACAGTTATCTTTATTTTTAAAGGGCTAGGCCAAGTTTACTAACTCAGTCATCTGTTTTCGTCTAGGACTTTATTTTGTTTTTAGTTTCATTCATTTCTTTTAAATTTTTAAAGACCATTTTTTTTTTCCTATTTGTTATAATTGTTTCTTAGATATGTTTTCTTTATTAATTGTATATAATCATGTGAATAGTTTAGTTTTTAAGTATTTATTGTATAAAATTTATTTTTTATTTTAATACGCAGGTGTATATAGATTTTTTTTTTCTTTTCTTTAATTTTAATTAATAATGGACTTAGATAGAAATACGTCCGGTGACGACTCAGAGGAGACCCCTTTCTCTGAAATAAGTGAAACGGACTCTCAATATTTAACTCGCCGTATGAAGCGGCATCGGAACTCCCTTCCTCCTGGATCTGGGGGTAACTCACCAAATAAAAAAAAAAATAAATCAAATAAAAATAAGCAGGCGTCTGAGCAAAATATGTCACCGCCAAAAACCCGCAGTAAACTCACTGCAGCCAACACAATAGAACCAGTTCCATCATCATCAGCCGCTCCGTCTGTCTTCACAGCGCCATCTACCTCTGCCAGTACGTCAGGTACAGCCAACATAATTTCAGATTCTCAAGGGTTTTGTGATCCCGAACCCCCACCAATATTTGTCAACAACATACAAAATTTTATGTCGTTTGGTCAAGAAATTGCAGATTTGATCGGACAGCCCAACTTTCGTTGTTACTCGAGAACAAATGATATTAAGATCAATACAACAAATAAAGACAGTTACAAAAAGCTTGTCAACCATTTGAATTCGAAAAGCTACGACTTCCATTGTTACCAATTGAAACAAGAAAAGTCATATCGTGTCGTTCTTAGAGGGCTCCACTCATCAACTCCCACAGATGCTATCAAAAGAGGGATAGAAGAAATAGGCTACAATGTCAGAAAGGTCTCTCCCGTTTTCCATCCAAAGGGAAAATATCCACTGCCTCTATTTTTCGTGGATCTAGAGCCTGCCACAAATAACCCAGAAATATTCAATATAACACGACTGGTATACTCCATTGTGCGATTTGAACAGCCTAGGCCGACATCTACAATAGTACAGTGTACTAAATGTCAAAATTTGGGACACACTAAATCCTACTGTTACCACCAGGCCCGGTGCGTCAAATGTGCCGGCCCTCATGCTACAGAGACCTGCCCGAAATCTCGTGATGAACCAGCAAAATGTGCTCTCTGTGGTGAAGCACATCCAGCGAGCTACAGAGGCTGTTCGGTCTACAAAAATCTGCTCAGACAGAGATCACAAAACCTTCTACCCAAAAGTCTGGAACAGAAAAGTAATACACCTGCACCACCTCCTGTACTGGATAACCTGGTAAATTTTCCAGAAATTCAGAAACCTGCTGTTAACATGACTCCACAGCCAACTACTCCAAAACCTGGAAATCAAGATCGACAGAACATTAAGAAGCCCTCCTCCGTTATCAACTCGCAGCCTCAACAACCTAGACGGCAGGCGCCTCCGAACTCCCAACCCATGACCCAGATTTCCCATCCCCAGCTTGAAGCTCCACACCAGCCAACCCCTCTTCATCAGATACCTGTTAGGGTTAAATTACCTCCAGAAAAACCTCACCCGATCCCACCCCGTTCTACTGTACAGCCAAATCAACCCAATCCTCAACCCCAAACATCCCAAAATGCATATCATTGTACCCCTCAACGGGTGCAGACTCCAGCCAATGTACCAGCTCAACTAAATTATCCTTCCCAATCCTATAATATACCCCCACCCGACTTTTACTCCATTCTTAATTCCTTCCTATTAGATCTCAAAGAAACCATCCAGCCACTTATCTCCCTCCTCACTCGTATTCTTTCCGAAATCCCATTTAATTTCCCACGATGAGTGTAAAGCCCCTAGCTATCCTCTTATGGAACGCTAATGGCCTACTCAACCACCGAGACGAACTCGACATACTCCTACATGACAATCACATACATATTGCATTAATAACTGAAACTCACTTCACTCAACGATCAAAATTTTACATACGAGACTACATCACTTATAGAACAGACCACCCAGACAACACTGCCCATGCTGGATCATGCGTTCTTATCCATAAATCCCTTCCACATTCCCTTATTCCTACTACTCCATCTGACGCCATACAATCCTCTTCTGTAATAATTTCAACTCGTCCTTTCCATTTCACAGTCTCAGCTGTATACTGTCCTCCTGGTAACACCGTTTCCTATAGCCTTCTTAATTCCTTATTCCGATCTCTTGGGCCGCGCTTCATTGCTGGAGGTGATTACAACGCTAAACACCAACGATGGGGTTGTCGAGCATCCAACTCCCGTGGTAGTATCCTTTCTAACGTCACAAACTCCAATTGTTATTCTATCCTTGCTCCTACGAATCCCACATATTGGCCTACATCTCTAAAAAAAAACCTGATATCCTGGATATATTTGTTACCTCTCAAATCCCTACTTCCCAAGCCGAAATCAAATCCCTGAATGACCTTTCATCTGACCACAGTCCTGTTCTGCTTTCTTTGCATTCAAACTTTGTTCCTAAACCCTCTCCTCCTACATTAATTACAGGACGTGTAAACTGGGACCAATTTCGATATGACATAGAAAATAAACTAGACTTAAAACTTCCACTAAAGACCAAACAAGATATTGACCTAGCCATAGAAAAACTTACTGACTCAATAAGTAGCACCATAATAGACAACACAACTAACACCAAACCTAATAAACCTCAGAAAAGTAACCTACCACAGAACATTCAGATCTTATTGAGAGAAAAGCGCACAGCAAGATCGAAGTGGCACAGGACCAGATACCCAACAGACAAAACTTATTACACCCAACTGACTAACAAACTAAAATCAGAACTCAAAAAATACAAAATACAAAATTTACAAAACTTGACGGAAAATCTTACGATTGCTGACAAATCACTATGGACGACTACTAAAAAAATCCTGAAGTTTAAAAATTTCAACCATCCACTCCTTAATGAAACCCGAACCTGGACACGATCCGACGAAGAAAAATCCCAGATATTTGCTCAGCACCTCTCTAAAATATACAATCCTCATCCTGAAATACTCAATTCAAACCATGTTGAATGTATTGAAACAGAACTCGATATTCCTCTCCAAATGACCCTACCACCTAAAGCATTTCATCCTTCAGAAATAGCCAATATCATTCACAGATTACCTTCCCGCAAAGCTCCTGGACATGACCTAGTTACTTCCCGTATAATGAAACAGCTTCCTCGAAAATCCATCTGTTTTCTTACCTACATATATAATGCTATCCTCCGGACCACATATTTTCCTGATTCCTGGAAACTATGCATTGTTAAGATGATTCCCAAACCCCAAAAGCCGCCCGAACATCCATCCTCTTACCGTCCAATTTCTCTATTACCTATTATGGGTAAAATCTTTGAAAAACTCCTTCTGAAACGAATATATCCCATCCTTGATTCTAATCATATCATCCCTGATCATCAGTTCGGATTCCGAACATCCCATTCCACTATCCAGCAATGTCATCGTGTGGTGGACGTTGTCTCTTCTGCTTTGGAGAGCGGGTTGTACTGCACGGGAGCCTTTCTCGATGTAGAACAGGCCTTTGATAGAGTCTGGCACCCAGGACTGTTGTACAAACTCCGTAAATTCCTTCCTCCCACATATTTCCTGATTCTTCAATCCTACCTCTCTGATAGATCCTTCAAAATTAATCACAATAGTTCCTATTCATCCCTTTATACACAGACTGCTGGTGTTCCTCAAGGCAGTATTCTAGGACCCATTCTATACACAGTATATACAGCTGATATCCCAACCCATCCTAACACTTTCCTTTCTACCTATGCTGATGACACCTGCGTGTTATCAGTTCATAAAGATCCATTTGTTGCTTCAAATACCCTTCAAGCCCACATCAAAGACCTAGAAGTATGTTGTCAGAACTGGAGAATAAAAATAAATTCCAACAAGTCCCATCAAATAACCTTTACCCTTCGCCGTAAACCTTTGACTTCCTGCCCTAAAGTATCCTTTAATAACACTCAACTAGTTCCTGTTGAACAGATCCGATACCTAGGACTTCTTCTTGACAAACGCCTAACTTGGAATCCACATACACGACTAAAACGACAAGAAACTGCTCGCCGCTTTAGGCTACTTCAACACTTACTAGACAAACGATCAAACCTTCCTCTTAACTACAAAAGGCTCATCTACATGACTATTATAAGACCAATCTGGACTTACGGAGTAGAGCTTTGGGGCTCTACTAAACCATCAAATTCTTCCCGCATCCAATCCTTACAATCCAAAATCCTTCGTAAAATCCTCAACGCTCCTTACTTTGTCACGAATAAACTTATCCATAAAGACCTCAATGTTCCCTATGTTACTGATTTGGCCCAGACCAGGTATCAATCCTTTCATGACAAACTCCATTCTCACTCTAACCCACTAGTTTCAATCCTGTCTTCCTCTTCAATTCCGGATAATCCTCCGAGGCGCCTGAAAAGGAAATGGCCCCGGGACCTTCTAGTTTAAAATATTTTTAGAGTGCTGCCACTGGGTAGTGTCTCTACATGTTTTTCATGACAGTTTTGTATATTACCATCACATTTACTAGATGTATTTTTATTTAATACAGTTGTAAATATCAATAAATATGTTTAAAAAAAAAAAAAAAAAAAAAAAAAAAAAAAGTTCTTAACATGGTGAATTTAAACCAACGAAACGATGAAGGGCTTGAAACATTTTAGCTTTAAAATTAAGATACATGCAATTAAAAAAAAAAAAAAATTGATAACATTTTTTTTTGCATACACTTGAAAATGGTCCTAGGGACCGAAATTTTGTGAATTTTAAACTAAATTATTTCTTTTGGAATGACCATAAACATATCTTACAATTAATCGAAATCCTGCTGAGTAATTGAGAAGAAGTGTGAATGAATTATTTCTTATCGTTAAATACCGCCGTGATAGATAGTCTATAGGAAAATACAAAGTTTTCTTTTTAAAGACCATTCATTTAATATTAAACAATCGATGCACTCGAAGTGCTTCCACTATTTGCGGCACACCACTCCCGAAGATGGTATTTGGTTTTGTTAATGTAAGCCACTAGAACGTGGCGAATCATGGCTTTTAGCGTCACAAAGAGTAATTAATTCTTACATTATTAAAAAGCTTTTAGGATAATGGCTTTGTGATTTAGGAAACTATTAGAGAGTTGAGTCCCTGTCTGTTTGTTTCTTCATCCCGCAATGCATCATTCCATTCAACGCTCCATCCTCACTCCAATAACTAATAATAAATTATGTTAGAATTTAAAAAAAAATATTAAGTCCATTATGACGGCTTAAGAATCATTCTTAAATTTTACTTATTAGAGTGCTTCCATTGGGAAGCTTCTCTGCATGTGTTTCATGTCTTTTTAGATTTCTTTCAAATTTACTTGTTGTATTGCTTGTTATACAGTTGTAAATTCCAATAAATAAATATTTATAAAAAATTACTTGAGTAAATTCAATGTCTTATCTATTTATAATATCTGACAGAGATTCCCATTTTCCGAGACATGATTTGTTGTTTTCGGAGGGGATTTCTTCTGATTCACTGCTCTCTCGGGTCTGTCACATCCAGATTGGTTCTCTTTACATCCATTTGTAGTGAGGTACACGAACATACGGTTGATACCCAAAGGCTTTAAAGTGTTAAAAATCTGTGGCCTACAATTTTCGAAGTTATACTTTTGTATAATTTATGGCAGAACTAGGTTAATAATTCTTATTCCCTCACCTATAAGTTGGTTATTCTCAGCTTAGAAAAAGGTTTATTCGCTCTTTTAAATGTACTACTTAATGTTCACTTTTAGAAAATAATCTCTAGTACATGATTGGAAGATTTCCACTTAAATACCTGTCAAAGTGAAATAGGGTTCTAGGTTGTTTTTAAAAATTCAAACAACTTTATTTTCCGTTGCTTTAAAATTTACCGTTTTATCAACATATATTTCTATCATTTTGTTTTCTATTTAGAATAGTCTAAGTTAATTTTAGCTTTATTTATTTTATTAATGAAACAAATTGGAATAAGACAAGAAAAAAAGTTCATAAGTAAAGTTTTGAGATTTATAACTCAAATAAAGAATAAAAAGAAAATCAATCAGTCCGCCGAATTTATTGAATACCAAAAATTCATGAAGTCCGTACGCCGTCAGCTGTTTTTTTTTTCTCAAAGCTACTGGTCCGATTTTTGATAATAAATAAAAATGAAAATTTACATGCATGTTTTACTAATTATAACTTATCTAATTTTATATCTTTGAAGTAACAACTTATAAGAAATAGAATAACTCGGTTATTGTTGGAAAAAGAAAAAAAAACGTAGTTTTTTTCGAGCAATAATATTTGAGGGAGCTTGTTTTTTAAATTTATTTTTATACATATATGTGTGTATATATATATATATATATATATATTTTTTTTTTTTAATTTAATTTATTTATATTTTTTTATTTTATTTTATTTATTTTTTTTTTTATATATTTTTTTCAAATTTTTTGGACCTATACCAGCAACCAACTTCTCCAACATATTCTCTACGGTCAAAAATTACTGTATGTTAAAAATATTACGTATTGTTTCAATGTAGAGCTCAAGTGATAATAAATAAAACTATTTCACTTTTATGATGTATATTTTAAAACAAAAATAAATGTTTAAATATCTATTTTACAAGTTATATAACCTGTTCTATTTCTTAAAGCCGAAATAACAGAATCTACTTATCTTAATGTAGGTAAATTGATTGGACCGTTTCAATCTTCCTTAAAGTTTTTTTCATATTATCAGTAGGTTAAAGAATCCCCGTAATAGAAAGTTTGTAAAAAGATCTGATGAGCTTGGAAAGGCAGAGTGGAGCTATGTTGTGTAAGTATTCCAATTTACTGGGACATCCCTCCTCACTTGTTATACCCCCTAACTTTGGACCAATTTCCTCAGTGGCCGAAATGCAATCCTTCCAGAATACGAATAGGCCAATTGGGACCGTGTCTAAAGGCTCACTACTCCCCAGCTCTGATTTTAAACGAGAATTGAAGTAGATTAACCCAAAAGAAATCTCTGAAGTAATTATGAAGTCTATCTCTTAATATTTTTAAACTGTTTTTATTTTTATTTTATAATTAGTATATTGTTTTTTTATATATATATATATATATATATATATATATATATATATATATATATATAAATAAATTAAAACAAAAAATAAAATATGTTGAGGATGTATGGTTGACTTTTGAAACTTTCTAAATCATTTCTACCTATACAAAATAAAATAAAAATGAAGCCAACAAGAATTACCTACGCTGCCCATCTTTGGTCAGTGAATAAAAGTCTATGTTTTTCTATGAATTTAAGTAAGTCAAATCCATAGTCAAAATGATATGTAAATTATATGTAGAATCCTAAAATCCTAGGAAAACTACTGCTGAAACGAATTTATCAGATCCTGGATTTTAATCAGTTTATATCTGATCATCAGTTTGGTAGAGCGTGTCAGTCTCATCTCACTGACAGATCCTTTGAAATAAATCGAAATAATTCCAATTCGTCACTTTTTTTCTCAGACCCATCCTTTACACAGTTTATACAACTGATATCCAAATCCATCCTAACACCTTCTATTCTACATATGCAGATGACACTTGTGTGTTATTAGTAAATAATGATCCAAATTCTGCTTCCCAAACTCTTCAATCCCACTTCAAAGACCTTAAACAATGGTGTAAAAATCGCGTTTTTTTTTGGTTAAAAATATTCATAAGTTTTTTTCTCTATCTTCAAAAATAATTGAGTTATGGGCGTATTTATAGGTAAAATTTCAATTTTTTTTTTTTTATTTTTTCTCTATTTCAAAATTATTCGTGGTTTTTCAGTTAAAAACACTAATACATTTTTTCTTTATCTTCGATAATAACGGAGTTACGAGCGTATTCATAAGCAAGATTTAAATTTTTTCCTTTATTGTTTTTGTTTTTTTATCGCGCTATACTGGTTCTAAAACTCTCTACAGGTTTTTCTCTTTTTTAAAAAATAACTGAGTTATGGAATTAAACCACTTTTAATTAAACGCTATATTAAAACTAACCAGCTAATTTCAACGTCTAGATGTTCGGATCGTCGTTGAATGCCTTACAATTTTTGTCGTGAATTAAAAAAAAAAACTGGTCCCAGAGAAATGGCGCGAACGGTGGACAAACGGATTTTTTATTCGTTGTTCGGGTTCTACATATCTTGAAACGCACTCAAATTTTGAGCGGGGAGGTAATTTTTTTTTAGTCGATTGCAAAGGTTCGCTTTGTAAAATATAAAAGCAAAATCAGGAACTAATTTATTATATATTTTCTTGAGTAAATTGAAAAACATATTTATTTCACATGTTTTGGGTTGAGGGTTTGATACTGAAGACATGACATAAAAAAGCAAAATAACAATATTAAAACTAACAGAGGAAATGGAATCTGAGCAGAAAAGAGGACAGGACAGGAAGCGAAGGGAGAAACTAAATCCAAAGTGAATTGACAATATAAAAGAGAAAATGCAACAGACAGGCAGCCACTGATTGCCATCCGAGTTGGTTGAAAGACAGGACTCGTATTAAGGACGAAGGACTGCTTTTGCCCAAGGACAAAAACAATTGAATTTGAACCGTAGGCAATATCCAGTAGGGTCCTCAGTTCTCTTCTCGCTTCAACCTTCCGGACGATCTAACTCCAATAACAGGATATTTATTTCACATTTTAGTACATTTCGAAGGGTAGATGTTCCTTTGTTGAATCTGGTAAATTATTTAAAAACTATTGAACCATAATTAATTGCAAAGAAAGGGAGTAATGTTATGTATAGTAAAATAATATGACAATATATCAAATTAATAATATTTCACTTATAGTGCATTCATAATAATATTTTTATGTTGTGATAAATACTCTGTGATACTTGTAATTATTAACATTTTTTCGTATATCCCTCACTTACTGCTTTTTTTATTTTTTATAACTATACAATCTGAATTATTTTATTATTATTTCCATTTTTGTCCTTCTGAACAGTTTTAACTAGAGCATATCCTGAGGATATAATTTTCACTTCTTTCTTCTTTTTTTTCTACTCCCACAATCTCTTCATCCTTTGACTGGGCTCCTGTTTCCTATGTTCTGTCAACATTGTTCCCATCTTCTTTTTGTTATTTGCTATAAATTTTGTATTCCTAATCTTGTTCCTGAATACTTCTCTGGCTCCTATCATTTGCATGTTGATCCGCACATTTCTAAAGTCTTCAAATCTGACATATATATGAGTACTGGATTTACGTGAATACTATTCTGAACTATAATATAATTTAATATTATGTATGTTTTGCCCACATATAAAGATAAAAAGAATGACTCTCAATCAGCGACTGAAAATATACTGCTATTAGCCAAATCATCGGAAATGAAAATCAGAAAGAACTGAATACATACACATACCTACTTAAACCCATATGGAGTTACGCCTTACAGATTTATGATTCAGCAAAAGAATTATAAAAAATCTTATATACGGACTTAACTACAACCAACAGTTGATTAACTTATATGAATTTTTGATTCGCGTATTCATCGCAAAATGCACGAACCAACCAACCATTAGACAAACAAACTAATAGACTTATAAACGAATTGTAAATATTTAAATTAATTCCCGAAAAGAAAAACCCGCTGCAAAAACAGTTAAGATAATTTTCAGTGTGTATGTGGCCTTAGGGATGGTTAAGCACTTCCCCTCCTCATGTCGGCTGTTGAAGGATTGTCTTTGATTTATGTCCGCTGCGAATAAATATAAAATAATGCAATTTTTTTTTATTTCTATCATATTAAATAAATATTAATTCAAAATAAATATTTTGATTTATTACATGATTAAACATTAACTGTGATTATATGCCTAATGGTCATATTAGAATAAAAAATGATTGCGTAGTTAGGCTTTATATTGAGTGTTTGAATTATATTATTTGAAAATTACTTTTATGACGTATCTCTTAGAAGTTACAAAAAGCTGTTCGCACTTTTCTACATCTTAGCAAACTTTGTATGACGTGCCATAAATCTTTATATCCTATATTACGTTTCGAATGATAGTTGAATTCATCTTTTCCTATAAAACGGGAGAAATGATCCCTATAGAAATATAATAGAGGATTTTGGTGTCTTGAAAGGAGAATACTGTAGTAATGAATAAATATATAACTTGGAGTTTAAATATTTTCGCTACTTAAATATCATTCCTGAGTAAAATAATGTCTAAGTGGGAATTGAGAAAAGTTCAGAAGGCATTAATGATGTAACTAGGCTCTTCTGTTATAATTTATGTCTTATTTTGATTTTTAAAACATTTATTTGCTTTAATAAATGTTTTTTTCTATACTGTTCTTGGTGTTTATTTGTTTTATTTCTGATCTCTTTGAACATATGGAATGAATGATTTCTTAAAGCTTTAATACTTATTGTCCAAGAGTGTGGCAGATTAAATTATTTCTGAATAAATAAATTGTAAAAGAAAAAAATACTTTAACAAAAGTAATCGACATAATGTGTAAACCCTAATAATGAAGATCAATATTTTTTCGATTTCCAATCATACGTTCAAACTTGAAAAAAAAAAATAATACAATTATTAATATGAGACGAATGAAAGGAGAATTAAAGGATTTAATTCTTAATTGATTCCTTATTTATATTTATTACATAATTTTTTTATGAGAAAGATGTATTAAACTCAAAAAATCTCTTTTAAAACTGCTATGCAGACCGTAGGGAATGCTCGTAAAAGGGGAATGAGAGAGAGGTGTAAATGTCTCTGAATAATACATCCCAGCTGACCTGGAGAAAAACAATTTGGCCCGGCGCTGGCTGGAATCCTGGAAACAGCTCTGGAATCCAGGGCATGAAAGCCACTGGAATACTTGAGAGGTCGTCATACTGCCTTGTATTCATCCGATTGCCGGGGCAACAAGTATCGCCCTGTTTCCTATGTTCTCGTCACAGGGGCTCGCATAACTCTCATGTAGTGACAAACAATGTTATAAAATATTACGCAATATTTATTTTAAATTAATAGCTACATTTTTATAATCTGCTGATTCACCGTCACTAAAATAACGGCTTATTTTGTATATTTATTATCCTACCGGTTTTATTTAATTGCTTACATATTTACATAACAATATTACTTTATGCTACACGATACAGATCTATTTGATAGATTTCAGGAAATATAAATATTGGTTATGAAATTTTTTAATAAATATTTTAATAAACACAAACATTAAAATGTCAAATTGAAGCAAGCTCTGTTCTACAATTATATTGTAATTAGTTATTAACATGATATATGGTTTCCCCACATTTAGAGTCTATTAGTCGAACATAAAACACATATCTGTTTAACACGTTAACGCCGGCGTCGATTTTTAATTTCTTCCCTGTGGGGAGGCGTTCGAATTTATGCCACGTTTCATGGATTATTGCCTGTTCAGACCTGTATACGAATTGTACGTTTGCTAACAGTTTAATTAGTGCTTATTTTGTGTGTGTAATTCGTTTCATTTGCTTTTTTTTTCTAGAAATTTTTTTTTTAATCTGGCACAGGGTCCTTAAGAATAACAGTTGTGAACAATAAAGTTGCATAATATGTCTGGCCAACAGACAAAAGGATCATAATTAATTATTATTTACAGTTAAGAGATTTCTTTCTTCTCTAATTCTAATATACAACACAAAAAAAATATTATACTACAAAAAATAAATAAATAATCTTCTTGTGACAATTGTGTTCAATAAAAAATTTAAATAAATGAATTCACTAATAAATTTCAAATTTTCGCAGTAAACAATTTTTTCATTTGTTCTAAGTTTTATATCTAAAATTTAAATATTACAATGTCTGAGCAATTGTCTTTTTTACAATGGAAAAGTTGGGATTTGAATGAGGATATGGAATATAGATGGGTAAAGTATTCTATAGGTTAGTAGATTCGATATAAAAAAGGAAGGAACGTTAAGGTCAGAATGGCGTGAACTTGTTTCAAGTGAGTGGACTAAGGATTTAAATTGAAGGAGACAGAGGATGTAGGGTGGATGCTGGGAGTTAATGGTTTGGTAAAGGTAAGATCTTAAAAAATATTGTCTGCGGCCGGAGGGAAGGAGCCTTTGTTTATTTTGTAAATACTGTTTGAATTTGATCTCAATTCGTTATCACCATTGTACGTATTGAGCCAAATTGTAATATATCAGATTTAAAATTTTTTATAAAAAATATAAAAATTAATAATTTTTAAATTTATTTCAACTATTGTGTTAAGCTAAATTACCGATTTTATGTGAAGATTATAGGAGATATATATTTTGTTAAAGGGTTTAAAATATACTATTATAACAAAATAGAATCTACACAATTAAAACAGCGGGCATTTCAGAAACTGACAGTCGGAGGTGGAGTGTTGAAGGTATGTGGTAGGGTCCCAGTAAAGGTTGGATTTATAAGGCGGTTCCCCGCAGAACATTTTTCAACTCACACAGTTCTCCAGACCTCCTCCTCTTTACTGCTTTATTTCTTCGTCCTTGTTTATTCTCACCCTTTGGGGGTATGTCGATGGTAACAAAGCACTTCATAAATAGTTTGCTCGAGACTTCTCGGTTTTACGTTCTATACTCCATATCTAATTCTGTGAAGGAACCTTATACTTATTATTTTTTCTAAATATTCTTGTAAATATATTTTTTTTTATTATCTCTACTCTTATAGAAGAAGCAAGATATTATAATGATTAATAGTAATTTAGATAATTAAACTTCAAGCAATGCTTAAAAGACAAAAAACATTTTTTTAATGTTCATTAGTATTATTTTTAAAATATTGGTGACAAAAGGGAAAAGATTTAACTTTTTTTAAAACTCGTGATATAAGATGAAATATTTTTATAATATTTTAGAATTTATTTTTTCATCTCCTAGGGTTCATCGGAATGAATGTAAAATACTGGACTCGCCAACACATCCGAAAACTGCGCCCTCTTCTTATAGGTTTTGCAGTAATAATTAATAAAATAGTCAACTTAAATAACAAATATTCAATACTGAACACATAAAAAATTTCTTACAAGACTTATCATGTTGTTAGAGTGCTGACAATGGGAATTTTCTGTACATGTATATCATGTTTCTTATATTTTTTTACTTACATTTATTTGTTCTATTCAATAAAACAATTGTAAATTGCAATAAATATATTTTTAAAAAACATTTCGTTAAGTTTTCGAATAAAAACTAAAATGTCACTGTTATTTTATAAGGTGAAAAAAAATCTGTACAATGTGTATACCTTTGAAAATCATTCTCTCCTTGCTCCTTATTTTATTATTAAAAAAAAAAATCCTGTACCACTACAACCTATGAAGGGTCTTGGGCTCAGTACATGTAGAGATTCGTACTGTTTCTAGGTCAACGACCGTGCAATGAGGTGGTTAGGCCGTAATCACGCTCATCTACCAAGTTTTTCTCCCGATTTTTTCGGGTACCCACTTTATAGAGGAATAAAGAAGATAAAGCCCCAAAGGATGGTCTCCATATCCTAGAGCACCCCCCTCTCTCCCGACTGACTTAAAAGAATAATTAATATTAAGCCACAGCCGGGATTTGAACCCAGGATCCGGGGAACAGCAGCCTAGTGCTCTATCAACTAGATCACACCGCTCCCCTTATCCTAAAATGTTAAAAATAAATATTATTTCTTTATGACTATCCGCTACTTCTATCGTTTAAGGTTTGTGTTAAATAAATATATGTTTCTTATGTTGAATTTTTAATTGGTGAATGGCTGAAAATTTAACTATTAAAAAACCTTTTTTATATTAGATAAATATAAGTTTAATATAGCAACATATGTATTTGTAAAAAATCCCTATGGAATTTCAGTTCACGATTGGAACAATATTATTTTGAAACGCCTCAGCACAGAAATAGCAATATTAAACGAAAAATAGCAAATTAATTTATTCGGAGTATCCTCGAATATCTTATTATTGATAGTCGAAAGAAAAGGATTATTCAAAACCTAACAAAGAAAAATCAGTAAAGTTATTTTTATCTTCTACACGGTTAAATATAATTCTCTCCCTCTTTCTGATTCAATATGTATTTTTAACTTAAAGAAGAATAGAACAACGGATTGATTTTGATTTATGGATAAGAAAAAAAGAAAAAAAAAAAGACTCATCAAAAACTGGTCGGGATCCCCGGTATTCAGATGAAGTGAGATGAAGTTTTTGTTTCTACATGAATTGAATCCAACTACTAGAAATACAACTTAAGGAAACTCAGTTAACAGTTGACTGATTAAATTAAACTTGAGCCCTGTTCACTTTCAAACTTGGCGGTGTGAACCTTTTGGAATAATTAATGGGCTAATTAAAATTATAAGATGGATCTGTTAACAGCCTACGGCCCTCAAATTTGGTACGCTTGAGCAGTAATGTCAACCTAATATGCCTGATAATGATTGACAATTTGTTTATTTAATTTTAAATATATATTATTGAGGGGTCACCTGTTGTGTAGTCGCTAGCATTACAACCTTTTATGAACATGGCCTACAGTCTTCGTAAGCCTTCTACAGTCGCGGGTTTGAATATGGCAGGTGGCCCTAGGATTTTTTAATAGGAGTAAAAAATCTTTATTTATGCCGTCATTCGGAGAGTACGTTAAAAATGAGTCCTGAAAATGTGGGATATCATGGTACTCGTTAAAGATCCCTATAATAATTAAACCTGGATAGGCAAAAATTTAGTCTCTGCAGCGTCGTACGACCAATCACGGTAGGATAAAGTGATGTTAAATGATTAAACAGAGTTGATTTTTAATCAACTTATTTATTAAAAATGATCGATGCTGATAAAATTCAGTACTTCTTACCAGAACACATACTGATGATAAAAGTGGCGAATAACAGTAGCTTATATATTATAAAATTATATTAAAAAACAGGTGATAAATAGGAAATACAAAAACCAACTTTGCAGATAAATAACAAACAAAAATGTACTATTGAACCATATACATAAATCGAGGAATTAATAAAACCGTATGAAATAAACATATGTTTATTTTGTGCCGATATTTATTAAGATATGTTAACAATTGTCACAAATTAACAATAGTAACAATTTTATAAGATCACATTCATATAATATTTACAGAATAAACAACACTAAAATCAAATTAAATTTTTAAAAATATTAAATAAATTTATATTATATATTTTTATTATAATACAATATTATTATAATAAAAAAATGGAGTTTTGTAAATAAATTAAACGAAATACAAGATTAACAAATAAATGAACAAAACATAATTCACACTCATAACTATATACAACAAAACATTAAATTAGAAACATAATTAACAACGACGAGGTATGTTATGTTAATCCGAAACTAGAAACAAAGTCGGCTTAAACAACAAATTATGTCGATTTTTTTGACTTGTCTTAAATCCTCAATGTTTGGGGGAGCGATTGAGTTAAATTAAATTTCTTTTATAAAGACATTCCCACTCATTGCGATGAGGATAGACCGGAGGAAATACCGGATTTAATTTCTTATATGTCTTGTAGCTTCTTAGAGAGATTCCTTCCTTTTATAATACCTTAAACCTCCGTGCCCAAGAGCTTTTTGGTATTTTGTATGGAATATTTTCTTTTTATGTTATTATTTTCTGTCATGTTAATTATGAGGTGTAAAATGTTAAGCCGGTAACAATAAATAATTTATTATTTTTTTGTTTCTTGTAGTTTTTTCCCTTAAATATTATTACAAAACAATACATGAATATTATTATATATGAATAACTTTTTCTTTTCTTTTTTTACAGGTAAGTCCTGGTTTGCTCTCCCTACTAAAACTAATCAATTATTCAAGTTGGGTAAGTATTTTTCAAAATTTAATGGTATACTTCGATTGGATCCAAAAGTCCGGTGTAAAGTTTATTATGTGTTTAATACAAATTATATATATATCGCCAATGATATTTGTTAGATAAATTGAATTTAAAATATTTTTGTGGATATTAGATAAGCTAGAATATAATAATAAATTAATTATTATGAGTTGAGTAATAAATATTAATATGACTGATATTTAAGTCGTATTTATTTATCTTACTTATAAATTTAAAAAAATATAATTTAATTTCTTAAACTTGTATTTATTTTGTCTATAAATTTTGTTATTGTATACGTTTATTTATTTTGATTTTATTTTATGTAATTTGACTTTCCTTTTGTTTATATTGTAAATATTGTATGAATGAGATCCTGTAGCACTATTATTATTGTCTATTATGACAAATTGTAATATATACGAATAAAAAAAAATTGAATTGATGGAAAAAAATTTTTTTTTAAATAATTGTATTCGTTGTTTCTAAAAGGTTTTGCGTTCCCATCTAACTTGAGTTACTCTATAATGGTTAGTTTAGTATATATCTACTTTTGTTTAGTTTAGTAAATATCTTACTTACATATTATTTTAATAATTCGTAATAATGTAAATATTTTAACCATTATATTAGTTGTTTCTAAGTAAAAAAAAGGTTTTGGGTTCCCATCTAACTTGAATTGTCCTTCACCCCTACCCCTTATGGTGCCTCGTAATTCCTATTCACTCTATAATGGTTAGTTTAGCCCAGTTCCGCCTTGATCCTAAGACATTGTGAAATAGATAAGGATAGGTATGTAGGTTAACTGCATGCCCCTACTAGACTATTTCATATTATCTCTGTCCAGGATTTGTGTATAGTAATATACATATATGTAGCTTATACGTATATAATTTTTCATGGTTTCAAATTCAGTCTGCGAGGTTTTAAAAAAATACAAATATACTCTAATGGTTAAACAATTAAATTATAATGTTGAAAGAATATTTTCTATAGGCAATTGTAGTGTTTAGGTTTTTATTTATTTGTTTTTTAATGAAACACTACTTATCAAAGTTATAATTTATTTTTAAAGAGTATTCCTGTAAAATAAAATTTTATTTGCAACTAGACATTTGAGCTATTCAAGTTGTCATGAGGGAAAGCTGGATTTTTTTTATTTCTGAAATCATAATTTACTATAATTTAAATTGAATTGAAAATGTGCATGCATTATATATATGTTGCCAGAGTTGTAAGGTTTTGATCACAAGGCTATCTTGAAGGATTTGTAAGGAAAAAAATAGATATGCATTATATTACATACTATGTAATATATTCCGAATACGTCAACCATATCTATATTCTCTGTATCATTGTCGAACCCTTATAATTTTTGGATCTAAGAAGTGTATCTATTTCATTCGTATTATCTTAATCTTAATTCTTTAAGTTTTTTAATTTCACTTCCTATATATTTCATATTTAACTGTATTTAAAAATTCTTAAATTGATGTTAAAAACAGAGTTAAGTGATAGCCGTGTGTTGCGCGCACCAGATAGGTTAGTATAAAATAAAAATACACTCAAATTAATGTTTAAATATTTCAGAATTTTTTAAATTTTGAGGCGTAAATCTGCTGACAGAGTGGGCCGAGAAGGTACACTTTCTCCAGCAGGGATCAGAGGGATGGTCCTTCTGGAATTCTTTGAATATTTAGCAGGTTCCCTGGTCCCAGCCCTTCCATCTGGTTTATGCAGGGCTAGGATCTCGGCCGTTGAAAGGGAATCCCATGTTTCCAACTTCCCGCGTCTCCCATTATCCGTTACCCTTAGGGCTCAGTTGGTTCATTTCATTTGAGTAAAAGTGTTGTTTATATACCGGAGGTCCATTGGTTAGTACAGGCATTATTTAAGGTAATGTAATTTTAATAAACTTTTCATGATTCATTTAAATTTTGCTTATATATTTTAAACAGAAAAAAAACAATAAAACCTGTTACTCAACAATCCTTTAAGAATCATATTTCAGTAAATTTTAAGTATACATACCTTTTCTAGGCTTAGGAGTTGGTTAGGTCGAAATCGCGAACAACCACGCGGTTCTTTAAAGTTTAATTACCCATTTTTTAGAGGTTAGGTGAGCCCCAATGGGTGTTTAACCCCAGAGTTTTAAGCAGATTTAATGACCAGTTTCCAATGATAAAACATGTATTAATTATCCGATTAACAAAATCCGACTTTAACCCGAACAGGGAAATTATTGAACAACTCCCGCTCTATATTTTTGATGTAATCACATCTTTTGAATGATCACATTAATGGTATGGATCATTTCTATCCATATTCATTATAGGAACGAGTGAGAGGTCTTCACACCATTGATTAAAATAAGAAAAATACCTGTATCTCCAAAACCCTAGAATGATTTTGGGTTTAGTACTTAAAGAGATTCGTAGCGTTTCTTGGCCAACAGTGAGTGGAAGTAGATGAGGCCTAAATCACGCTTAGTCGCCTAGGTTTTTCCCCACCCAAATATTCGTTACCCACTTTATAATGGCTTAGTGTCGCCCAAGAGGGTCTTCATACCCTTAAGTCACTCCATAGCCAAAATAACAGAATTTTTTTTTAAGAAGAAAATTTATTTATTTACATAATATTTACAATGTACACTCAATACAAACATGTTTGGTTTCACTATTTCAGTGGACCTTTTTTCATGATGACAGAGTTTCAATCATCCTTTGAATTTACTAATGATCATACAATATTAAAGATTGTTCAGTTCGTACGTGAATCTCTAGGTTCTGTCGTTTCGTATTCTCACAGGAATTTATTTTAAAAACTCGTACTCACTCCTTGCGTATATGTTTATGCAAGATTTATAAACACTCACACAAACATATTAAAGCATCGTCTAATTATTTATTTATCGTGTAAATTTAATTTTTTTTTTTTAATTTATATAATAAATAGAGTTTAGCTTAACAAATATATCAATAGCCGACCCGTTTATGAAGATGATTTGCTTAGTAGTGGTGCATGAGAAAAAAATAAATTTTCGCTTCATTTATTGTTATGCGTCTGTCAGCAGTATTAAAATTTAATAAAATATTTTTAAAATATAAATTTATGTCTAATTCAATATATCTGTTTACGATTTTACGTCTTTTATAGTGTTTGATGAATTAAAATTATATATATATATATATATATATTATATATATATATATATATATTTATATATATATATATATATATATAATATATATATATATATATATATATTATATATATATATATATATATATATATATAAAATTTATAATGAGAAAAATACACTGTCTGGGTTGGATATTGAAGCAACGGACTAAAGGGGCCGAAATGGAACCACACCCAAAATCAATCGACTTCAATCTACAGCTGCCGACTCTTAGATGCAACAACTTCAGCCTTTGTATATTTATAGAATTGCGTAATGATATTTCAATGTTTCAAAATTATTCTATTTATTCTTATCCCCGATGGAATCCTGTTTCTTTGGACTTAATATTTTGTGCGAAATCTCAAGGTGAGCCAAAACCTTTACGAATTGGTTCTTGTTGACCACAGCTTACATATCATTCTCGGTTACTCATCTTTTATTATGTCAGCACTAACGAGATTTTAAGGTTCATAAAGTATAAATAAATAATTTTCCCCAAAATGTCAGTATTTTTTTAATGTGTGTGGTTGGTGAATCTAGCTCTATATAAAAAAGAATTAGAAAACGAAAAACGTATTAATTTCATAGTTTTTCTCATTGAAATAATCTGAAATCAGATTAATATCTTGTATTATTTTGTTCTGCCGTTAATTATTATTATGTTAACAACAGTAGCTTGTTTTATACAATTGTATTGTATAATGAAGAAAGAGGAAAAAATCTGCGAAAAGCACAGAAATATCATGTCGGCACCTTTATTATGGTTAATACATTGTTATATTAATACAATGATCGAAGGTTTTGAATTGACAAACTCTTTATAAATGAACTTTCAAGGAGAAAAGGAAATTTATTTTAAAACAAGATACAAAAACTTATTCATCCCCTGGAAGTTCATTAGTGTTTTATATTTGTAAGCTATTGTCTAGTTTATCTTTTCAGTCGCAATAAAAGAGAGTCTAACTCCTTGAAACAACCCCCGTTGTCATCCAGATTATTTGCATTATGAATTTCGCTCAAGTCTTTTGACCGTGGTCGTCAAGGTTCGGATTCAATGATTTATTTGAATATTAAACTTTTAGACTGCTTCTGTAAACTTTCCCGGCATTCATTAAAATCTTTTCTTTAAAATATGACGGATCGGGAAAGTTCTTGTATTTTTTTCAATAAAAGATTTTCATTTCATTATCCGCTGTATTCGTTATTGTTTTTGACAGTTGGGCATTGAGTTGGATTTCCTTACCGCAGCCCACCTTGATTTGTTTATTTACAGGATTGAGTTGGGTTTTCTCTCCTTTTTAAAATTGTTTTAATCCGAAATACAATGAGCCAACTCGGATTGGATTACGGGAACTTTATTGATTTAGCAGTTAGCCTTGATGAGGGTTCGAACTGCTTTTACTGAATATATCATTTAAAACCTTAACAGCTCTCTAAATAGTTTTTAAAATATATTTTCCGATGTTATTTGTATAACTGTGTATAGCACATCGTAGTTCTGTACATTGAGGAAATAAGCATAAATAGTTATTCATAATGATGGAGTTTAGTTGAAAGAAGTGAGGACTTCTTTAGAAACCGTCTCAGGCCCTGATGAAGGCTCACAATGTTGGCCGAAACGTTGGCACACAATTAAAATAAGTACTCAGTTTTAATGTGTGTTTCTTTCTGATGACCGCACCCCGAACCATCTTCCTCATTTAAATAGTTATTTGTAGAGAAGAGCGCTAGAAATAGCATATATCTCTTATAACACTAAACATGCTCCTGCCATAAAATAAATGCTTAAAATATAATATTATTCATGATGATTATTATAAAAAGAGGACATAAGTTTATAAGGATGATTGTTATGATTACAGGGATTATTTCAAGATAGTAATAATAATTATAATAATAAAATAACCTTATTATGACTAAGATAAGTATATTGATATGGAAAACTGTTATCGATTATTTTTGTAATATTTTTCTTGGCACTCTTCAATATAGCTTATGATATTTTAATCTTTTGAGAAGAATATATTCTTTAGAATATATCATCGCAAAGAAGTTTCATCAGATCCCTTTCTGGTTGATTTGATCTTTCAATTAAGGGACCAGCTCAGCGAAACCTTAATTTGATGTATTCAACTTGACTTAAACTTAATTCTATAATGTTTCTCCTTATTTGAGCACCTTGCTCATATACTCCGCCATACATTCTTTTAAGTATTCTTTTTTCGAATCTAAGAAGGATAGCTCTTGAGATCGAGTCTAAGGATGATATAGAGATTGTCCAATGTTCCGTGCCGAAGATAAGGACCGGTCGTATAAGCGTCTTATATATTTTTGTTTTGCATCCCTATATAGAATGTCTTATTTCTTAAATGTTTTTGGAGATCCAAGGACGTTCGGTTTGCCATAGGTATTCGTCTTTGCATTTCTTCTTCTTATATTATTATCCCTGTTTCTTTCTTCTGTTATGTTCCTTAGTAGATGAAGGTTTGATCTTTTTCAAATTTATTCTTACCAATGGATACATATCGTCCCTACCATTTCCAATTATCAAATATCAAAAATATCGTATTTCAGATTCGATACTTTACTCTAGCATTGCAGACGATACGGCTTGTCTCAAATTATCGAAACTCTTGGCCCTTTGTAATTCCCTGTAATGCTTCGAATAAATTATAGAATATGACCTATTTTAAATATATTACTTTGTTTCACTTGCTTAATCTTCCTATCTTGAAAAGTGGCAATTTTCATATTCGATACTTGGAAAGGGTAGAGACGATTCGGGTTCCTCTTCATCTGTAGGCAAGGTGCATATATACATTGTCTTATCAGTATTAATTATCTGGTCTAATTTTGGTGCTCATGTTTACAGTTTCTTGAAAAATTAAAGACTTTTTTTGTTTACTAAGGTTCTCGTTGTCTGAATACCTGAGGTTCTTAAAGCTTTTTCGAGTACTTTGTTAAACACCATACCTCTTAAGTTGGCACCTTGTCGTACCCCTGTTTCAGCTTAATTAATATTATACATATTGTAATCTTTAAAAGCTTACAATGCATTCTGAGGGTATTGTTCATGTTTGCCAATGCGCTAAGAGTAGCCGTGACAGTCAGAGATGGATCCGGTAGCCTAATTCCAGCGCCAAACAGCTGACCCGCCGCGATGTAATGTATGCCCGGAGATGGAGACCTTTTGATGAGGCGGGCACTAAGTGCCCCTGGGGAGTGTCCAATTCCGAGCTCTAAGGTTTCAGCAAACAGCCCTTGTTTGCCCTACACTCTCAGCCCTTCCTGTAAGCCCTGACCTCTCACATTCGCTATCTTTCTTATTACTCCTCTCCAGGATCCTTTTCTGGTTAATTTGCAGGTAATTGAAAAGGGTTTGCGTATTATGAACTTTATGTTAGTGATATTTTGTGGGTATTAGAGAAATTCTTATTAAATTTACGTTGGGTACAGTGTAATACCAGATGCTCCTTAATTGGCTGAAGTAAGATAAATTCTATAACCACATTGTGATTGTTTTATTATTATTTATTTTCCAGTGCCTTTACTTGCAAGGGTCATTAGCAGCACTTTGTGTTTTCAAACCCTGTTGTAGAACTCCATGAGGGAATACACATAATTTTTGGAGTCCTGAAGGATTTCAGGATCAGTTTGGGCCATACTCATTTACTCCCTTGATAGGGTGTATTATTTGCTGACTGCTTATATGTGGATGGCTGTCCTTGGGTCACCACGTTTCAAGGTAGCTCTGGAAGAAATAGCAAGTTGTGTATTCCGCTAATTCTGCACTCCATCAGGAACTGTGTTTGAGCTTATTTTAGCTTTATTTTTGTAGCACATTTTAAACAATATTGATGACTAACCCAAATAAATAAATATTTGTATTAATTAATTGGTGTGATAGACATTAAGAAGAGTGGTTCCTAGGGTCTACTCATCCTTTCTTCCTTCAGGTTCTACCATTATACAATATAAATTTTGTATATTAGGGGTACTATTTGTGTTATTTTGCTAAATCCGTCGAGTTTCTACAGTTATTTCCTGTATAAAATTGATGGGTTTAGCACAGTAGCACAAATAGCATGCTATAGCAAACGTAGTGAGTACCCCTATAATTGTTGTTTAAATGTTATAGTTTAATGTAAATTTGATTTGTGATGTGTAATTGTTTTTAGTTATCGATACAATATTCTGAAAATGAGGCGATAAGACCTCGAAACGTTAATGATGTATAATTGATTTAAGTTTAAATATATTGGTGTAGAAGAGAGTTTTCTTATTTGAATGTATAATAAATTGATAATCTTCGTGGGTAGTGATTTTAAATTAATTTACTTTATGTTTATTTCTAACATTAACTATTGCTGGGGATAGTTAAGCGTTTTTGTTTTTTTTAAATAAAACTATTCAAAAATAAGTTATATTTTGTTCAAGCTCTTTCCATTCCATTTTTCTCTAGGGCTTGAGAACGAAACCATCTACTTTATACTGAAACTTTTAATAAAAGCTTGTAATAAAAACTTATCCCGCTCCCTTAGTTCTTCATTTTCATAATTTATTTTTGAAGTAGTACTATGTTTGAGTATTATCAGCTATAAATTAATTTTCTATGAACTTTTCGAAACTTTTGAAATTGAAACGTAAAACTTGAAATGTACTTTGTATTAGCAACGCTCTTGCATTAGTGAAACTTTTTTATTCCCCTTGAGTAAAATCCGAGTTAAACCTTTTTAAAAATGTGAATATCTCCTATATAAATTTATTATACATTTAATGGTTTTAGGATGAATTGGTGTGGAGTATTGGTAATTAAAGTTGTCTTCGGTTATTAGGAGCTGATGTTTGTTCTAGAAAAATATAAACAATTACGCATTTTATTAATTCATAATTTTGTTAAATATGCTCCTTATTATTATTTGTTTCTAATACAATATATGCAATATATTATATGTACTTGCTGATGTTATAGTTCTATAATCTATTGTACGGTGCTTAAGAAACTCATTAAGTTAAGTATTGGACGAAGGATAAAATTTAAGCCACTTAAGCGGCAGATGTACGGTCTTCGATTAAGGCTTTTTCTTCTACCAATATTGTTCCAGTTTATAGGTTTTCCTTTCCTTAGTGGTTTGTTATAAGTTTTTAAGATATACATTTTTTTTTTTCTGATAAAAGCGTGAATATGTTTCTACATAATTTTTTATGACTTATCAGGAGGGAAATTAACAAGTTTGACTTGTTGATAAAAATAAATATGTCAAATTAATTAGTTTATTTTTTTTACTATTTTTCTTGCCTTGTCAAATATATAGAATAACTCATTCGTGTTTGAGTTTATGAAGCCCAAACTTTATAAAGATAGGTAAAATCTTAACGTAGTTATAATTCTGTACGTATTCATAATTCTTACAGATTTAATTTATAATAGGCATTTTTATAAACCTTTATCATTTCGACCCTAAGAACTATTTGTATTTCGTAACATTGATTTATTAGATAATTTAGACAAAAGGATAGCATTTAAATATAAATAAATATATACATGTGTGTGTGTAATTTTAGGACTTCTTCCAAATAGTTATTGTTTGTCGATGTAGGACATGCAATTTCGCCATACTTAGCAGTCATACCAAATAGTAAAATTTAACCCCGTTGAATCGTCTCTCATTGTGCAAATGAATTTTTTTCATAGGTACTCCTTAGTTTGAGATACCGTTTTTTTTTTATCACGAATACAGCTGATCATAGTTTAAATTATTTAGTTGATTTAACCAAAAGATTACTTAAGACCTTACTTTAATTTAAAAAACAATACAACTATAATAGAATATATTTCATATAACATTCGTAGGATTATAATATTTTAGGATTATATATATCTGTTTATGTGTAGTATAATTATTTTTGAAGTCCTTTTTTAAAGGCTTTTTTTAAATTAACCGTCATAACTGATTTTAAAGAATTTCCTCGTTTAATGTCTTTCGTCGTTTAATTTCGTATTTTTAATGTCTGATTGATGAGGATGAAATCTCAATTCCTGCATGTGTGCTGTTATATGTCATAAGAATGTTATAGCATTGTTGGATTATTACTCCCTTAATCGCCCTAAAGAAGGCCTGAAATTTAGGCCGAAACGTTGGCACTATTAAATTAAGTTTCCGCTTAATCGAGTGTTCATTTGACTGCACCCCTAACTTCTTCCCTGTATATACACACTGTCAACCACTCTCGCTTCACGAAATTTATGTACGTTTATATTGAAAAAAATAGCTACCTGGGGTGGTGGGGTTTGGACTAACATTCTTGTGGTAGGAGTCTTAGCTATGCTTCTTTAGGAACGAGAAACAAAAGAAAGATAAAAAATGATTTCCCATAAATGTTCCCTATTAACTTTATCAATTTCTATTATTAGACAGAACGATAGTGTAAAACAATGATTATGAACGTGATCTTTTATTTATCGGACTGTCACTTCTTTCCACCAAACAATAACGCCTTGTTATTTTTATTTAAGGGCGTTTATATGGCGTGATTACTTACGAAATAATATCTTATTAAATTAAGTTTTAACTTTGTGATTCTAAAGTTTTTCCTGAAAGTTATACCGCGAATTTATTCTGTGTACTTTCCTAGTAAAACGTCCGTTCCCCGGACAATCATTTATCTACTTTGGCTACAAGTTGGTCTCGAAAATCCTTTACTAATGACAGACAGACTAACGAGCTACGTGCTCAAATGACACCAGCCGATAGTTCTAGGGCCATGTGTCGCCGCTCGAGTCCGGTCACGTAGCACACCCTGCATAAGTACCCGAACCCTCTTCCCATTTTCCCTTTAAATATTTAACCTCACTTATATTATATCGTTATTTAATTAATTTGAGTTTTAAGGAGGTATTTGTGTTAATTTATTTACATTGTAGATACGTATATTACATTATTTTATTAGATTTTATGATTAGAAGTGTATGAAAAATTAATTTTGAAAAAAAGAGCTGGAATCATATATTTCAGCTTAAGCTGATGTTTGTTACTATTAAAACAATTATTAATTTCTTTCTCTGTCTCTCTCTTTATTTTTCGTATTTATTAAATTTTTGTTGTAGAGAAATTGGAAATTTCTTATAAATATGCCTCTATTTTTATAATCGATCATAAGCGGTAATATGATAGAAATCTTTAATGGAGAAAATGTCTGTACATGTCAAAAATCACTAGTAAATTTAAACCAAGCCGAAAAATTCTTGGTGAAAAAAATTCGTTATTACTTTTACACTTAGATATTTTGCCTGTATATTTAAAAAAACAGTTATGAATAGCTATGTTTATCAGTTGAAACGATGAAAGGAAAATGAAATATTTTAAGAGGGTCAAGTCAACAAGAAACATATGTTTTCTTCTAGGTCGATAATTTTCTCAGGATTTTGGTTTGCTAGTAGGAATATTTTTTTAAATTCAACTTCAATACCATGTCTTTATACACCATGATCAGCTAACATCCGATAGCCTGTGAGTAAAAGTAATTATTTTCAGTATATTTGATGTTGTTTTTCTAGTTTATCCGGTGATAATAAATGATGGATACTATGAGACTATGTTGTTTTGCTCTTAATTATTTAGAAAGTTTTCCTGTTATATTCATTCATACTCGTAAAAGCTATATGCTTGGTCACAAGGCTTGGAGCTATTAATATTACTATAGCACGACTCTTCAGAGGCTGCAGAGCTACCAAAACTCCGTTCTCCGGCGGATCGTCCGTGACACTTCGCTCCAAAGGGCACGAAATATCCACATCCACGAGGAGCTCCAGCTACCTCCAGTGCCTGAGAATATAGCGGTGGAGGCACATCAAGTTCTTTGATGGGCTAAAGGCCTGTGCCAACCCTCTCTTCAGAGATATTGCACCACCACCCAGGCCTGGGAGGTGGCAAAGCACTGTCCCTTTGGTCGATGTTCTCGCCAAGGGAACGGGTCTGAACTCTGCAGTCTGAATCCATTATATTTTCATAAGCATGGAAGATGGTCTCTCCTCATCCAGTATTGTTGAGGTGAAAGCATGCAGTCGGAACCACCACATACAGTGGATTTATCAATGCCAAACTTGAAATGCCTCAAAGGTAGCGTAAGTTCGGATAAGGCCTTTACTGTTGCACTAATTTGTTTTGGGAACATTGTTTTCTCTGTTCTGGAGTTTTTCAACAATATAGGAGATAAAAAAAAAAAGAAAAGAAAAAAAAAAAAAAAAAAAAAAAAAATATAATATATATATATATATATATATATATATTAATATTACATGTTTTGTAAGCCATAATAGAAAAATATTTGGAATATCATAAGGAAAGTCCTATATAGTTGTCATATCTTTTATCTAGACATATTAACTTAATGCCCAGTTATTATGAATTGCATAATTAATCTAATCTAATTATGGTCTTAGTTCCTGATTAAAAGCGTGAAAGTATAATTCAACGCTATCTGAGAGGCCGTAATAGGCACTGTTCCTTTCTTAACTGTTTAGTATTTGCACCTTGGGTCAAAAATGGTGGAAATCCAATTAACAAATGAATCCTTCCTTTTAATGGTAGAAGTACAATTTAAGGGCTGTAACATAGACTCCGGTGACGAAGAAGGTAACAAAAACTAATTAAAAATTATTCTCACCTCAACAAAAAGTTGGTAACGAGGAAAGCGGAGTGAGGTCCTATTCAGCGGCCGTTGCCTACTTTATTTTTTTAATTCCACTCTAATCCATCAGGAGCGAGATGATTTCGAAAAGGATCTAGAAAAGAACATCATCCAAGAGGTTCTTTTGACTAGCTGAAAAGACCGCTGCGGTACCGGCTTGGAAAATGAGCTTCTGTTAATTATGCAGCACCTGAATCCATGTTTCGTAATGTATTGGAGTGAAGAGAAAGGATATATTCTTTAGAATTTGTATCTCTTGTCATAGAAATTAATTAGTTATTCAATAAATCGATAACTAGTTTTTGTTTTAATTAAGGAGAAGTAATACATTCCGAAACGAATGAAACGCATTTTAGAAACAAAATGGCGAAGCTGTGACACATGGAAGCAATTTTTTTTTTTTTTAAATAGTCGCTTTCTGGACGTAGCACAACCTTTCTTCCGACGATGTGTTTGGCATGATGGGTTGCTTCCCGATCTCAAAATCCCCTTATCCTAATCCTTATACCTGATCCTTCGACCCTTCCTCTCTACCCGTTCTTTGAGAATATGCTGTGGTATAATTTTCCAATATTTTTCCTCTGTTCTACTAGGAGTATCTTAGGTTCTGTCCTTCACATTTTATTCACGGCTCATATTAATATACTTCTTGATCTAGAAACATTTACTAATGACAGTGTCATTCTAAAATCACTTTAAGGCCTTAGCATGACATTCTTATAATCGCAATAGTTGTGGCATAATAAGCGGATCTATGTCTTAAAGTATCTTTACTTTGTTCAAGGCATAAAATATAAATACTTGATGAAGATTTTGGGACATTAGAAGTATCACATGCTTTGATCTGAAGTATTTCGAAAAACAACCTTTATAACAATAACTTCGTATTGTTCTGAAAACAAAATCTTAACTTAACCGATCTTTAAGTCCCGTTAACATTAAACCATATTTTTTTCGAACTGGATTTCGAAGTCGAAACGTCAATATTTTAGAGGGGTGTGGTCATACACAAGCTGATTTATTTTATTGTAGCTTGTTTATTTGAAATTTTTCAATTTGTGCCTTAATATTTTTATAATTATTAACGTTTTCGTCATTTCTCATAATTATGCTTATATTTCTAATATATATATATATATATATATATATATATATATATATATATATATATATATATTTATTTATTTTTTATTTTTTTAAATTGCGACGTATTATAGAGATCGATCTATGGATACTCAAGTTAAATTCAGCATTTTTCTATCTAATATTTAGAAATACCCCTTGAATCGATTTTGTCTTGATTTTGTTAATTAGCCTGGATGCAGCTAATATTTCTATTCATATAGAATTCTGTGTAATATTTGTTATTATCTTTTCTTGGAACCTTGAATCCATCCCTCCAAGAAAATCAGGAAATAATTCTGGTCAAGTCAACCATCCTCAGATGATCTTATATTATTGCCATTAGGGATCACAAAGAATTGATCAGATGTCATTACAACGGACAAGGTTGAAAGGATGCAAGGTCTACAGTAACGCTTACTGTGGTTCCTTATAACTGATTAATTATAATTTAATTATATAATGAATTTTTTAAGTATTCAAATTGTTTGTACAATATGTAGCTACTGGTAACACAATGTCTTTCCTAACTCCTCTCTCTTGCTTTATCCGATATAATGCATATGATTGTTCACCTCAGTTATGTAATTATCGTTTAAATTATTTTCTGGATTTCTAGTTTTGTTTATAATTTTCATCGATGGGGCATCAATGAAGGTACGAAAGCCGTTAGATTCCATAATGCAAATTTCGCCGGCTCCTCCACAACGCGGGCATCCTGCATGATTTAGCACCTCCGAGCTGGCTGGCCCTCTGCCATCTTTATCTAATATTTATTTGGCTAATGCTGTTATGGCTTTAGAAGCCGTCTCGATGAACGATTTAGTAAAAATAAAATAAATAAATATGTTACGTCACGGCTTTTACCGTTGGTTCAATCGAGCAAATTCTCGACTTTGGTTTGAAAAAAAATTAAAAAAAAAAATTATGATCTTATAGTAAGAAAACAAAAACACACTCGTAAAGTGGATCACCGCAGCAGATTTTTAATGGTTTAATCATATAAAAACAGAGGAAGGACCTCTTAGGTGCTCATTTCACCATTAAAACAAAAAAATAAAATTAAGTTACATCTTAGTGTCAGGAGTTCACCGTTGAGATTGTAAGAAGAACGACCTAAAAAAAATATTAGATCGTTTATTAGGTTCAATTAAAAATAATCACAAAGTATGAACTATATCGAAATTTAGTACAGATGTGCTTTTGGTTTAGACTTGTTGAAGTGTGGAATTGGAGAGATTTCTTAATGTTTGCTGACATAACATATACTGAGCTGTTAATTTCTCATGAACATATACAACAAATATTTAAAATATTCCCTATTAGGTAAACCAATATCCAGGTTATAGTTGATGTTTAAAATTTTTCTAATTTAATCTTTGAATAGTTTTTGTAATTTTAAATTACAGGAAAAATATAACTTTAGATCGAGTATAACTCTATTGCTGAAAAATATAATTGATTACATATGCCCGTTTTCATTGAATAATTTAATAATAATAAACTTATATTAGTCTGACAGTCGGATTTATAAAAAAACTTCTGAAAATGGGTTGTTCTATTGTTAATCAATTATAAAAATAATATGTCTTTCCTTTAGAAACATATAGGTGTATGTTTTAAGCTCTTAATTATAAGCCTAATAAAAACTATAGCTTTTTTTTTATAGAAGAAACCATTAGTAATTCTTCGAAACCTTACAGAAACTTAAGTAAATTTTATTACATTTTTAAGAATTAATTAAAGCTAACATTTTATTTATAAATTGTGTATAATTTTTTTGTCGTTATTTTTTTCCTGTTTTTCCGATCCGCATTGCATTTCACTTTTTGAATAAATTTCATTCTGGTTTATGATGTATCTCTTGGAAATTTACCACACATTGCGGGTGCCTGCCAGGGAAAGAATTAACCGCTTTCAGTGTTGCCCGTGGCAGATACAAGCAAGGACCGACATCTCTGACAGGTTACATCAAAAACCTATCTAAATCCACGAGAGAGCTTTCTACCCCACTATAAAGTTATACAACTTTTATTTTTTTATAATTTATTTATTTGTTCTAAGACAAGTCACTTAAAAATAATACAGATAACAATAAGTATAAGTCCAGTGCCTTAGAGTAAGGATAACAAATACAGTGAGTAGTAATAAGTAAAAATAAAAAGACAAATAACAAAGGCAAACAAATAGGTAATTCTAATACTATTTCTAATACTTATGATTAAGAAAAAAAAAAAAAAAAAAAAAAGGTTCATGTACACATTTAAAGGCCGGAAAAGTAATATAATTACGTATGTGAAACATAATAGAGTTCCATATTGAGGAAGATCGGATAATGAAAAATTTGTCGTAAGCTGTAGTTCAATGGGGCATAATATACAATACCAAATACTAAATCCTATACTTACCTAGGAATACCTTTCTCATCCTCTGGAAAGTTTGTCAATTCTTTCACTTCAAACTTTACCCAAAGATCACTCGTTGCAGGTGCAAAGTTGAGAGAAATACTCAGCCGGGGTAAAAGCGTTTCCTGGGAAGCAAGAATGGCCCTATTTGACTCGATGGTTTCATCCACATTTCTTTATTGAGCCAAGATTTGGAGTTTAAACTACCTGAAGGGCTTAGAGTCGATGCCGACTAAATTTTTGAAGTATTTATATTTCTGGCCCAAATGTACTCCAAATTATATCGTTCGATTAGAATCTGGACGAATTCGTATAGAAGTAGAAATTTCGCAACAAAGTTATTAATTTTTGTATTAAACTTCTTTCAATGCCTGAAAAGGCGTTGTTAAACTCATTAACTTGGACGCAAAAAAGAGAGACACAGGTTTTAATTGGATCTCAAAAATACAAAAATTAGCAGTAGATAATTATATTGAGGAAGACTTTTCGAAAGGCTAAAACCGAATATTTTTACTTATTAATAAACATTTAATCATCAAAAAAGTAAAGAATCATCTCCACTCTATAGACAATGATAGAGCTCTCAACTCGTAGTACAATCCACTTTGCAGAACTGTTTGTATGTAACTTTAACATCCCTCAGCAATAAGATTATTTGACTTATCGTGTTAATATAAATACACTGAGATTCGTTAGCCAACTAAGAATATCAGATATTGAAAATTTAAAACATTTTAATAAGAAAATCACTTTTAATATTAAAACAGAGGAAAAATGCAGATGGTGTCAAGGGCATATCACCAGAAATTTAGAGCACGTGTTATTGTAATGTCCTACACTCAGCATTGAAAGGAAATATTACCTGGCGAATTACATTGTTCAAAACAGTATATAATTATTTTCAATAATGAACCTTTATAACCGACTAAAAAATAAAGTAAAAAACCCCCCCTAAAAATTTGAGATCTTACGTTTCAAGATGCGTAGTATTCAAGTAACGAATAACAAAAAATCCGTTTTTCCACCGTCCACCAACCGCCATCCGCGGCATTTCTCTGATACTACTCGACCATTTTTTTTTAATTTCGCCACAAAAATACTAGTCCATGCAACGATGTTCCTAACACCTAGACGTTGATATCAGATGTTTAGTTTTAAAATGTAGGCCGATTAAAAGAGATTCAACTTAATAACTCAGTTATTTTTGAAGATAGAGAAAAAATGTATTAGTGTTTTTTAACCAAAAAAAAAAAAAAAAAAAAAAAAGCGAATAATTATCTAAAAGATAAAAAAGAAAAGACAAAATATTGAAATTTTACACATAGGGTATTTATTCAATATTTGTTTAATATAATTTAATAACTCAGTTTTTTTTTGACGATAGAGAAAAGTATGTATAGAGTTTTAGCATCAGTAAAGCTCTTCAGTTTCTTCTAATTAATAAATAAATTAAAAAAAAATTGATAGAGAATTAAATTTTCGACCAAATGAAAAAAGAATTATTGAAATTGGTTAAAAGCTAGCTTAGATATTGTATTTTAAAATCAGCGGTAGTGGAATGATATGATCTTTGAATTATTGCTTTTCATATTTCTTAATTGCTTATCAACAGCGATATTAACAATTACACCCTAATATTGTTATTAGGAATTAATAAACCATTATGTAATAATTTGCAGCGTTTCATCATTATGGTATGCTTATATTTACTTTCTTTGTTCATCCTTTATGCGTTTGTATGTTTGAATGTACTGTGTTTTAGTAACAGAGGGATTCGCCTGTATTTCGGAAAAGAAAGAGGAACCCAATTTTCAAGGGTTGGGGGAAATCTCAAGAGGTTATCCCGACCCCAGTAGGCCTCGTATAATCTACAATATTTTCTCTGTCTTGCCGAGACTACGGCCTCGTTTCCTGGATATCTCTGGATATCCTAATATACACGAGGCGGGTCTCTTAAACAGAAATGTAGTATTTCACGAATACCGGCATAGAAAATATATATATTTTTGAGTATTTATATAATATACAATACAATTATTTATTTATAACTTATATATATATTTTATGTAATTATTTTTAATGTATATAAGTTTGTACCCTGAAGGCTCACTAGAGATTTTCACTATTTATAGGACTGTTTATGTCATTAAAGATCTAGGTCATTAGCACCAAATCCAGATAATAATTCAACAATGATCATTATATACACCAAAAAATAAAATAAATTAGTAAAAAAAAAAATAATAACAAATACACTAATAAGTAAATAGAAAAGTAAAGGAAAAAATAAAAAATAATTCGCAATAGTTTCCTTTACTATACATTTCATGAATAGGTAAGGGGTTACCTGTAGCATGGTGGTTAGCATAACAGTCTCCTATGCCCAAAGTCCCGGTTTCAAACTCGCAGGTGACCCTAGGATTTTTTATTAGGAGTAAAAGATCCTTAGTTATACCCTCCTTCAGAGGGGACGTTATAAGGTGTTCCCGAGTCCGCACTCTTTAAAGATCCCTATCCTAATTAAACCTGGATAGGCAAAATTTAGGACTCCGACTGTAGCATCGTCCGATTAGCCACAGCAGCATAAAGGGACGCTAAATAAATAAACCATTTAGGTAAGTGAAATTAAAACATCGATTTTCATTTTACTACTACTTGTAAATATTGTCTTGACCGAGTATTAAATCTTTAATATTTTATAAGCCTTTCATCAAAATGGGGAGCTATAATTTCTACCCAAAGCGTTGGTCTTCAGTGTTATTATTCTGTTCACGTCCCTCTGTCACATAATGCCATTCAAGCCGGCAGGTGTTGTTAGGGAGTGAAAACTTAGCTTCAACTATTCACTTAAAGAACATTCCCGAGCTGTTATCTGTTACGACTCTCAATTTCTGTGGTGCTTTTTTGGAGGTCAAAGAAATGTTTGATTTAGTTAAAAACGGTTTAATTACTTTGCATTTATACTGTGTTGTTCCTCAAGGATCTTTATTATCTCCCACCCTGTTTGCTATTTATATAAATGATCTTCCCCTCCATATTCATCACTCCCAATACCATATGTATACTGATCAAACTGAATATTTCGGCAATGCCTCCGAAACAGACAGATATACTATAGAATCGCTTTGAAGCAAGCTTGGCGAAATCGTTTGCCGGAGATGGAGTCGCTCATTTAGGACCTGGCTCGGTACGATAACAGCCAGCGGATGCTTTTATCAAGCGGACCCCGCCGAGTTTCAACTTTTGGAGTAGACTGAGGCCATTAAAAGGGTATAAATCCGCTAGGTGTTGGTCGCTTCCCAACTGGCCAGGTCAGGAGTTGGCGGATCTCCAGCATCCACCAATCATAGCCAGATCTCCACCGCCCGATACAGTCGCCTCTCTGCATCTCCTTAATTTCGGTGAATGGGGGCTTAAATAGGCTTATTTTTAATTTAATATTACTGAGCGTTTAGCTGATGGACCAGGTTTTCTGAAACAATAATGTTTATTTTCTTTGAAATTGGCATTTCACCAATTAAAAAATCTACTTATTCTCTTTCTCGCGATAATGAAGATTCGTCGCAAACCCAACTTCACTACTTTTACTGTTAACTTGGACCATATAAAATAGCTGTGTGGTCTATAGTGGATAGAACGAAAGATTCCCGGGATCGAATTCCGTTAGTAGTAATTATTTATTCCGTATCAAGGATGTATAGTCGACTGTTGAAATTAACATTAGTAAAAATAATCAGGAGTCAGTCGTGTAAAAAATATTTTAATATCGCCGACATGTGAACCATCAATCATAAACTGGTTTGCATAAACTCCCAAATTACCTACAACACCTCCCGTCTAACCCTTCTCGTTCTCATCCCAATTTACTTGAAACCTTTCCTCTACTCGGTTCTTTCTTATCATAGGTAGAAATAACCAGCAGTCAGTCGTGTGAAAACTATTTTAATTTTACCGACTTACCTTATATTTTAATTTATCTTTATAACTTTTTAGTTTGTGCTTGACATGGCTCAGTGATGCCCATGCCACTTTATGATTGATGATCTCCTCACATGTAGGAGCCGAAACGTCGGCAAAAATAAAATATTTTTCTCACCACTGACTCCTGATTATTTCTACTTATGATCATTTAATGTGTTTTTTTCTACAGTGGGTGACCAGGAGATAGGGAGATTCTCCTGGGACACACCCAACCTCAATAGCGTGGGTTCCTGTAAATTAGTTGGAAGAACCTTTCGGCTGAGTTTGAACTCGGCCTAATCATCTCCTTGCAGAGCCATTGGTTCAATCAGTGTTATTTTTTAACTATGACATGAAAATTAAATTATAATTAATTTAATATCAATGTTTATAAAAACTGATTTTCTAGAATGTTTCATGTGTTGGTCTTGCTGTAGGATATCAATCCTATTTACCAGCATAAATAAAAAAAATTAAGAACTCAAAGAATCTTAATAAATTTTAAATAATTAAAAGTGACTATTAAAAAAAAAACGCTCCAATTAGAATGTTCTTTATATTCTGTTCTCAGTCCGAACCTCAACGTTGGCTTAGAGACTAAAAACTAAATAGATGGGTTCTTGTGGCACTAGTAAGACAAACTTTGTATGCACATATCTGCTCCGGAAAATGACTAATTATGATCATAAATATTTATAACCTCTTTAAAATGTTAATTAAAATTTCTCTCAGCACTAAAAATCCTAATGTTTTTCCATCAGAAGTCATGTTGTGGTAACAGACTGGTGTTCCTTTTTGTAGAAAGGAGTTGTAGAAAATTTATCATAGGGCTATCCACATTATTTCATTTTTCTAAAATCTGATTAGTTTTATGGCTGATAAGTTATCTCTGAGACCTGCTTGAATTCAACTTGATTTCTGTTTTTACTTTTAGTATATGATATCGATCTATGCTAGACTTCTCAATCTTATATCTATTTTTTTCTCCTTCACTCATCCTTCGTAATTATTGTAAATATCAGGCAAAAAACTTGAAAACAAGATGAATTAGCCCCTAGAAATAGATTCGCAGCATGCCTTCGCCTACAGCTATCCAACTAACAGGACACGACCACATCCAATGTTAGGCTGGGAACAAAGACTGGTCGACAGCTCTTAGGGAACAATGTGTCCGCATTAAGTAGACTTCTCTTTGTCCCCAGGAAACCCATTTATTGCTTTTTTTTTTTGCCAGAGTCAGGTCTTTCTCGGTACTTTCGAGCCACTTTTCTCGATAGGCTTCAATGGAACGTGGTATCGTTTGATTGGGAACAGTTGAAAAGGGAGGCTGTGGAAACGAAAAAAAAGAGAGAAAAAAGCAAGCAATCAGGGTAATGCTCTTTTTTTTGCCATCAACCGGCTCCTAATATTTTCCTCTTCCTGTGGATGATTGCTAAATGCCCTCTCTTCCGATTCTCTTAGTTACAATTAAATGGATTACATCCTTCTTCGCTGGACCTTTGCTGAGGCTTCTCACCTGAAATCTAATCAAGAACACTTTCATGATTAATTTATTTAATATTTACCCCTGCTTTTACTTTCGCTTAAATATACATGAAATGTATAGTAAGAGGAAGTATTGCTGTCGTGAACATGATCAAATTCCAGCTTTCATAAAAAATACACGTTTTAGGATCCCCTGAGTCCAAATAACCAAGTCCCGCATAAAGGTCTGTGTTTGTGTGTGTGTGGTAACTCCCGGGTTAAAACGAAAAGTCCTATGAAACTGAAATTTCATATTTAAAACAACTATTCGTCCAAGATGTTATTGAAAACTTTTTCATCAAAATCAGCTGACCGGAAGATCTACGTCATACTATGCATTTTGCACCTTTTTACGATTTTCTCAAAAACGGCTCTAACGGTTTTGATTAAACTCCCTATATCCATGTAAAATTTGATGGACTTTAATATGATGTAAGGGATTAAATGTTTCATTTTGATTGAAATAGTCTGACAGGGCTTAAACGCTGATATTTTAAATTTTCTTCCTTTAAAGTACCTTTAATTTTGTAGATTTAAAAAAAAAAAATTGGTACATTATCTTATCAGTATTGATAAATAACGGGTAAATATGAAAGTTGAGCGAATTTGATAAACAACTATAGGAGAAAAGTGCAAACATATTTATTAAATGCAATTTGTGTTTCTTTGAACATCAGAATAGTAATTTAGACGTATAGTATACCGTTGGATAGGTAAGGATTTTAGAAAAAATATCTAATTCACAGAATTTTAAAGGTTAATGGACAGTGATGAATAGCCGATAAAACTAACTTATTGTTGTAGATGACCAAGTCTCGAAAAAAGTCTGTGTGTGTGTGCGTTGTAAGTCTAGCACGAAAAAGAAAAGTCATACGAGACTTAAATTTCCTATTTGAGACAACTACTCACCTGAGATGTTACAGCAACTTTTTCATAAAAATCAGCTAACCGGAAGAGCCTCTTTATACCTTGGATTTAGCACCTTTTTACGATTTTCTCGAAAAAGGCTATAATTATTTTGATTAAACTCGTCATATAAATGTACAATTTAATGGTATTTAATATTATATAGGTTTCATTCTGATTGAATTAATCCGACAGGGCTTGAATGCTGATGTTTTAAATTTTATTCCCCTAATGAATCGCTAATTTTGTAGTTTCCAAAAAATTAACCATATTATTTTGTCAGTATTGATTAAAAACGGCTAAATATAAGTCGAAAGAATTGGATATTCAACTTAAGGAAAAAAAGAGAAAAAAATATTTGTTTATGTACTTTTTTTTTTTTTTTATACGTTAGAACAGTAATTAAGATGTATAATACGTCTTTAGAAAGCTAAAGATTCTAAAAAAATATTATCTTATGTACAATACTGTGAAAGCTAATGGAGATTGATGAAAAGCGGATAAAACTGACTGATTGTTGTAGGTAATAATATAATAGATAATTTAATAAAACACGTTTCTATCGAAACTCATTGTAGTTAATTCTTAAACCATTTTTCATCTTTAACAGTCTTTCAAAATTCTTTAATTGGTTTTAACTAGATTTTTTTGAAGGTATCATTAATTTGTTAAAAATTAGTCAAGATTAAAATGTAGTTATCAGAAATATTTCATTTCTTTGAATGCTAATGACGAATTCATGAACGAAGTCTATGACTTACTGCATAGCATAGAAACTATTTTATATGAAGTCAAATATTGTAATTTGTTCTAAAATTCGATATTATAATGTTGTATTTTAACAGAAACATACATTTCTAAATCCTTTGGTGTAATAAAAAAAAAAATCTGAAACATGGATGAAAATGCCACACCAACAAAATTTCTAAGAAAACTGGTAATGAATCTCACTATGACAGAATGTTTTTGTATAACTGACTAAAAATAAATGTAACCCTTTTAAAATTAAATTAAGCCATTTGAAATTATTAAAACTATTTATAATCAATTCATTTTAATTATAAGCATAATAAATATAGAATATTGAATAAGGAAGAGGTTGTAGTTTATTTTTTTTAGCAAAATACGTTATTTTCGGTTGTTTCATATAACGTTGATTCTGATTATTATGACATATTTATTTTTTATTATAAAATAATCTAATTATACTTTTATTTATTCAGTAATATATTTTTTCTTTTACAGAGCTTACCACAGACTACACCTCCCGGTGTGTCTAACGGTTCCGACTTACCACCTCCTCAACCGGATTCGAACCCTTCGCAGGATAATGTGAGTATTTTTTCTCTTTCATTAATAAAAACAAACAAAAAAATTTTTAATTATTTATTATGTTTTGTTTGGGGACTTATATGGGAAAATATCCATTCCCTTGTTGATAATAATTCAATAATCCCGCGGCTGTATAGAAATTGTTAAGTGAAAATGAAATCCCCACAAAGGCGTTGTGAAATGTTGAAATCCAATAACACCTCCTCTCTTCCAATAGGCCAATATCTAGACGGGGCCATTTGAATATATTTACCTGTTGAAATTTCCATTTTCATACCCCCACTCGCTTCGGTGATTTTCCTAGTTTTATCTTCTTATACAGCTTGGGAACAGTCATATTAAAAATAAATCATTTATAAAGGAGCCTATTAATAGTTCTCTTTATATAAATAGATAATAGGATTTATTTTTATTTTATATTCATTTATTAGGACTTCATAATTTCTATTTGTAACTGAAGTAGTATTTACATTTTTTTTTTTAATGTTCGTTGATTTTCATAAACAGCACAGCATTTCTAGATCATCTAAAACATTGAAATACAAAATTCTTGATCTGTTCTTTTACCTGGAATTCAAAGTAAAATATATTACAATAATTTTTTTTTATTATTATTTTTTTTTTATTGGGATATATTACAATTTGTTTCTATATGAACATTAGTAATAGTGATATATGAACCCATTCACACAATATATACAATGATAAAGTCAAATAAATAAAATATAATATATATACAAAATAAGAAAACAAACAACAACCTATAACTGAGATATATACAAATAAATGATATATATAGAATTAAATAATAAATATAAAAACAAAACAAAACAAAACATTAACCTATAGTTGAGATAAATAAATTTGCAAATAAACAAACATCATTCAAACAAACATAACTATATACAAAATATACAAGTGCTATAGAGGGACCACAGACTGGGCTTTTCCTTCCACTTGTGGAGGAAAAAGCGGAATCCAAAAGATCCTAGACCCTCGCTCTCAGCCGCGTCACTGGATTACAATAATTAAAGATACAATATTGTTGTAAAATCACTTAATGAAATAATATTATAAGATCATAGTAAATTGGATTTTATATTAATAAACAATTCTGGTACATTGTTTGCCTAAATTGTTATATATGTATGTATATATTTATAAGATTTATATTCGGAGCCCGTAGACCTGACCATATTTCTAGCTGTTATACAAACTTAAAATTGCTTTTGTCTATCATTCTGTACGACGGATATTTCCCTGGTCCTTAACTATTCCAAACTTTTAAAAAGTAGAAAACCTTCCTACATAACTGAGCTCCTCACCCTCCGCTCTGATATCCATTTGTTAAATACTAGACCCAATTAGTCAATATATATACTCCATCACATACAACTACGTCCTTTCACAAATTGTTTCTCGTTCGTTCCTCATCCTTCAGGAATTAGCTGCCCATCTCTATCCATTAAGGCACCTCTCTTTCTTCCTTCAAACACTGTGTGTGTAAATGTGAATATTTGATTATACACACACACACACACATATATATATATATATATATATATATATATATTTTTTTTTTTTTTTTTTTTTAAGTAACCAGACAATAAGGATTTCATTTTGTTCATTATTCTAAGGGGGCTTGATCCTATATATATATATATATATATTCTCTTATAGATTTTTGTCAATAATATTGTTGTTATTTATGTTTAAATTCCATTTTATCGCCGCTATCTATACAACCTCAGAGAAATATAAAAATAAAATATAAAGATATAAAGAGATCTCTATCGGGCTCTGATCTCAGCTGAGAGGCCTGATAAAGTTTATAAGGTATATTTTATTGCCTCAGATGTTTGTTTCGAGTTCCGCATATATTTATAGGGCGTTGTAAATAAAATATGTTTACTATTTTGGTTTACCGATAAAAATTTACTATCTGTAAAATTAAATCAGATCAGCAATCAGGCAGATTTAGTTTGTGGCCTATTATTATTAATAGTGGGTCAATTCTTTAACGACCGCCATCCTGTTTAACTAGATATGCAAAATATATCTATACCATCTGTTTAGATATATATCTGTTGTCGGGTACGTATTATTTATGTCGATAATGTTCCATTTTAAGGACATGTACTGAACCAATTTTTATGGGGTTTATAAGTGATTTTTATTAAAATTGTGCTAATTAACCTAAAATAATTTTAGATATTACCAATACTTTTAAAGCATTGCGAAACCCGAATTTTTAATACGAGTCTTTTTATGCAAATGGTTACCAAGAAAATAAACCTACGATCTTTCTATTTTATATTAATACTTTAAGTTAGTTTTGCTACTGAAAACAAGTGTTTGGAAAATCTCTTTAACTCTGGTAATTTTGTAGATATCGAGTCAAAACAAAAACTAAAAATAAGATAAGAATACGCTTTATATCTTTTCTCCTTACTACTTATTACCTAAAAGTGAAGAAAGTAGTTAAAAAAATTCCAGAAAATTAATAAAAAATGAGAATTTTAGCGAGTTAAAAGTCTATAAAGGAAAACGGACTCACCTTTAATTATTTATTCATACATAGATTAATCACTTGCTGTAAAAATTTCGATCTTGAGAACATAGTCTTTTTTTGTATATGAACTCGTTTTTCGTGAAGTTTACACAGAAATATCTCAAAAGGGACCTTGTGAAAAATTATGAGGCTAATGCAGGTTTTACATCTATATGATGTTTATGGTTGACATAAATTTGGTGACAGAGACTGAGCTGGTTCTTGAATTATAACATACTCTTCACTGTTCAAATAACATTTTCTTTAAAAATTATTAACTCCTATAATTTTGTATATTTCAGAAAGAAACAAAAACTAAAGTGTTGATAAGAGTACTGTATACAGTTTTGGTACTTACACAATATTACTTAACTAGCCAAGAAAATGGTTTAAAAAATTCACGAAAAATTAAATTAACTGAAACTTAAAATTAATAGAATTAGAGATAATAATAGATTTTCTCAACACATGTTTTGAGTAGGGAAGGTGACTTAAAACGGATGTTACACTAAACCTATTTGCTAGAGAAAAAAAATTATGCACGTTTTTTTTATCCCCCCCCCCAAAAAAAAAGAATAAGTGGTTATAAAAAATAATTAAAATAAAATGTGTTGAGCGGCCGCTGAAAGATATCAAATAGATTGACACATAAGTATTGGATTTTTTTCATCTGCTGGTAACCGACATCCAATCATTTCGAATTCAATTTAGACGTGAATAATTTCGCGCCTAAGTTACCCAGTCCTGTAGTGACGCAATGTTTTCGACGGAATCCATTATTTCCAGTGTGTATGCAGAGGAATTAGGGATACGGCTAAGGCTGCAAACATCTGGTGAAGACTTGGCCAACTGTGCCAAGCTAAAGCAAACTTGCCACTTACTTAGGTAGCCAAAATAAAAGTAGTCTCGTGCACACGGTTACTTAGAGCCACTTCTCCCCTTTCTCACAACTAGGCCAGCTGTAAACTTAGTATTAAAGCAGAGCTTAGAATTACAGATTTATTGAGTTGAGTCCTAGCCAGGTGGACGTTGTAAGAAGCTTATATGATTCGCTCAACTCTTCGGTCTGTTCCTCTTATGTAATTCTAGGTCCTTTGTTTCTTACAATTCAGATTATTTATTCCTTATTCCATTTAGAAGAAACATAAGGATATTTTACCGATGTTTAGGTATAAGTCTTAAATGTAAAGTTTATAGGACGATTTTCTAAAGTTTTGTTAACTCATTTTAAATTCTGTCTAATTATCTTATTATTCAAGGATCACTATATTATCTCACAAGGGACTATTCTCCATAGTAAACTATAAATTTGAACAAACTATTATCCATTTAAGCCCTTTGTGCCTAATTATTTTTTCTCTTATGACGTTCTATTCATAACTTAAGCCTTTTTTACTGTACAATAAGCAACTTGATTCGTTTTTACTAAAGATATAAAAATGAACCTTGGCCTACGGGTGTTGCGAAGTAAGGAAAAATTAAAAACATTTAATTAATTATAATGAAATTATGATTTAATTTAAATATTCTGATCATGTTTACTGTGAAAATACGTAAACAGTTATTAAAAAAAAAATTAAAAAACTTAATTATTATAGCAACTATACAGCCCCTTTTGGTCTGTACAATTTGTGGTTAAAAGGATTTAAGTGTTATCATCACATCAAGTGTCACTTAAGCCCGTTGAATTGCTACCGAAAAGCAAATATAACTTGTGCTCTTCAAACAGCTTAATTATATTTCTTAGTGAACTCATTTTACTTAAAACGATTGAACCAATAAAAAAATTCAATATGACATAAAAACCTTATTTTCATAAAAATGTCGGCTTAAGCCCTTTTGTACAAACACCAATGATTTATTTATTTATTTAACGTCCGTTTATGATGCTGTGGCTAATCGGACGATGCTATAGTCGGAGTCCTAAATTTTGCCTTTCCAGATTTAATTAAGATATGCATCTTAACGAGTATCTGAAATCGCGCAGGCTCGGGACCACCTTTTAACGTCCCCTCCGAAGGACGGCAAAACTAAGGATTTTTCACTTCCATTAAAAAATCCTAGGGCCATCTGCGGGGGTTCGAACCCGATACCTTGAGAATAAGAGACTGTGGTTATCATAATAACCACCATGCTACACGTAACCCTACACCAGTGATTTAAATCTATGGATATAGAAGACCCGGTAGATTAAAACATATCGTTTTTAGTTCAATTTCAATAATAATAATAAATTTATTTAGTGAATTTTAATTGTTAATGATTTATGTATAAAATGAAACTGTAAGATAGTTGTGAAGGAGCTACTCTTTGGTAGTAGCTCCACGCTCCGTTTTAAGAGATACCGCGGTCATCTTCTTTTCAGACGCCTCTGAGGATTATCTAAAATATAGTGATTTTTTTTTTTTTTTTTTTTTTTTAATTTTTATTTATCGAGCAATATTACAATCTGTCCAATTCAGGACATTTTTAATAGTGATAACGTACAACATTCATACTACATTCACACGATATATACAAAACAATAAATTTATATAATAATAATAATAATAATAAAAAAATATACATATATACAAAATAAAATCAATAAAAATATATACAATAGTCACTCATACCTATATACAATTCACAAGCATACAGCACGTGAGTGGAGAATCTAGCCAATGCTAGAACTCCAATATACATGTTACAAGAGGTCACGAGGCCACTGCCGTTTCAACCTTCTAGGTGGGTTGTATGGATGAGTGGAGCTGGATAGGGATTGAGCTAGAGGATTAGGATGATGAATGAGATTCTGGTGGAATTTGGAAAATTTGGATGGAATCAGGTCTGAAATAAGAGGAACATTAAGGTCGTGGTGCAAGGTATAGTTGGAAACATAATAAGGAGCATTTACTATTGTACGGAGGACTTTGGATTGAAAGGATTGAATGCGTTTGATGTTAGTACGTTTAGCTGTCCCCCACAGTTCAAGTCCGTAGGTCCAGATGGGCTTCAGTATTGTCCTGTAGATTAATAATTTGTTGTCAACTGTAAGTTCAGATTTTCTTTTGAGTAGTCGGTATAACTGTCCGAATCGTCGGTTGAGTTCTTGTCTTTTAAGTCTTGTATGTGGGTTCCAAGTCAATCTTTTGTCTAACAGTAAGCCAAGATACCGGACTGTATCTGAAGGAGGAATTGGAATGGAATTGAAGTAAACTGGCGGACAGGAGTTTCGTCGAAGAGTGAAGGTTACGTGTTTGCATTTGGCTTCGTTCACCTTTATGCGCCAAGCACTACACCAGTCTTCGATAAGAGAAAGGTGTCTTTGCAGGTTTAAGGATGCTGTTTCAGGATTGGAACTGGATGATAGGATGGCGGTGTCGTCTGCAAAAGTTGCCAGAAAGGTATCAGGATGTGTAGGAATATCAGCAGTGTAAAGGATGTAGAGGACGGGTCCCAAGACGCTGCCTTGAGGAACACCGGCCTCAACGGGATAAAGGTTAGAAAATTCTACACCACAGCGAACGCGGAAGGAACGGTTTGAGAGAAAGGATCGGAGAATGAGGTATAGAGACTGGGGTAAATGGGTTTTCAGCTTGAAGAGTAATCCAGTGTGCCATACCCGGTCAAAAGCTTGCGCAATGTCCAGAAACGCACCAGAACAATACTCTTTGCATTCAAGAGCTGAGGAAATATGGTCTACAACTCGGAGCCCCTGTTGAACTGTGGAATGGTGAGGACGGAATCCAAACTGATGGGAAGGAAGATTTTGAGATTCTGATATGGGTAGGATACGTTTAAGAAGAAGCCTTTCGAAGATTTTTGAGAGGATGGGGAGTAGACTAATAGGCCTGTAGGATGAAGTGTTGTTAGAAGGTTTGCCTGGTTTTAGAAAAAGAATGATAGTGGAATGTTTCCATAACAGAGGAAAATAGGTGGTGCGTAGGATGCAGTTGTAAATATAAGTAAGGAAGATAATAGCTTTCTGCGGAAGTTGTCGGAGGATCTGGGGAGTAAGGAGATCGTGTCCAGGAGATTTACGGAGGGTAAGTTTTTGGAGAAGATATTTGACCTCAGAGGGATTAATAGCTTTAGGAGGTAGGGAAAGTGGAATCGGTGACAAAAGAAAGTCTTGCACTGTTGCGGTGTGATTGGCTTGGGATTCCGGGTGAGGAGTGAAAACTTTGGAGAGGTGTGTGGCGAATTCCTCGGCTTTATCTTCATCAGACGCAGCCCAGGAGTCATCTCCACGTCGGAGAGGATGGGAAACTTGATGGTATTTTAGGATCTTTTTCGTGACATTCCACAGGGAATTATCACGAGCTGATAGAGAGGAGAGGTAGGAATTAAAGGACTGGGAACGGAAGGTCGCCAACTCCCTCTTCAATTGTCTACAATAGAAGTTATAGGAGCGGCGATCTGTTGGGTGTCGGGTGCGCTGCCATAATGATCTTGCTCGGCGTTTGGTATGGATGAGGTCTATAATATGTTGTGGAAAATGATTTTGGTGAGGATTTATATTGGGGTGTTTAGGAGAGGAGGCAGTCCAGACAGCTTGTTGGATGGCGGTGGTAAAGGAATAGACGGAATTATCTAGGTCATCTGGGGTTTTGAGGGTTACTCTGAGGTCAATATTATCGGTCAGGATTTGGCGGAAAAGGTTCCAGTTAACAGGGCCTCGGATGAATGATGGTGGAATGGGTTTTGGAATTGGAGTGAGAGATTCTTTTAGGATCAGTGGACTATGGTCTGAGGATAGTTCATCAAGGCGAGTTACAGACAAGTTGAGGGAGCCTAATCCGCTGTGGATAAAGAAGTCGAGGATGTCAGGATTGCGGTTAGGATCTGGCCAGTAGGTAGGGGAGTCAGGAGGCAGGATATTAAAATTTCGGGAGTTCAGTGCAGACAGCAAATTTCGTCCCCGAGAATTCGTGGTTCTGGAACCCCACTGCTGATGCTTGGCGTTTAAGTCTGCACCCAGAATGAAACGATTTCCTAAGGAATCCAGGAAGGATACAAATTCGGAATTGGAAATAGAATGTTTAGGAGGGCAGTATGCAGATGTGAGGGTAAAATATAGTGATTAAGACAAATGATTGGATTAGGGAGGAGGTAGTTAATTGTTTTGAGCTCTAATGCTATGTTATGTTATAATATGCGTTTTATCGGTTATGTATTTAGGCTATTTCTTAGTAAAATGGAACTTTAGAAGGTTGTGCATACAAGTTTTGTAATCTATCAGCAATTTTTTTGTATTTTTACTCTTTTTTCTTTAAAAACAAAATAATCTAACTCGTTCTTATAGATTATAAAAAAAAAAAAAAAAAAAAAGAAAAGTTTAGTTACATAAGTTCAACTGTTTCGGAGAAACTTCTGATGATATAATGTGATTTTTTTTTTTAAACTGATTTTCAAATGGTAATGGTTAATATTCATCCATTGTATTGCTGAAGTAAGCAAGTAAGTAAATCTAAATACGACCGCCAGTAATACCTGTATTTGCTTTTACTACAATGGCCTAGGAGCATCCTGTACTTAGGTTGCTTAAACAGTATTTTACTTATAGGAGCCGATAACAGAGCTCCAGACCATTCCAGAGACTGGAGTGCACTGGAGCCCGCTGGCACACTACCAAGTGAACAGCCACATTAGTACCTTACGTCTGCTCTAACAGCACCTCCTCGCATTGCCTTATCTAGCAGGTCCCATTCCCCCTTTGTCCAAGGTCTTCCTAACTCCAGTCCCAGATAGTCTGCCCTTTATATGTTAAAGGGCTTTTATCTGTCTTTTACGGCTGCTTGTTTGGCCATTGCTGTCTGTATTTATTTAGAACTACGACTGTATTTATCTGAATTTTCTACCATTAATGTCAGATCTGATCTTAACCTGAAATTTATATATTTAGTGAGGGGTATAGAAAACAAAAATAAGATCCATTTTTCAAAATAATATAGACCAATATATTAATCCTTAATTCCTTAATTATATTGCGGGTAAGTTTTAGTTTAAAACCAATGTGTGGCTTATTCACGAAACATTATGAAGTTGTATACTCTTTTACATACATTATTTGGATCAGTCTTCATTTCGTAAAACAAATAATCATAATGAAGTTGGAAATATTTTGGTATATTTTCTGTTTATTTTTTATTGATGTATCTTGTCTTCAACTGCATTTTATGAATTAGCTTCATTATTTGCGAAAATAAACCTTTGTAATTGGCGAAGAAAAGAAAAAATAATCAAATATCGAGAAAAAAAAATAGTTTCGTGTGCTATACGAATTTATGAATGCCACTTCTACCTATGTATAACAAATATAATATTTGATGATTGACAGTGAATTTAATTCCCTACACAACATTTTTGTATCATATTTATATCAGTCATTGATATGGTTAAGAAATAGCGGAGACGTAGTTTATTTAGTACACGTAATTCCATATTTGGGGAGCACGTGGCTGAGTGGCTAGCGCGCTAGTCTCTCATGCTACAGGTTCTGATTTCGAATCCCAGTCCCGGCGGGACTTTTATAAAGATAAAAAAAAATGTGGATTCACTCACAACCTCTCCTCTGGGTATGTGAGACCCGTCAGCGAAAGGGCGGCCACTCACAAAATTAGTCGTAGGGAGTGATGACCCTTCACTAAAAATTGCATCATGAAACGTGAGCGTAAACTTGCAGGAGTTTTCACCGCGAGGCCCAGGGCCTACTCAGCCTGTCGTGCCACTGGAAGAAGAAGAAGATTCCATATTTTAAAAAATATATAAATTGACATTATATTAAGATCTTTTCCCTTAAGGTATTTAATTAATTGATTGCTATATGTATACGTTGATTGCATAGATGACGATATAAAAAAAAAATTGGGTTATTATTTTAATCATTTTGTTTATTTCCCTGCCATATTAAATATGTTTGTTTTATTCAGGTTAGGTTAGGTTAGGTTATATATTTTACGGACACTCAACAGCCAAGGTTATATGTGTCCTGTTTTAACATTTGTTTTGATAACAGTGGAGGTTATGTTGTGTTTTGATCATTGGGACAATATGTTTTAGTGTCAGAGGCATGTTGTTACAAAATGTATTAGGGTCAGAGGCATGTTGTTACAATATATTTAGTGACACAGACTTCTTACATGCTATTATTAGAGGTTCAGCGTCTCATCCGGTAACCTGGCGTGAACTCCTGGAGCTCCATGTCCAGTTCTTAGTCCACTTCTTCAAATCTTGATTTTCTGAAAGCAGTTTTCCAGAAGAGGGTGTCCTGTTTTATTCCTGTGCTGGGTGCTTAGCTTCAAATTTGGTGTATTTGTTCCCTATGAATGGTTCAAATGGTTATCTATTGTATTTCTCTTTTTTTTTTTTTTTTTTGTTGCTTAAATTTTGTAAAACAACCCGTTATTTTTCAGTAAATCTATTAGTTTTGTTAACGTTGAGGCATCATCTCCTAATAACGTGTCTAGCCTTCTTTCAATACCAAGATTTTGAAAGGAAGTGGTGTACTGGGGGCAGTCAACTAATAGGTGTGCGATAGTGAGTTGTACATTGCAGATGGTGCATTGTGGAGGGGTTTCCCTTTTTATTAAATAGCCATGAGTGAGGCGTGAGTGGCCTATCCTCAAACGCGCAATAACAACTTCTTCTCTCCTCGAATCTCGGATTGAGCTTTTCCACGCTTTTATTTCATTTTTTATGCTTTTCAGTTTATTGTTTTCCTCGACTGATTCCCAAATCTCTTCCCACATCTTCCTAGCTAAACATTTTAGGTGATTAGTAAGATCAGATGGGGTATGAATATTGATTTCTTCCAATGTGGACATTGCCGCATCCCTCGCTGCTCTGTCCGCTTCCTCATTTCCTTTGATGCCAATGTGTGATGGGATCCAAACTATTGATATTTTTTTATTTTGATTATTGATCATGGTTGAATATGCTTGGCATTTTTTGATTATTAAATTTTTTGAATATATATCACTTAATGCCTTTATCGCGGAAAGAGAATCCGTGAAGATTAGAAAATTTTTGTCATCACGCTGCATGATTAGATGAAGCGCTGCACTTATAGCGTAGCTTTCAGCAGTAAAGTTACTTGCCGTGTTAGGTAATTTATATTTAGAGGTTATAGAATCTGTGACAATAGAACAACCTACTGTACCGTTCAACTTGGAGCCATCGGTATAAATACAGATACTGTTGGTATATTTTTCTTTAATTTTTTGGAATTCAGTCAAGTATTGGAATGCGGAAGTGTTGTGTTTTTTGTGTTTGCTCAGAGTTAGGTCTAATATTGGTAATTTTAAGGTCCACGGTGGATAGTTAAGTTCAGTGGTGGTTAGCAAGTTTTTTATTTCTTCTACGTACCTTCTCGCTCTTATCCCAAGTGGGGCTGGTAACCTTCGATTTTCAGTGAACGGTCCAGTTCTTGGTCGGAAAATAGCTTTCCATGCTGGGTTTTGATCATTAAATTTCAGCCTCCCAATGTATCCGCATGCTAGATGATGTCTCCTGACTGCTAGTGGAGGTAAACCGGCTTCAACACAAATACTGCTTACAGGGCTTGTTCTAAATGCACCCGTTGCAATTCGGATACCTGCGTGGTGGACTGAATCGAGTTTTGAGAGCACTGTGGTACTGGCCGATGCAAATATGAAACTACCATAATCTAATTTCGGTTCGATTAAAGTTTTGTAGACTTTTAACATGCTGGTTCTGTCGGCTCCCAGGAACATCCTGCAAGGACTTTTAGTATATTTAACCTTTTCGTAGATTCCTCTTTGAGCCACTTAATATGATCTTTCCAATCAAGTCTTCCGTTTAAGTAAAGTCCTAAGAACTTAACTTTTGTCTCAAAATTTAGTTTTGTGCCCTTGTAGATTAAGTCCGGTGGAGTTGTAGGCGTTTTTAGTCTAGAGAAGAGGAGACATTTTGTTTTTTCGACGGAGAAATGTAGCCCGGATTGTGCTGACCAAGATTCCAGTTTTAAAAAACAATTTTGTAACGTTTCTCTCATTGATTCTCGGCTCTTGAAAGGAAGTAGCAAGGCTAGATCGTCTACAAATAAAAAGGGTATTATAGGTTTCGGAATTATATTAGTGATTTTATTAATTGCTATGGCAAAAAGAGCACAGCTGAGAACGCTTCCTTGTGGTATTCCATTAGACATTACTTTGACCGTCGATAGATGATCTCCCACCCTTACTTGGAACGTGCGATTTCGTAGGAAATTTCCTATCATCGTAAAAATGCGACCTTTAAATCCCCATTCCTTCAACTGTAACATGATAAGGTTGGGATTTAAATTATCATAGGCTTTTTCGATGTCAAAGAAGATCCCAAGGCATTCTTTTTTTTCCGCAAAACAGTTAAGAATCTCATATTCAATTGTCACCAGATGGTCTAAAGTAGAACGTCCTTTTCTGAACCCACTTTGTTCTTTTGCTATTAGCTGATTTTCTTCTAATTCCCATACTAAACGTTTGTATACCATCTTCTCGAGCAGTTTAGACATACAGCTTGTCAATGAAATGGGTCGATAGCTTGAGGGAAACAACTTATTTTTTCCAGGTTTAGGGATGGGAATTATAATCGCTCTCCTCCAGGTATTAGGAAAGTCTCCAGTGCACCATATGAAGTTGTAGAGAGCTAGAAGCGCGTCCTTCGTCTTCATTGGTAGATGTCTTAGCATCTCGTTATGAATGTCATCTAAGCCTGGTGTTGAGGGTTTAAGTTCTTTAATGCAGGTTAACAGCTCAAGCTTAGTGAATGGGAGGTTGTATGCTTCTTCCGCTTGGTTGTCGAGTGTACTGGTACTGGTATCTTCTATTGCCTGGTGCGTTAGAGAGGAATATATGCTGGAATAAAATTCTGCGAAATTTTCTGCTAACAGTTCTTCATTTTGCTCCACGTTTCCGTTGATTAAAAGGGTTGCTTGCTGCTCTTGGTAATTTCCCGAAATACCTTTTATTTTCTTCCAGAACGATATTGGGGAAGTATTGGTCGAAATACTGCTTAGGAATTTTTCCCATGACTCCTTCTTTTTTGTTTTTATAATTCTTCGGGAGAGGGAACGGCTTTTTTTGTATTCGATTAGGTGAGTTATTGTAGGTTCCCTTTGAAACATTTTGAGCGCTTTTTTCCTTTTCTTAATAGCGGCTTTACATTCTTCATCAAACCAGGGGACTCTTTTGTGGGCACTTGGTTTATTAGGAGTTTTAGGAATGGATTGGTTTGCTGCGTTTAAGATATCAGAAGTAAGAAGTTCGTTTTTATCATCGCTGGTTTCAGCAGATGCTAAGTCAGATTCATTAACATGTAGGTTGCTTTGGAATTTCGTCCAGTCTGATTTGTCAGTAATCCATCTAGGGTGTTTTGACGTCTCAGATTTTCCATGAGGGAAGCTAATGATTATAGGAAAATGGTCACTAGAATGTTGGTCCTTGGCTACTTGCCAACATAAGTGTGGAAAAATGCCTAACGAACACCATGATATGTCTATGGAAGAAAACGAGTTGTAAGCTGGACTTAAGTACGTTGGTTCTCCGGAATTTAGAATGATCGAATCTGTTGTATCGATTGTCCGTTTAATAATATTTCCCCGTGCTGAGCAATATGAAGAGCCCCATGAGGTGTGATGGCCGTTGACATCGCTCATACAGATATAAGGGGAGGGAAGAACGTGCAAAAGATTTAGTAATGAATTAGCGTCAAGAGTGTCAGGAGGTAAATAGAGATTGCAAAGATATATAGGGAACTTAAGGAAGACTTTAACTACTAAAGCTTGTAGAGAAGTATTGACGGGGAATAACTCAGAGACGATATTATTTCGGATCGCAACTAGTACTCCACCGAAACCTCTGTTATTATTTTCAAAATCTTTTCGATAAACGGTATACCCTTTGAGGTTAAAACTTTTTCTGGGGGTCAGCTTACTTTCTTGAAGGCATATGGCTATCGGTTTGTATTTATTAATTAATAGTGCCAATTCCTCGCGTTTACCTGAAATGCCGTTGCAGTTCCACTGTATAATATTTGTTGGAAGTGTCATGTCGCTAAGACGTTGGTACTTTAATATAAGACCAAATAAATACAAATCAATAAATATATTAATAATAAGTTGTTAAATTAAATGAATAATAACATGATAAGAAAATAAATTAAATTTTAAAAAGTTATAAGCAGTAACAAAAATAAAACATGGCTTTACATGAAGACCGTATTACTAATTTGTTTCCATTTTTTCTTTACTGTCATTTCTATTTTGAGACCTGTTTCGCGTTTTACTTCTTGTTCTTTTTTCTTTAACAACCGTCCACGTACCCTGTGGGTCAATGTCATGACCACTAAGGGAGGTGGTTTTATTATAAATCGTTTTTTCTTCCGAAAAAACGACGGCTGTAGAGGGAAGCTCATGAGAGCTAGGAGCAGCTTCCTCTTCAGAGGAAGGTCCTCTTAAGGATGGGGACAGAGATGAAATGGAAGGTGGAGGAGGAGGGAGGAGAGGAGTGAGGGGTGGAGATGAAGGAAGGAAAACAGGTAGGGGAAGGGAAGGAGGTGAGGGAAGGGAAGGAGATGTGAGAAGGGAAGAAGGTGAGGAAAGGGAAGAAGGTGAGGAAAGGGAAGAAGAAGGGATAAAAGGTTTATTATTCGTAATACAGCAAGCGTCCGATGTGGATATGGAACTAACCTTCATATGCTCTAGGGATTTAAAAAATATTTTGTTATCTATTATATTATCAGTTTGAACACTAACATCTGTTTTATTTTTTACGATGTTGGAAAAAGTAATCCGTGATGACATTGGATGCAGTAATTCGTACTTTTTCTTAGCGGCTAAATAGGTTATTTTTTCAACATCTTGAATGCCTTTAATTTCTTTCTCTTTTTGGAAGATCGGACATTGTTTCGAAAATGAATCGTGTTGGCCGGAACAATTTACACATTTTAGGGGGCTGTTGCATTCGGAACCTTCGTGTTTATTTTTACCACAATATCTACATAAAGGTTCTTTTTTGCACGCAATTTTAGTGTGTCCAAATTTCAAACAAACATAGCACCGTGTAGGGCTTGATATAAATTGCCTAACAATGACATTGTGGAAACCTATTTTAAGTTCATTAGGTATAGTGGGTGCGTTAAAGGTTATTAAGTAATTATGGCTTGCTTTAATTTCATTATTTTTGTAATAAGTCATTCTTTTTACATCTTTTACAGCTTGAGACTTTAATTCTGCTTTTATTTCCTCAATGGTACAAAAATGTAAATCTGGACACCAAATAATGCCTTTGCTGGAATTCAGTTTGCCATGTGGTTCTACACTAACAGGGAGGTTATTTAAGAATTTTTTGCATTTTAATAATACATCAGACTGATTATTTGACAGTACTTCAACAAGAAGTGTCCCGTCTCTTAACTTTTTTACATTTTTTACATCTCCTACTACGTTTTTAATGCTTTTATGAATAAAGAAAGGCGAAACCTTCCCAAAATCTAAACTGTTTCCTTCATCATATTTCTCGTCTCGTTTGACTATCAGAAATTTGACACAACTTTTTTCTACATTTTCACTTATTTCTAAGTTAGGAGTTCTAAATCTCCCTTTTTTCCGTTTTACCGGAGAAGATTCGGCCATCTCATCAGGTAAAAAAGAGCGGAAAGAAAAAACAAAAATTAAAGGAAATAGTAAAACAAATTTAAAAGAAAAGAAAACAAATTACTTTAAAAAAGGAAAAAAAAAGGAGGTTATAAAATAAAAATTTTAAATGTATAAGACTTATCAGTTAGTCGTACACCTTAACAGCTCAGCTTACAACACGTCTGCTTTCCACCGAGCATAAGCACTGACTTCCAGTCCTCTGCTGTATTCTTTACTGGCCAATATGAAATGTTTTACAATGTTCTTGCACCTTGCCTCGTGGTAAGTTATAACCTTACCCGAGCTTTGAAGTTTATTTACACTATTTACAAATAAATAACAGAAACATTTTTCAGGAGTAACAACAAGGAAAATTAACGGTAGTCAATTTAAACACAGTAAACTAAGTCTCCGTGAACAATAAATCTTTCAAAAAAGAAAAATTTTCAAGCACAGAAACACTTTAAACTTTTCTTGTTTTATTCATTTAACGTCACTTTATGCTACTGTAGCTAATCGGACGATGCTACATTGGGAGTACTAAATTTTGCCTATCTAGGTTTAATTAGGATAGGGATCTTAAATGAATACCTGACATCGCACAGGCTCGAGACTACCTTTTACGTCCCTTCCGAAGGATGGCATAACTAAGGACTTTTTACTCCCATTAAAAAATCCTTGGGACACCTGAAGGTTCGAACCTAGAAACATGGGCATAGAAATCTGTTATGCTAGCCACTACACTACAGGTAACCCCTCTTTATTACGGAAAATATGTCATATCCCTTATGAAAAGTACTGGGAAAGAACTGGATAATTCCATCATTTCAGGTTTCGATAAGTTTACAGTATAAGGAGTTTAATATAATATGTGCAGAATATGAAACTGGGGATGTAGCTGACAGATCCTGATAATTTGATTTCGTATTCTGTATCGAAGGTAATTTTCAGTTTAGCTTATTAATTATATTAAAGGTTTTTTATGTAAACTTATCTTTTCATCAACAATGGTGTATTTATTTATTAAATTGTTTCTTTTAAGGAAATATTATGACTAGTCCATGATGTTATACAGAAATTTTATTATCCATTCTCAAGCCTAAAATTTTAGCAACAGTTATTTCAGCACTTTTAAAATATATCAAAATTGCTAAAAATGTTCACAAAATTCGAAAAACCTCTCAAAGTACATGATGGGAACAGTTGGAATTTTAAAAACACTCTCCTAGAAAAAAAAAACAAAGTTACTTCTCATGGAGTTTCTCTTTGTTAAACTATTTGTAACAATCGTCGATAAGGTAAAAGCATATCTGAAATTGGTTTGTTGTAAAAGACGGAGTAATTTTGGTAGAGAAGTGCTTTTGTTCAATTTTTCTTCTGTAGAATTTTTTAGGCACTTTAGAAAAAAAATATTCCATATTTTTTATTCTATGTTGTATTTTGGTAAATATGCTAAATACCTCATATTTTAGTCTGAAAATTTAATGAGGTATAAAAACCTTTATTTGATGGCTCATTGACGCCTTATTTCCTTGTTATGCCTATAAATTGACGCTAATAATAGTGAACTAGACTATACAACAATATTGTAGAGCCCCATGCTAAAGGATACTAGAGACTATTCTAATTAGAGGAGGGTACAGGCTGCCCCTTCGTACTAATGGCATTAACATGGCGAGGAGCCTCTTGGTCATTAGTGCTTCCACTCAATCTCCTATGATCGCTCTTCAGAACCACGTTTTTTTCTATTCTTGTTAATAATTAGATTACTGGAAAATTGTAGTCATGTTAAAAAGAAAAAAAACAAAAAAACATTCGCTCCAATGTGTAGTATTAATAAAATCAATTTCAGTCATGTATATAAACAGCTCCACAAAAAAAAAAAAAGTAGTGCAATTTGAAAATTCATTTTTTTTCATGTGAAATTAATGTGCATTTTTATAAAATAGTATCCTTTTGGGATGATTTAGAGGTTATGATTTAAATTAGGATTAACAAACAAAAAATAATAATTTATTTAGAAAAAAGTGAAAATCAACGAAAATGTATGTCACCAAATTTTCTCAGTTAATTTAATTTCCAATAACGGGTATTGCTTCCTCTTGCTTGGATTACTGCCTGAAGACTTTAAGGCATACTTCTAATAAGGTTTGCTACATCTTGCGGGATTTCCTCCCATGCTTCCACTAAAGAAGTTCTTAGCTCCTGTAAGTTTTCAGGAGGGTTAATTCCTCTTCTCACTCGTCTGCCAAGGTCATCCCAGGGATTTTCAATAGGATTTAAGTCAGGGCTACGAGCTAGTCATCTTAAAGTATGGATTCGTTTATCATCAAGATATTGCTGAACACAGTTTGCAGGGTGTTGTCGAGCATTTTCATGCATAAAAATAAATGTTTCTCAAATAAATGGAGCAAAAGGTATAACATATTGTTCAAGGATCCCCACACCACACCATCATCACCACACCTCCAAACTGCTCTCTCCCAGCTCAAAATAACGCTCCGTAGTTTTATGTAAATAGCTGTGGTTTGTATCCTGGTACTTCCCACTGCTGCAAGTACCCGTATTGCCTTCAAGGCATGGAAGGTTCTAAATAAATAAATAAAAAGCAGTAGTAAAATGGTAACATTAATTTTTTAGTTTTACTTACCTATGTATGAAAAATATAGTAAAAGAATGGTATTGCGATCGTGAAATTTTTCGAATTTCAGTTTTCACTAGAAATACGCGTTTTAGGGTCTCCTGACTCCAAATATCCAAGTCTCGAGAAAAAATGTGTGTGTAGTAAGTCCAGCAATAAAAACTAAAAGTCAAACGAAACTGAAATTTCATATTTGAGATAACTACACGCCCGAGATGTTACAGCAACTTTGTCTTAAATATCTGCTGATCTACTTTATACCATGCATTTTGTTGAAGCCTTTTTACGTTTTTCTCTAAAACTAAAATTTAATAGGCTTCAATATATTTTAGGTTTCATTCTGATTAAAATAGTTTGACAGGGCTTAAATGCCGATATTTCAAATTTTCTTCCTCTAAAGTACCTTTAATTTTGTAGATTTCAAAACTTTAGGCACATCTTGTTAGCATTTATAAATAACAGCTAAATATGCAAGTTAGGCAAATTTGATGAACAACTATAGGAGAAAACTGCAAACATATTTTTTTATGGAATTTTGTGGTTTTGAACACATGAATAGTAATAGAGATATATAATCAACCGTTGGATAGCTAAAGATTTTAGAAAAAATATTATCTAATACACGAAATTGTAAAAGTTGATGGAAAGTGATGAAAAATCGATGAAACTAGTTAATTTCATCAGTTGATGGTCGTAGGTAATCATATAATAGATTTTTAAATAAAACACATGTTTCAATTGAAACTCAATGTAATTAATTCTTTAGCAATTTATTTTCACTCCAAAACGCATTTCAAAATTCTTAAATTGATTTCAACAACGGAGGCAATTTAAAGTCGGGTTTTGTGCGCACCAGATTTTTTAAATTTTATCTGTCTCTCTTTACACTTCTTCCAGTCTAATACTTATGATTACCGGTATAGAGAAAATATAGTGTGTCTTTTATTGGTATATCTAAATTAGAAAAATAGTTCTAAGGAAATTTTATAGACTTATACATTTCGTTATTCAAGTCTTTTTTTTTTTCTTTCTTTCTTTTTTTTTTTTTGTTGAGATAATGCATTTCAATCATCTTAATCTAGTAGGGGTTACCCGTTTGAAGAAGTAGATATGACTTGGATAGGTGAGGGAATACAGGGAAGATATCCAGGAAAGTCCTAGGTAAAAGATTCTCTGAAGCTTATTCTGCCAAAGTGTAAAGCCGCACCATAGTATTCACTCACTACTATAGTTTCCATATTTAATGGTATACCTAAATTGCGTATAACAGAAACAGTCAGTAAAATTCATTATTGGCATAAGCTTGCTTAAAGCATACCCCTTTTGGACCAGGTATGCTAAAAAATTTTACAGTTAGGCATGAGGAGAAAAACAAAATACAATTTACTGGAAGGAATTAGTCCGGGTGGCGGTCATTAAATGAAACAACTAAATAGTTTCAACTATTTTATTGTTTGCCAACGTTTCGACCCCCTTTGTGGGTCATCATCAGGACGCATGGTGGGAGAATGGAAACTGACTGTGGGAGATGGAAACAGTTTCCATTTTCCCACCATGCGCCCTGATGATGACCCACAAAGGGGATCGAAACGTTGGCAAACAATAAAATAGTTGAAACTATTTAGTTGTTTCATTTAATGACCGCCACCCGGACTAATTCCTTCCAGTAATTCTCAACGGTCAACTAATTACATCCACAAAAATACAATTTAATCATAAAACTAAACCTTATAAACCCTGGTGTTGTAAATTTTTATTTCAATAATAAAATTATATTGCAAAGTTCTTAAGATATAAATCGTTGTTGCCTAAATAGCATTCGATTTCCGATATCGTGAATGTCTAAAAATTAGATTTAGTGTCATTAGACAGCTTGTTATCCACTGAAGAATGGTCCCTCCCATAATTGATACATAGAAGGCATAAAAGCCCTTGAAAGGTTAATAGTGCATGCAGCGCATATAGCAATCCTCCTTAGAATACCTTCGGGTAATAGAAGGACAAAATGTGACATGTGTACATATCATATTTGTATTTTATGTAAATAAAACCCGAGGGTATGAAAAAAAAAATGTTATTCTTAATAATTGTTGTAAGTTTAAACCACAGAATTTTTTTTTTCCAATTAAATAGATTTGTGTAAACGAAGACTAAACACACTAAAGTTCCACCTGCGTTTTTTTTCTAATCTACTGATCAACTTATGACTGACGCTTTCCTGAGCTATATCATTCCTGGTTCATGGTTTTCACGGGTGTTAATTGGGTTGGAAAATTTTAATAACCGGAGTAAATTGTTTTTATCGATTGGGACCCTAGATGGAACAGCTCCTTAGCACGGACTCTAACAAAAGTCTAATTAGAGAACAAAGAAAGAATTAAACTCTTGGGTAAAGTTAGATTGAAATTCAGGCTGGATTGTCGAGCCATTGTCCTAGTCTTGTTTTTCTTATTGCTTGTTATTTTTTAATCTTCTTAATCCTCATTTAGTCTAAGCTAGTATTTTTTAGTGCTCTATCATATAATTATGTGATTTTTTGGTGTTATTTACTAATAATTAATTTTACTCAAAGCATGCAAAATAATTTAAAATAGTGAATAAGACAGAAAATGAATTTAAAAAAAGAAAAAAGAAAGGAAGATAAGTATTCTAGTAACGTAAGTATTGTTGGATCTATTTGCAAAAATAAATATTATTATAACAATTAGTACAATCTCTTATTTTATATATACTTATTATCACATTAATAACACTTAACGTTGCGAGGCCCCATCGCCTCATCTTTAGAATGATTAATTGAAACTAAAAACAATAATATAACATCAAAATTAAATTTTCATCGAACTATAACAATGAAAACAATAATTATATAATTTTTTAATTTCTACCTTAAACTTTATTTTAAAATTATTTGTACTTTACCTTTACTTACATAACTTCCATATTAAAACAATATAGATCATTTTTATGATTAAAATTTTTTTCACTTGTATTCTGCTAATGTCATTATTATTAAAATGTCACTTATGGTTATTGTTATTTCACTCTCATATTTTTAACTTAATGTGTCAATATATGAGTCAACATGCTGGACCAACAAGTACAAATACAAAAGTACAAATCATTTTATATCAAATTTAAAATAGAAATATAAATTTATATAATTATTGTTTTAATTGTTATAATTTTAATAAAAAATAATTTTAATTTTATATTATTGTTTTTAGTTTTAACGACTCATTCTGAAGATGTGGCAAAAGGATCTCGAAATGTTATGTTTTATTAGTGTTGTAATAAATATATATGAAATAAGAGATTGTTCTAATAATAAAATAATATAGTTATACTCTTCATGATAAAAAATTAAAACGAAAATATTATTATAAAAACAATTATTTTATGTACCATAAATATATATATATAATATATATATATATATTATATATATATATATATATATATATATTTTAAGTATTTTTAATACATATTTATTAACAGATCTTATTATATATTTATAACTTTTAAGTATATATGAATAGGTGATGAATTTTTCTCACAGCAATTCATGCTATCTATACCAGTACAGATCGCTTTTCTTTTCCTTTAATCTTCATAAAAATTTGATCTACTAAAACTAAGTTAAAATTAAATTATATTGAAAAAATATACTTTCAAAATAAATTTTAAACCTTTACCTCTACAACCCATTAAAAGTCTTGGGTTCAGTAGTTATAGAGAATCGTACTCTTTCTTCGCCAACGGCCAAGAAGTTGTACATAACTACGCTCAGCCGTCAGTACTCTCTCCCATTTTAGAGGATGTGTGTTCCCAAGAAGGGTAGCCCCTCAGCTTAAACAACAGAAAAAAAGTTCTGCCACTACCGGGATTCAAACCCGGGACTCAGAGAGCAGCAGACTTGTGCTTTAAAATCAGTTTTGTTCAATATTATAAAATTATTGAGGAAGTAATTTTTTTTATCAAGTTTTTTTCAGTGTTTGATATAAATATATGCAAAATTTGAATTTGAATTTTCAAAATATTTTTTCAATTTTCCTTAATTACTACGATCGGTTTCTTCTGAAAATATTGAGCTTCCCGTTGCGTCTAATGCGGTATCGATTTGGGTTTTAATTTATTCTGTTGGTATGGAGTTTACAGGTCAACCTCCTGTATGTTATATCGTATAATAAATTATTTATTATCCTGGGATATGTTTCTTTAGAATAAAATACACAGAATGTACAAAAAGGGCTTTCGAGTCTTAGAGTAAATTAAATAAATATAAGCAAGTTAATAATTACTTGTATAAAATAGACATTTAAATGAGAAGAAAAAAAAATAAACAAAAATAAAAAAACTTATTTAAAGTTCTATTGAGCCTGGATATTCAAAAAGTGGTCAAATGTGCGGGATTTGAAGGTAGAAATAGAATTGGAGTGACGGATGGAAGGAGGGATAGAATTCCATGGGATTGGGGATCGAATAAGAAAGGATCTGTCGAAATATGCAGTTCGGTGGGCCGTACTGTATAAATCTGAAGGTCTGGAGCAACGGGGATAGACAGAGGATTTAAACTGTAGGAGGTCAAAAATGTATGATGGAAGGCGGGATTGGATAACTTGGTATAGAAATGACGCAAGGAAATACTTGCGACGATTGGAAGGGTTAAGCCACTTCAACTCGCCATAAAATTGGGATACGGAGGTGTATTTAGGGACCCCGAAGATGATCGAACAAAGCAATTAATTAATACATTCCTGGAAATTTTGGTTAGCTATCTGACTACATAGTTTTGCGAACAACATTTTTAATTTCTATAAAAAAAAACAGAAAAAATTCAAAATACATTTTAATGATTTCCCTAAGAAAATAATATGTATGTGAGGAGCTTACGGAGAGGTGAATCAAGAGTTTCTGGCAAAGGTGGAAGGTCTTTTGAGTTTACTCACTGTCCTTAAAAGCCTTTCTCATTTGGTACGGACTTTGCCGCTCCTGAAAACTTGAACTGTCTGCCTGCATACTATATCAGTTCCGTTTGATCTTACTTTTTTATTCGTCTCTTTTTTTTTTTCTATTCCATATTTTTTTAATGTCTTACTTACCTTAAAACGTCTTGGTCCATTGAAAAAAAATTTATTCTCTTTTTGATATACAAACTCATCCTTAGCTTATATCTTACGCTTTTTTTTTTTTTTTCCTTAGTAATGAATTGTCTTTATTCCAAAGAAATACTTAAACAAAAATTATTGTAATATTTGAATATAATTTTAATTTAGCCCATTATTTACATTTTATCGGTTCACTAAGTAAGTCTCTCATGAACATGTAAAGAGGACTGTAAAATTCAATTTGTTGAGTAAACTTTGTTTAATCATTCATCTAGTTCCCTTAACTATTATCCTCTCTTTACTGTAACAATTCCCAGCTCTCTCAACTTATTTCTAGTTAGTTTCACAGGGATTCAGTAAATTGCTGATACATGTGATATTAAGAACACTCACAGTAAAGTGAAAATTATTTTTTCTAAGCTCCCTTTTTTTTTTTTTCCTATTTCTCCATTGTCATCATTCGCTCTATTAATGCATATGAGATAGTTGTTATATATATATGTATGTATATTATATATAATATATATTTTTTTTTTTTTTTTTTTTTTTTTTTTTTTTTTGTTATTAGTTGTTATGAAATAGTAAAGCAAAATCCGTATAAATCGTTCAATTGTGGAGATATCATAAGTCAGTAGGACTAATTATTTCAGTCTCGGGCCAAAATTTTTACATTTTTGGAATATTTTTTTGTAAAAAATCCGTACATCTGTTCCTGTATTTATATAAATATATCCCTGTTCGTTTTTGGGGTTACGCGTTTTAATTTTAATAACGCGTCTTCATTTCTTCTGGGACACGTCCCTTCAGAATAATATAACATGAAATAAAAGGTTGACTCATGAGTCTTAGAGTAAAATAATTATAAACAATAGAGTTAAGCTAATAAAATGAACAAATAAAATATTTCAACAGATAAATTCTAATAAAATTGTAAAAAAATTCATACAAAAAATAACAGTGGGTATAATTACTTGACCGTTGATAATTACTGAAAGGCATTAGTCCGGGTTGCGGTCAGTGAATGAAACAATTAAGTAGCTTCAACTATTTATTTTCTGCCAACGTTTCAAGCACCATTGTGGGTAAGAAATTGGTTCCATTCCTATATATACGTTAATATATCTTTTAAAAGTTATTAATTTAAAATAATATTTGGTGTTAAATGTATAGAATAAAATAAATAAATAAACGTATCTGTCTACTTTTTTTTTTTTTTTTTTTTCTGATTTTTCTCTAAAATAAGAATCTGCTCGGGATTATTTGGGAATTGGATGGACTGGAAATGACTGAATAGATGGGATTTAACTGTTGAGAGAGTATGGTAGTCCCGAATATTAGAATGAATTGAGTTTGTTCCATAGAGGTGCAGATCGGAATGAAAATGGTCTATCGAAATCTATAAAAGAATTTACTAAGGAATAAACGGGCAAACGCCGAAAAATACCAACATGAAATAGTATTTAAATCTGAAGAGCTCAGAGGAACAAGTATTTAACCGAATAAAGCAAAAGAAAGTTGCAATTTTGCCGTGAAAAATTTGCCGCCACTTCCTCTCAGATTGACTCCCGCCTCAGCTCTGTTAGGGAAATTAGCCGAATGGCTAGCCGGATCAAACGAATTTAAATGAAGGCAGAATTTACATGTAAAACCCCACCCGTGGGTAATTGGTCAACGGGGCCGTGTTTCTCTGATCAAAGGAACCTCTATTATCTTGGCTAACCCGATTTGGGTACTCTTGGACTTCGGAGGGCCACTTCTTGGGGTACGGGGTAACTCCATTAGTTCGAGGGAGGTATTTCGGGAAGAATATCTGTGTGGGTGTAATGTATCGTGTTTTAAGATGATGTTCCAATTGGATTTGAGAAGTGGTTATTAAAACATATAGTTCTGTTTCGTAAGGGGGAAAAAATAATACAAATAAAACAACTCTGCCTATTATTATACAATGGTTTATTTCTTCCATAGTTATATCAGGAGATAACAATTTATATTGTTGTTTGGACAATTACCTTATATGTATTGCAATAAATTAATCATAACAGCAACACTATAAATTCATATTCAAGGTAAATGGCCAATCATCACTGGTGACTTTAAAACGCACAATTGCAACGATTCCTTTTTTTAATTTGTAGAATTATTTTCTGTATTTATAAATTCATACGACAGATTTTTCGTTAGCTTTTGCAATGTTAGATCTCAAATTATGAGGGTAATATTTTTTTTCTTTCTGGTCAATCATTTATTATCTTCTTAATGAGTCTTCGTTAAATATTCCTCCCTCCCCCGTCTATTTCATGACTCTAAACTATGAACAAGTGTTATAAAGTCTACTAGATATATAAAATTATTTTATTGTACAAACTAATACATTCTTAGCTTGCTGTTGGCCTAAGAAAAATTGCATTAAATGACATTTATTAATATTTTTAATATCAAATTAAAAATAAGGCTACATAAAAAAACATTTTATATGCACATTCTTCAAACACCCATGCATTAGAACTTGTCTTTGAGCATTTATCTTTATTTAAATTCAAACATGATGATGCCTGTGTATAATAGCAAGAAATATGGTCACATCTGCGGGTTTCGAAACTAAATTTCATAGAAAAATTAATCAGATGTTTTAATTTTATTTCTAATTCTTTGGTAAGTTCTACATACACCAGACACCCGTAGTCAAATAGGAGTAAGATAACAGAGATAATATTTTTTTTTGTATTTTAAATAAATAAGATTGTTTAGAAACAGCATATTTAAATTATAGATAAACTCTAATATTGAATGAACAAAACAGCGAATACGTAATCATATTGACTCGACACCCTCGCTACAGTTGGATTCTGTTAATTCGATCTTAAAGCAAACCATGGGGTTGTTGTAACTTGATCTGAGAACCACGGAGCATCCGTCTCTTAGCTGGAATGATTCCTGATGAGAATTTGCTGCGGCTGTGTCCTGTATAACAAGAATATCAGATCACTCGCCGCCCCACAACCTCTCTCTGTACTATGAAAGTTGAAACACTTTCAAACGAAACGAATAAAATTAATGTTTTGATATTTTGAAATATAATAATTTATTTCAGATGAGTATTTACAGATTAAATTTGAATGACTCAAAAAATCTATATATACCTTGCGATTGGTATCAATAAACATTTAATTCAGGATCCTTATTTACTCAAATTCAAAGAATATTTAATAAAGTAATGTAAAATTCCTAATAACATTTTTAAATTATTAAAAATTGCACCATATAACTTGTGATAATTAATATTAGTATCATTTTATTATTATTAATAAACAATTAATTTATTCTTGTACTTCAGCTTGAAATACCAGAGAGAGTAGGGTTCTATTCCTCTGACAATCTTTCTAGGACCGTTTATATTGGTTTAAAAATAAACGATTGTACACTTTATATTAGTCGTATTACTTAATTGTATATATTTTTATATAATATAAGTATTTTATATTATAAATAGATTCCTTAAAAAAAAAGCTTTGGTTTTTTTAAACGTGTAAGAATAATTTAAACTAGTGATTTTTTTCTTCTAATTTTCTTGTTGTTCTTTGTTACAGTGATTAATCATTATTCCATTTTCGAAGTTCATTATTCGGATAATTATACCTAAAATATGGCTAAAATTAAAATTGAAAAGATTGTTTTATTTATTTATTTTTTTATGCTAGGTAATAATATTTATTTGTAATTAGACACAATGATTGATTAGACTGAATTTATCAAAAAGTATATATATTTTTGTTCTTGATCATATTTTCTCATCAACAGAATTTTTTTTCTTATAAGAAATTGGCGCATATAATATATTAAAACGTTAATTTGATATCACTACGAAGATTATAAATTAGGACTCTCTATCTTTTACATTAATATGTTTAATCTCTCGTCAATTATACATCGTTTTACCTTTTGAGGGAGGTCTTTATGACCTCTTCTTCAGAGTACCGTATTAAAAACTGCTTTATTTTAGTCCAACATATTGGAATAGCCATAATGCTAATAGATATATTTAGTTTATATGAATGACAATTGTGAGAAAAGAGTTATAAAAATATGTTTTGATGATAATTATGACCTATATTGATGTCTCAAACATGTAGAGTTTTTAATACAATATTCTGAAGATGAAGTGATAAGACCTCGAACGAAAATGATGTTTGATTTATGTGAGATTAAATAAATAAATGTAGCAGAAAGTATTCGAATTTAAATATAATAATAAATTTATACTCTTCGTGGTTAGTGATTTGAAATTAACGTTTTAATATATTATTTGCATCAATTGCTCGAAAGAAAATAAAAATATCGATATTCTCCTGATTGAAAAAAATATTATCAAGAACAAAAATATATGTATTTTTTGTTAAATTCAAACCAATAAATTATTAGATCTAATTACAAATAAATATCTTTACCTTGTACGGTCAAAAAACAAAACAAATAATTATGACCTATATTGATGTCTCAAATATGTGACGTTATTAATACAATATTCTGATGATAAAGTGATAATACCTCGAAACGTAAATTATGTATAATTGATGTGAGGTTAAATATATTAATGTAGAAGAGAGTGTTCTTTTTTGAATATAATTATATATTAAAGCGTTTTAATTATTTAAAAAACCATAATTTGTTTCTATGGTTATAAATTATATTATATTTTTTAAATCGCTCATATTTTCAGTAGAGCATAATTTGGTTTTAAATTTTAAAGCCTTTGCATCCCTTATTTGTTCCTACATATTTCAGCATTCAGAGGGCTGAGACATGTGCCATGCGGCAGGAAAGGCACAACTGTCATGCACATGATATTATATTATAGGTGAGCTGGAGACTCCCTAAATTTATGAGCGACATTTCACACAGATTTCCACTTCTTCATATGACATTTTTTTTTCCTAGTCTCGACTTTTCCATTACCTTGGAAATATGGTTCTTTGGCCTTGTCTGGCTGCTAAAGAATTCTATGCATAAAGTTCCCAGTCTGTTTCAAGGCCATAACTTCTGTGTTAGTCAGTTTATAATCCCTTTGCTCCGGTGTGTTTTAGAAGCAGAATAGATTGCCTGTTGAGAAATTCCAAAAAAAATAAGAAGCCATACTGTACATGTGATTTGTTTGAAATCATTATATTTTATACCTATAGGACCAGTGTTTTATCAGTAATTCTTATTAAGCTATAGTATTTCAAGATATTTGATCGAGAGTTCGAGAAATGCTTAGTAGATTCTTCTTCTTCTTCCAGTGACATGACAGGCCGTGTAGGCCCTTGACCTCGTTGTGTAATCTCCAGAGAGATTACACTCACGTTTTTCTATGTATTTTATAGGATAGCGTCATTACTCCTTACGTCTATTTTCATTAGTGGCCACGATTGCTGACGGATCTTCCATACCCGTGGGAGAGGCTGTGAGTGAATCCCTATTTAATTAATACTTGAAAAAGTCCCTCTGGGACTGGGATTCGAACTCACAACCTTTAGCATGAGAGACCCCTTAGTAGATTCTAAGTATTATTAATATTAATTCTCTTATCATAAATAGTCACATGACCCAATATCAGAATACTATATTTATCTTTTTCTGAGAGTGCGTCATGTATAAAAATTTAAATTTCGGGTTAATAACTAATAACAATGTATAGACGATTCTTAATATTTTAAAATAGTTTTTTTCCCTTTAGGGATATGTACAGCTCTCATTTATAGAAAAAGTGAAGTACCATTTTGCTAGCCGAGCACGGATTTATTACTTAATGAAACTAATTTATAATTTCTTAATAGTGGTTATAATTAGTTGACCCTTGAATTACTGGAAGGAATTAGTCCGGGTGGCGGTCAGTGAATGAAACAATTAAGTAGTTTCAACCATTTAATTTTCTGCCACCGTTTCGACTCCCATTGTGGGTTACCATCAGGGCGTATTGTAGGCGAATGGAAACTACCTGGAAACTGAATTTCCACTCGCCTGCATGGTGACCCTCAATGGGGGTCGAAACGTTGGCAGAAAATAAATGGTTGGAACTACTTAATTGTTTCATTCACTGACCGCCACCCGGACTAATTCCTTCCAGTAAGTCTCTTAATAGTTTCGTAATTTTCGCGTTTATAAAAAAAAATCAATCGAAAACATTTTCCTTATTATTTGCTTATTTATTTTGTAAGCGGTAAGCCTTCGTTTCTACAATACATCGGCTTCCTCTGTATGATTTGCAAGATTGGCGAAGTTTTCCTTATTTGTATCTACAAAATCAGATATTATATAGGTGTATGTGTGTATTTATTAATTATTTAATATATACACTACACTAGGTTTACTGATTTTAATTTCCTTTTTCTTTTTTTTTTTTTCTTTTTTTTCTTATCACAGAAAATTACTGCTTAACTAGCTTCAATATTTTTATTTTCAGTTTTAATCCTAATGAGTGATTTATAATTTCGACTGCTTTTCTTTACTGTTTAATCCATCTTATAATATTTATTAATTAAGTATAGTTTCTTACTACTTTATGGAACAATGTTTTTGCCGAATAATAAAGTTTTTGACGAATGCACCAGAAAATTTCTAGTTTCTTAATATTAGAATATGAAGTAATATTTAAATATCTGAAGACCTACAAGTCAACTTACAAATCAAATCTGTATAAGTTACTATGAATGAATGAATGAATGAATGAATAATTTTATTTGCTTTCGGGGTAACCCCCATACAAATAGAGCTGGCTACATAACAAATATAGAATAAAAAACATACTTCAATAAAAAAAGTTAGCAAGACACCAATTCACTACGTTACCAGCTCTAGGTACATTGTATTGCAATAAAACTTATAACAAAATAACTCAAATACAATATATGAATAATATAATACTTTACAATATAATAAATATATAAATATATGTTTTACATAATATGGCGAAACACGATAAATAATATGATATAGTTAACAAACATGTTTATTCATTTATTATAAATGATCTGATTTGGCAACATTGCCTGGCATAATAATAAATATTTTTCAATTCATCAATATCATCGGTGGTAAACAGGGCGATAAAATTTGTAATGTTCATATTTAAGGCCCTAGGAATATAATGGGTTCTGTACGGTGCGTATATGGGACATCGAATAAAAATGTGGAATAAGTCCTCTCTTTCGTTGAGGTTACATAGCGTGCAGTTTTCGTTGGGTTTAAATTGGTAGTATATATTGTTAAATGTTAATTTAATATTGTAATTTCCAGAGAGTCTTAATTGTGCAAATATTTTTCTGACCCGGAACGGTGCGTTTGATAATAAGTAAGCTTGAGGTTTATGTCTATTGTTATGAATGGACGGATAGAATGGATTGTATTTACCGGGGGTGACCAACCTCTGTTCATCTATTGTCTCCATATGATTTGTAAACAGTATCAATGTTTTGTGCATCTCTAACTGAAAAATAGCCGGGTTTTCTATTTCTAATATAGACTGTTTGTTTATTCGATTTAATATACAGTATAATTGGTGAAACCAGTTGTATTTTTGTTCTTTATTTGTTGGTTTATAAGTTTTCTTTAATGTATTAAAGCATATTTTAGGGAGTCGGTTATCACTGAGTTTTAAAATTTTATGCACCCAAGAGAGAGAAAGCTTTAATATTGAGACTAGGCAATGGGGAACATTAAATTCCGACCGTATTAATAAAAAAGGTATATTTTTGTTTAATGCGAATAAACGTTTATAAAAGTTGATGTTTACGCTCTCTATTCTGTCTACATATCTTAGTCCCCATATTTGTACATTATTAAAGAGGATACTCATTGCTATTGCATTATTTATTTTAATTTTGTTTTCCCACGATCTTAGTTTTGTTTTTGCGCAAAGTGCGATAACAGAACCTATTGCAGTTTTCGTTTTGGATATGAAGTAGTTAGTGGCTTTGTAAAATATTCCCGTTTCGGAAAATGGTACTCCTAGATACGTGTACTCCGGTACTCTTTCTATTTCACTATTTTCATAGTATATCTTGCCAACCCGTTTACATTTTCCTTTGTGGAAGCATATTATTTTTGTTTTCCGAGTATTAACTTCTAGCCTTTTCATCAAGCAGTATTGATTCAAAATATTTATTTTGTTTTTGGCGTCGGTATAGCTATCTGCTAGGATAATGAGGTCGTCCGCGTAAAGGAGTAGCAGTATGTCGCACGAGTTATTTACTTTTATGCCTCCAACATTTTTGCTTCGGAAAAACACATCTATATCATTTAGATAAAGGCTAAATAAATAAGGGGACAATATTTCCCCTTGCAGTAGACCCAATGTGACATCGATCTCTTCTGATATCATACCGTCACTTTTAACGACAGCCGAGGCGTTCTAGTATATATTTTTTAAAATTCTAACAATTTTTCCACTAATGCCTTGATTGTGAAGAGATTGCCATAGGAGATTGTGATTAATCGAATCAAAGGCTCGCTTAAAATCGACAAATATGGCAAAAAACTTTTTTCCCCGAGATCCCAGCTGCATCTGAATAAGAGCTGTCAATATAAACAAATTATCCAAACAGCTTCTATCTTTACGAAACCCGGATTGTGCTTCGGGAAGAGCATTCGTCTCATCGCACCATAGAGTGAGCCTATTTAAAATTATTTGTGTGAATATTTTCATAATACAATTCAACAAAGCAATCGGACGGTAATTTTCTGGTAGGTTTCTGTCACCCTTTTTAAATATCATAATATACACCGTTTTTTACCCAGGATGTTGGTATATTTTCCGTTTCAAATATTTTATTATATAAATGTAGTAAGTATAATTGCCAGTTAGTGGGTAAATTTTTGTAAAATTCGTAATTGAAGCCATCTCTACCAGGACTCTTGCCAGTTTTACATTTTCTTAAGGAAATCTGAAGGTCTTCGAGGCTAATGACCGAGTCGAGGAGGGGATGAAGTACTCCGAAGTACGATACGTTTTGGTCGACCCGCGGGGGATATATGCTTTGTAAATAATTAAGCCATTGTTCACAGTTTATCGGTGAAGATTGTGGTTGCCTATTTTTGTATCTGTTTATTGCACCCCAGAATGTTTTCGAATCACGAACATTAGCTAGATCATCCATGATGGTGCGCTCGAATTCAAGCCGCTTCAATTTTATTAAATTTTTGAATTTTTTCTTTGAGGTAATGTAATCAGCAACTTCATTCTCAAGAAAACGATTTTTAACCATTAATTTTAGCCTAAATCTAACATACCTTTTCGCCAATGCACATTCATAATCAAACCAGGGTTTATTTATTCTATGGCAATTATTACTATTAAATTTTTTTTTCTTTAATAAACCAAGTGTTTGTGACGTTTCTTGGATAGCAGTTATAAGATTATTTTGAAGTATTTCGACGGATTGCGAGTTTATGTTATATCCTACCCTAGGGGAATTCATAATTAGTTCATAATATGTTAAAGTTTTTGAATCATTCCATTTCGCGGAAGTAAAAGAGAGGTTAGATTTTTTTCACGGAATAGTACACGTAGTATTTACCCAAATATTGAGCTTGGTCTCTATAGGAAAGTGTTGTGAGACTGAAATATTATGTATTATTTTTAAATCGGCAATCGAATTTATATGTTGATAGCTGCACCAGACCATATCAACTACACTTTTCCCTTTTGGAGTGACATTAGTATACTGACCGGGATTATCGCTAGCAGTTCGACCATTTAGAAGAACAAAAGAATTATTTTCCATAAATTCTACTAGTATTTGACCCTTCCTATTTTCTACAAGGTCCAAGCTAGTTCTACGATGTGTTAAATTAGAGCCATCAAAGGCCTCAATATCTCCCTGATTCAAATTCGCAACCCTGGCATTAAAATCCCCTAAACAGAGAACTAAGTTGTGAGCATATCTACTTTTTATACTTAATATAGTTGGTTCAAATAATTCTAAAACATAGTTTAAGTTCAAAGAAGGCTTAAAATAAACTAAAATTATAATAAATGCACTAAATCCCTGATTTTCTTTAAAATAGGCACAAATCCAATACTCACTTATATCCAACACATTGACCTCAAAGACACTAGAATTATAGAATATCATTAGACCACCACTGCCTTTACCACGGCTCTTCTCCCTGATGGCGTTGGACGAAACGTAACTGAATTGTGAGAGCGCTGGCGGTTTTTCTAATAAGTGCGTTTCACAGAGGCAGATTATAGAGGTGTCTTTGAATTTTTTACCTTCTTCCACGAAATTTTTATATCCATCAACATTCCAAGAAAATATTGTGCAAGGCTCTGAGTAATTTAAATTTTTGATTTTACAGGTATTCCTTTTGCGATTTGAGATTCCAGATAAACAATTCGGTATTTTTTTTGACAATGGTCAAGATGTAATATCTTTACTTTTAGTCTTCTTATTTTGGATTGAAGTACACGGAGAAGTTTCGAGTGATGCCGGGAGTGAACGCTTTTTCTCATTGATATCTTTATTTCTATTAAATTCATCGGAGTCGGTGTCGTAATACTGTTCATGTATATTTTTAAATAGAGACAGATCAGATTCGCTTTTAATTGGTATTTTCGCAGAGCCATCAATATGCCGTATATATATTTTTCCGTTTCTATGCCAAGCATACTTGAAATGTCCTTCTTTTTGTAAGGCTCTAGCTTTAGTGAATATTATTCTATTTTCAGGGGTTAATACTTCGTTGATGTATACCTTTTTGTTTTTTTCCTGGTCAGATTCGAAGCCACTGATACTCTTAACAAAAACTTTTCCTCTGTATTCTCGAGCTCGTTCCAAAAATGCGTCTCGATCGACTTTCCTCAGAAAAAACAGTATGATAATATCAGTGAAAGACCCGTTTTTTCTTCGGATTCTGTAATAATTATCAAGATCTCTGATATTAAAGTCAGTATTTAGGAGACTGAATAGATCGGAGCACATTTTCTTTACGTTTTCCCCTTCTTTATAAGGAATCCCCTTGACTTCTATTTTTTTACTTGACATCATTTCAGCCGAAGCGTTTTTTAAGCTCTGAAGTTCTGTTTTTAGGCTTGATACCTGTTCGTTAAAGGTTTTAAACTGAGAGACAATGTAATTCTGAGTTTCTTGAAATCCTGATATGATTTTTGTAAATTGTTCCATAGAATTTTTAATTGTTGAAATTTCTGCATTTGTGGTTGTTGTAGAACTGATTAATAGGTCTATTTTTTCTTCTAGACTCAGCCTGTTCAAAGAGCTTTCCGCCATTATTTATAGAAAATCTATGTAATTAAGTAAACAAGAAAAAAAAAAATATTTATATACCTATATATGCAACAGGTTAATATAAATAAATACGTTATATACAGCTGGTTGAATAAATAAATAAACAGCTGCTGGAATTAAGTTTAACTCTCAGTCACTGACAACTCACCGCGGTGGTGGGGGTAGACATGATATCGCTTGCAAATTTGATAAGGACTGCAAACTCTTCGTGAAATTATATTCCTTATACAACTCCTTGCACTTTTTATACTACTCACAGTTCGATGAAAATTTATTACAATACAGATTAATACAAGTTACAGCATTGTTCAAAAAATCAGACTTCTAGAGAGAAGTATGCACACACTGGCACGTAGTGAACACAGACACGATGTAGCACCTATCTAGGCCTGAGCCAAACTCCCTGTATAAGTTACTAATAAAATGTTTATTATTAAAAAAAATTAAATATTTGAGTAATACCCCTGACTTATTGTTATTATAAATGCATCTTAATATCAATGAAAGTATTAAATAACTAAATCACCTGTATGCCTTGCCAATAAAAAAATTAACTTTTATGTAAACTGCTGACACACTCTGTTGTAGTATATTTGAATGCATTCTATTAACTTTGTATATTATAGTAGATTTCTGTTAATATTTGCTTCAGTGCACTTGCGTCGATATAATAACGGATTTATGACAATCATTCATTATGTATTATTACTCGACAATTTCCAAACTCTAGCTAGAATATATATTAGTTATCAGATGCGGTCAGTGGCACTTAGCAACTGGGCAAGCTGTATGCTGCTATATATCAACGCTACAGTCCCAAGTTAAATATTGCCTTAATGTTCGTCGGGTAAATGTCACAGATGCACACCCTTCTCTTCCATTTAACTGTGCAATCGTTTATAAAGACAATTTGTGTATAGTCTAGGAATAGAAATTGTAATAATGGTCTTGTTACATGTGTATGTGTAAGTCGTATGAAACTGAAATTTCATATTTAAGTTTACGCCCGAGATTTTACAGCAACTTTATCACTAAAATCGGCTGTCCGGAAGTGATGGCTTATTACATGCATTTTGGACCTTTTTGCGATTTTTTCAAAAATGGCTCTGGCGATTTCGATTAAACTCTCTATGCGGATGTAAAATTTAATGGACTTCAATTTTATATAGGTTTTATTCTGATTGAAATAGTCTCACAGGGCTTAAATGTACGTAATTTTTGGCTTACTGATAATAAGAACAGTAACATAGACGTATAATATACCGTTGGAAAGAAATAGATTTTAGAAAAAATATTATATGATACACAAAGCTGAAAAAGGTAAAAGGAATAAAATTATAACTGATTAACAATTTAATATAGTTACATTGTTTAATCTAAATCATATGTAGGAACCTGGCAACACTATAGTATGAAAAGTGATTGTTGTAAATAACAATATGATATATTATTTAATAAAACACACGTTTCTATCGAAACTGTATGTAATTAATTATTTTATATTTTTACATCTCTGAGAGGTCGTTTATACTACAGGCGTTTTGGTGACTGATGCGGAGGCGGTTTCCTAGAATTATGTAGAGTCTGCTACCGTTTCAGTATAAACTCGTCATAAGTGTATTTAAAAATTGTGAAATTATGTGTATTTACATTGTTTTGGGGTATGTCACATGAAATGTCCGTTTTCAAGGTAAAGGATTTTTACCTTCTTTTTCTACACATTTTTCCCAACGTGACACCAACTTGAACTGAAAAACTGAGCTTTGAAGTGAAACAAAATATGAAAACGCACTTTCCACTTGATCATCATTTTCAAAAAGTTTTCCTTTAACGAAGTTGTCTAAATTCCTGAACAGGTAGTAATCTGTTGGAGACAAGTCGGGAGAATATGGTGGGTGAGGAAGAACTTCGAAGCCCAGTTCTTTCCCAATTTTTGCACGGTACGTTTTGAAACATGGGGTCTTGCTGCCGCTTAGTGAGATCATGAGGTACCCATGTACCGAGCTTTTTTACTTTCCCAATACACTTTAAATGTCTGGAAACGGTAGATGCACATGCATTTAGTTGTGCTGAGAGTCCTTCAACTGTTTGGTAGGAGTTTACTTCTACTGTATGTTTGAGGACATCGTTGTCTATTACGGACAGAGGTCTTCCTCGAGGCAAGTTTTCCAAGTCGGTATCCCCAGCTGGAAACTTAGCAAACCAACGGCGAATGTTCCGTTCATTAACACTCCCTTCCCCAAACGCCTTGCAAATATTTCTAGCGGCCTCAGCTGCTGAATGGCCGAGTTTAAACTCGTACAAAAATATTACTCGAAAATCGCGTGTTTCCATGTTCATATTTGGAGGTATACTAAAGTGTGTAATTTGTGTAGTGGGTAATTGATTGGGAAGCTAATGTTTATAATATAAAGGTAGAGGATTAGTAACTGTTTACTTTAAATATGTAAACATTCGGAAGAAAACAACATAGACCTGCAAAATCCTTTATGTATTTCAGAAACTATAAAAACGGACATTTCATGTGAAGCAACCCAATAAAAAGTGTATTTAAAAAATTCTGAAATTGATTTTAACAACTGAGGTAAGTGAAAGTCGTGTGTTTTGCACACTAGATTTTGTTTTTTGTGTTTTGTTGTTGTTTTTTAATTGTTGTATATTGCCAACTGTTCATATTATATTTGTATCTGAGAATAGTATGATATAATTATAAACTACTTATGTAAAGCTTTTAAAGATTTACAAGTCTCTTAATATAGTTTAGTAATTTTCTCGTTAAAAAACAAATTAATCAAAAACATTTTTCTTACTATATGTTTATCTTGTATCTTATTTTGTAATAAATCTTGCTCCAGCTTCTCCAGTTTATATAATTTATAAGATTGGTAAATGTTTCCTTATTTGTATCAATAGTATCAGATATTATACAGCGGTGTGTGTAAACATATTTTTTTATTTTATTTTTTGCAGTCGGTGGTATACCGGGAAGGTAACCTGGTGAGCGGACGACTGGAGGCGCTGATCCAACACATGGTCCCGACCAACGACTACTACCCCGATCGGGCCTTCCTCTTCGCCTTCCTCCTCACCTCCAGGCTCTTCATCAAGCCCCACGATCTACTCGGCCAGATCCTTGCACTCACCGAGTCTCAACTTAAAGCAAAGCAAGCGTCGCCAAAGGTAAGTTAGCTATTCATCATCTACTATCCATTTGATATAAATATAATTATGTTAATCTTAACCCTCTGGGGATTATTGGCTATATCATCCTAAGGTAGCATCCAAACGTAATGTAATAATATAACACGTAATATAAAGCAGAATATAACTCATGGCCACTTAATATTATAAGAATTAATTAATTAATTGCCCATAAGAACTATGTGCTTAAACAGACAATAAGTTTATTAATCTATATTTATAAAAAAAAGTGCAATTTAAATCAATTTTTTGGTCATCGCAGTATCTCAAAAATGACAATGGTTGTGTAGCTGAAATTTTTCCTGGAGGTTCGTCATTCTGTCTAGATGTGCAATAAGGCTTGGTCTGGAAAAATTCCTCTTCTAAGTGGTTGACAAAACTTATTTTTCTAAAACGTGAAACAAAATTAGTTTTCGAATAACTCAAAAACTTTACATCTCCTGAAAAATGATTAGTACTCATTTGTAAGGTAAACTAATTTACTACCTGGAAGAAAAATCGTCTTAATCTGATAAGTAATAGCAAAGAAACTAAAATACTTATAACAAACATATTTAAGCATATTTCGTTTCATGGCCATGTTTCGTGCCTATCGCATTCATATGTTTCGTTGTTGTTGGTTTTTTTAAATGATCAATAAGCTGAATTACGTTTCAGTTTTGAAAATATAATAGAACTTAGTTCTGAATCCTAAAAAAAAAAATGCGATCTTATTTTGTTGAAAGGGTTCACTCCGGTGTGGAAAAAATACGCATTTATGTTACGAAGAAGTTACGATGGTACAGAATGATTATGTTTTAAATAAAAAATGTCAGTCAGTATTGGATAATCACGGCTATGGTTACTTGCCTCAGGTATGTTATTGTAGATTAAACTGAATAAAATTAATATCTGACAATCAACAATAATCTTTTATTTGTTATACATAGACATAGTTAAAAGTTTAACTCGCTGCTATCTTAGGTGTATTTCTATTTTATGACCTTATCAAACATAGTTAGCATAAACAACTTTCTTAATTCGCATCAATTAAAAAAAAAAAAAAAATGAAATAGTCGCGTGCAAAGCGGAGTACAGCTAGTTTATAGATAATAGTAGAACCTTGATTTTCATTCAAATATGGAAATGATTATAGAGGAATCTTCTCTGTAGCTCACAATAGTATATATACAAATAAAGGAAAAAATAATAATAAAGAAAAAATAATGACCGTTTTATCAAGATTAGAAAGAACTGTAAATATTATGATCATATTCAGTACTTACCAATACTTAATAATCCTTTTATAATATTCTCTAAGATTGTCAGTCCCATTCGACTTCTTCAAAAAAAGCCTTAGCATATATATATATATATATATATATATATATATATATATATGGCTAATGACGGTAGGCTATACTATGAACATTAATTGTATTTTATATGATTTAATGATACAAATATCTGGTTGAAAACCTTTTTTTTTTTTAATAGGCACTATTATTCTCAATAAGAATCTATTTGATATTGATGTCCTCCCTTTCTAAAATTTATTTTTACTTGCCACTTTGGCCATAATTTTTCTTTTATAAGGTTGATTTTATTTATCTTTTTACTATTTGATTTTATTATTTTTTTTTACATATTTTTTTTTATATTATTTTTTTTTATATTCGCCCAGAAGACTATCTAGGCGCTGGCCAAGAGACCTGAAATATTGAAAGTTATTAGTTTTTTTTTATCTATGTAGTTTGTTACATCTGTTGTTAGCATATTTGCTTATTGCAAAAAAAAAAAAAAGCAGATAGCAAATACAATTGTAATGCCAAAAAAAAAACTTCTATGAATAAATAAATCAATATTTTCCCATTCTCTCCCTCTGAAATAATTTGATGTTTAATTAACTTTCTAACAAAATAAATCTGGCGACGATGTTCTGAAAGTCCTGTGGTAATAAAATAATAACAGGCAACCAAAAAAGCTCTTTGCGTCTGTGTTTTTAAACAGACAAGAAGTTATTTAGTGTATTCATAAATGAATCTTGAGTTTCTTTCTAATATGGAAATCACTAAATGATCTATGGTATATTTCAATATTTTCTTACTTTACTTCATAAACAACTAAATGTTTAACAAAAAGGTTTTTATGTCTAGTTTCCAAAAACCACTTTAAAATCTACTGTTCTTTGATTCATTTTTAAATTGACATTAAAACTATTTCAAAGAATACTTATAATTATTTTTTATTTATTTTATAGTTGACAAAAAAAAAAGATGTAATAATATTCGTATTATTAATATATTAATAATACAGCTAAAGTTGGTGCCATAAGGGATGCCCCAAAGAAATATGTTTTGAAAATAAGATAAGGCATGTTTCTTATTAAGTAGAAGAAATCCTAAAATTAGATTTTTTTAAATACTATGAGAAAATTCGAATTTTTGAAATTCTAAATCAGAAAATTTTAACCGTCTCTAATTACATAAGTTAGGAAAAAATGAAAGAATAAATTTTCATATTATATTTCAAAATTTTCAGTGAGACCACATTCTCAGGCCTTTAGTTGACTGGGCAACTATAACTTGGTTATAAACTTGCCTATGCCTGGCCTCCGGTCACCAGTGTAGCCAACCTTTAACGTTTTTCATTGTTAATAAACTACAGTAAAAAAAAAAAAAAAAAAAAAAAAAAAACCGAAGAGGATATCGTATCCCTCTGGTGTGAAATATTCAGTTCTATATTCGATTTTTTGTATGTTTTTTTCGAGGGTTCCGTCGCAGAGCGGGGCTTATAAACAAGGCTAACCGGTAATAGAGAGTACAGGGAACAATGGAGAGCTGTGATAATTCTGTTTGTGACTAACAACCATATGCTCCGTTGTAAACGTATCGTATCTTTGTTTGTTTTAACTGTTATTCTGAATTCATGGAAAAAATTAAATAATAAAAATAAAAGAATTTTTCACAATATCTGATATTCAAAACGTAACACAGTAGAAAAAATGTCACTTTTTCATTCGAGTTCAGTAGAGTAGATAATGTTAAAGTATACACTATGATCAAATTGAGTCTAAATAAAAGCTTGAAAAACTACCTGCCGTGTCAACCTCTTTCATGACAAAACTTGAGATACAGCTATAATGCATTAATTTGAGGATTATCGACACCAAACTGACCAGACACATAATGAATTTTATAATCCGTGAGCCAACAACGAAAAATGTAGCTCATTTCACCAACATTTTGGTTTATTATTTTCAATTATAAATCTTCATAATAATAAAAAAAAAAAATAAATTAACCCCCTATTAAAATTTAAGAGCTTGCGTTTCAAGATGCGTAGAATCCAAATAACGAAAATCAGTTTGTACGCCGTCCGCGGCATTTCTCCGAAACTGCTGGACCAATTTTTTTGAAATTTGATACAAAAATACTAGTCCATGGCACCCGCGGCTGACGCACTCTTATCTTTTTGCTAGGCAGCCGGTGCCCCGATGCCAGCACTGTGATGGAACCCTTACCATTCGAAGAATGCCCTTATTATTCATCACACCTGAATGAAAGTGGACTAAGCCCGAATATTTCAGCGGTGCTGGGTGATAGAGAGAAAACCATTGAATTAGTTTTTGATTTTCTTAAGGAGCAGTCATTATTATCGAAATTATAAAGACCATTCCTAGTCAGTTAGCATTACTAGTATTAGCTTTTTAAACTATTGTTTACATAAAAATATTTGTCTTTCTTTATTTTTTATTTATTTATTTTTTTTATTTTTTTTTTCTTTCTTTCTCTCAATCACTCATTACCTAATAGTTCTTTCTTATAAAGGTTGAATATGCATATAGTGTCTAGGCGTTGATGACCTTAGGATTTTACGCCTTAAAACCAAAACAAACAAACAAACAAACTAGTCCATGCAACGATGATCCTTACACCTAGGTGTTGATATCAGCTATTTAGTTTTAAAATGGCGGCCGATAAAAAGTGATTCAATTCAATAACTCTTTTCTTTTAACTCTTCTAATAACTAATAACTCTTCTCTTCTAATTTATAAAAAAATGAATACTAAAAATTTTGCTTTTAGTGCTATTTTATAGAGAATTCAATGTCCGACCAAATGAACAATGAAAACATTGAAATTGGTTAAAAACTAGCTTAGATATTGCGTTTTGAGCTTGAGCCGAAACGCCGGTAAAATTAAAATATTTAGAAAAAGACTGACTCCTGATTATTCCACCTACAATATTTTTATATTAAAATCTAGATTTTTTTAAAACTTCAGTAATAGCCTTTTGTTGTGTTATATTGTGATATAAAACATTTTTACTTTGGAAAGGAATCATAAATGTTTGTTTATTCATTTCACTGTTATGGTAATTTGGCTAATATAAAAATATTTCAGTAGGAGTCCTTAATGTTGCGTATCTAGGTTTAGTTTGAATAGGGATCTTTAAGGAATACCCTGACATCTCACAGGATTAGGACTCAAAAGGACGGAATAAAATAGGGTCATCTGCCGGGTTCGATCCCGCTACTTTGGTCAAAAAAGGCTGCCATGCCAGCTACTACTGTTTTTTTTTTCCTCGATGATATTTTTTTATTTTTTATATTAATGAATCTAAACTGTTAGAGACAAAAGTGATGAAACGCCAATTTCATAAATAATTTCTTATTGTAGTACGTTTAATAGTATAAGGTATGGTAATGTTTAATGTTAGGATCCTCAGTATCTTTTGAAAATCAGCATCTTAATTTTCGAGTCTCCATAATTTGTTGCAAAATATTGTGTGGAAATGGTTGTTTTTTAATGAATATATTCACAAATAGTTTCTTCTTTCTTTTCAGGAAAGGGCAGCCCTATTGCCGCGTCTAGTCCAGCTTATCGGCGAGTGGTCTGAGACCTTCCCCTACGACTTCCGGGATGAAAGGGTCATGTCCCACGTCCGGGAGGTGGCCGTCAACGTGGAAGGTGCTGCCCGGCAAGAAGTATCCCTCCTCCTCCATAACTTGCTCTACAGGCTCAAGAAGCTGGAGCAGTACGAAGCATTCCTACATTCGATACACACTGAGGCAACGACCAATTCCATAGAAGCCCTCAGTCAGGTAGGTCTTACTTGAATATTTTAAATATAATTATTGTCTTGAACATATTCACAATGTTGGTAGCACATTCTTAAACCTTTAATGAAAGATTATTCAAAGACTTTTTTCATGTCTTACAACAAAACTCACTAATCAAGGCACAGGAATCAAGTTTTGAATTCTTTGACCCCAAACGTTTACAATGCATTTCCTTAGAAGGTTATGTAATTATTTTATATTCTAATGGCAATGTTATTTATTTACAGGAATATTTTGACAATTCCAAACTTTGCCATTGGCTTATTCAATAACCATATATGCTAACATTTGAATAGAAATACAAACTAAGACTATGTGTTAAGAAAAAACAACAACAAAAAACAAAGAAGATAAAGATTTAATAAAATCATCCCAGATTATAAATATAAATTACTATCAGTATAGTAAGGCCTTAGTGTTCTGGGCGGATTGTAACGTTTTGTTGAGATGGAAAGGGCCTGAGTCAGCGGATTTGAATTTAGGGACAGTCTGTCCTGGAAATCGTTTTTATGAGGAAGTGGTGTGGTCTTTATGAGTTTGTCATTACATTAAAAAGTGGATTTGTATTCAGTTGCGATAAGTTTATTGTTCTTGTTTTTTTAACGTCCCTTTATGCTGCTGTGGCTAATCTGACGATGCTACAGTGGGAGTCCTAAATTTCGCCGATCCAGGTTTTATTAGGATAGGGATCTTTAACAAGTACCTGACATCACACAGACTCCGGACCACATTTTAACGTCTTCTCGAAAGGACGGCTTAACTAAGGGCCTCCTGCGGGTTCGGACCCGGGACCTTAGGCATAGGAGGCTGTTATGCTAACCACCATGCTTCAGGTAACCCCTGATAAGTTTATGAAAAGAGATTATTCATGCAATAATTTATAGTAAACATTATAAATTATTAAAATTAACAAAACTGTTAGCTGCATGAGTTTTGACAGCTGTTAGATGTCATAATACAATACAATCGTTCTATGTAAGAAGAAATGCAAATATTGGAATCGGATCAGTTAACCCGAAAACTTATATAGAAAAAAATGAAAATGAAGCCTTTAATTTTATAAATTCGTTTGTTAATTTAGTGAATACTATTATATTTTACTTAAGATTAAACAGACAAAAGGAGGGCGTTGAAAAAAATGTCGTTTGAAAGATTAAAATGTATTATTGGCAAGAAAAAAAAATGATCATGTCTTTAATTACAGAATATCATAATCTGAAAAAAAAGGCTAATAAGTTAAGCAAGTTCCTGTCTTTCTTTTAATTATACTCTATCAATATCTTCTTCATATATATACTACAATTCCTATGCATTTAAGAAAAAAAAAAAGTAGCAGTCGTTTAGTTTAACGGGTAGGAGAAAAAAATAATGTTAAAAGTTTGTGTAAAAACCAACGGCTTAGTTTAACAATTGTTTCCTAGAATAATTATACAGGTAAATCTCTTAGCAGCGGTTTAAATTATAATTTATGTTTTGGGTAAATATTTAAATCCGGGAGAGTAAAAAACATTGTTATTAATTAAATTTCTTTAAATATTATTCTTCATTGATCCGATATTTTGAGTCCCTGAAACCGGCATAGAATAAATGAATCGCGCCGAAAATAAAGTCGCATCGAAATATGGAGGTGTAATTTCTTAAAATTGACAAATGATAAAGATAATAATATATTAAATATAATCGAGTAAAGATGCCATTAATAATATTATTGGTTGAGATGGGATCGACTAATATCTGTCGGAGCCTTGTCGTTTATTAATGTTTCTTCGCCGGGAGAAGATTTATAGTTCGGGAGTTGAGTCCAGGTAGCTCAATTTAATCTTCTAAATGCTCATCTATCCAGTTTTTATTTATTTTCTTCTATTTTTAATAATTCTCTTTCTTTATGCTGTTATGGATTACTATTTTACTAATAGTTTTTATTTATTAAATAGTACATTTTATGAAATTCAAATGAAGATGGTATAATCAGATTTGTTTCTTTAAAAATTTTCTGGTATGAGTAAAGATTTTTTAAAATTGTTGTTGTCTTATCATGCATAATATATTTGTAATTATCTACTGAGTCCAAAAAAAAATATTTATTAATAACTAGATATAAATATAAACATGTATGTTTAATAACAAGACCTGTTGACCATTTTTAGTTTTAAAAGGCTTTATCTGTTTGGTTTTTATTTATTTTGCTTAGAAAATATTTTGTTACAATCGGAGAATTTACTTCCGTTAAAAGAAAGAAAAATGTCAGATTTTTCATTTATGTTTAATACGCATTGTCTCTAAAAAAATATAAATTTTTATTAAGGAATTCCACCTATGATTCTTCGTATGTCAGTTTCCATATTAGAAGATAATTAGTGGTTACAAAGGATCATTTGTTGAAGGTTATAAAAATAATGTTTCGTCTTTAACTTTATTCAATGTAAAAAAGGGAACACATGGATGTTACAACCATCACATTTATGTGTATGCCATTTTATTCACTTCTATAATGATTGTTAATAAATTGAATAATTAAAATTTTAATATAACTATTAAAATTATATCTTTGTTATACATTCAAAGGATTGCAAAATGGCGCATGTAAAGCTTTTTCTAAGCATTTCTAAAAAGAAAAAAATTTATTTTTTATATAGTTTATTAGAACTATATCTCCTTTTCAAATTTATTTACTATCACATAAATAAATTAATACACATTTCTTGACGTTTCGAGATCCATGTATGCCTTATCTTCATTAATATTATTTAAAAACTATAAACAATAATTTAATACGAGGTTTAAAATTTTATTATTAACAACATTTAAAAATCACCTGTTACAGTGGTTATTTTTTTTTAATGACGATTATTTAAATATAGATATAAATAAAATGACATATATCAATTAAATATAGATAATTGTAAGTAAATGTAAAAATAATATTAAAACAATTTAAGATATAGAATATTAAATGTTAATAATGAAATTTAAAGTTTTTAAACAGTTTTTTTTTGTTTGTTTTTTTACAAAATCTATTGTGCTATGACAAAATCATTTTTTTTTTCTGGTAAGCCCTGTTTTTTTTTTGTTTTTTTGTGGGGTAGGAACAACAGCTGTAACTGAAGTAGTTAAATTTGGAGTAAGACTAGGAAAATAGGTAGTTGAATCCACCTGATCCCGTGTACAGTCGCTTGATTAAAATTTTCATTCATAAACGACACTAATAAACTTTACGTCCCCCAGATCTCTGGGCTTGGAATAACCAATTTAGGCCTAATCCTTGCCAATTAATCCCGGAGCAATCCAAGGATCGTTTGCGAAATTAGCTCGAGTCGATATTTATCTCCGATTAAACTAATCCATTTCGGATTCTGCTCGTTCAGTCCAGATCGGGTAATTATATTTTGTGTTGAGTCATGACTTTTGGTTTTACGAGGACTGTAAAATATCTCAAGTGATGAATGATTTTAATGTACCATCTACTTAATAGCTGTTTAAAAATTTCGTGCGTTTTATAAGATTAATATCTAAAGAGAAATATTGTAATGTTATTTGTTTTAAGGTAAACAGGAACCGATTATTAATATAATTATCCCATCGTTTGAATTAAATAAATTAAATTAAATACTTGTAAACATTATTATTACATTGTTTTGTTTGAAGCATATCTTCCTTATCCGTAGTTTTTTACTTTAACGTACTTATAGATTAGATTTTAACTAAACTCACTAGATCTATGTAAAATTTAATGTGCTTTAATGCTACATAAGTTTTATTTTGATTAAAATAGTCTGACAGGACTTGAATGACGACATTTTCTTCCTATAAAGTACCTTTAATTTTGTAAGATTCTATAAAAATAACCATATCATCGTGTTACCATTGATAAAAAAAAAAGGTAAATATGTAAGTTGAACGAATTCGATATCCAACTAAAGGAGAAAACTGAAAATATTTTTTGTATGCAATTTTATAATATACTATACTGTATAATATACCATTGGAAAGTTAACGATTTTATAAAAAAATATTATCTCATACATAAGCTTGTAAAAGTTAATAAAGAGAGATAAAAAGCCGATTAAACTAACTGATTATTTTAGGTAATAATTTAATATATTTTAATAAAACACATGTTGAATCACAAATTGTAGTAAGGGTTAGATTTTGTTTATAATATAAATTATAAGCAAGGAGGGTAGAAATTAGAATTCACTTAGAAGGTGTAGGTTAGATTTTCAGCTATTCTAGAAGTTTGTGACTAATCTGATATCTTTGTTACCCGTCATGAATTAATCAAACAGTGAACAGAAATTATTCTTGACGGTTTTTAGATGATAAAATAATATCATCTAAAAATAAAATAATTATAGATCTGTATAATAACATAAACTATAACTTTTAAGTAACTCCTACTTTCTTCCCCTCTAGCTTATTGCTCTGAATATAACCCGGATAAACTTATGTCTGTTATAAGGTTTTAACCAAAGGCAGGAAAACGGATCTTTTTTCGTTCATTGGACATCTGCTATCCAAAATGCGAGTAAAAATTTCGATTTTCAGGACGTTTCATTAGTTCCTGAAGAAATACAACTGTACGACGGTTGGTAAATTATTAGAAAATAAAATTATTTGTCTATTTTTTTCTTCTTGATTTCTAGTGGAAACCCCACGGAAATAATAAACTTATCGATTTATATTTTTAACAAGGGCCTATAAGAAAGGTTCTTACGTCAGCCGTGCCAGTGACAGGACGCAATTAGGGTCGATGGAGGACAGCCCTTCCCTACACACTTAACTTTCATCAAACTTCATCCTTTATAAGCCCTTACAAAGGTGTATAGAAAAGTTACTAGAAACTTTAGAAGTGTGTTAGTGATATGGAGGATAAATGTAATCTGCAATTAGTATAATATTACCTTAATACCTCTGAAAAGATTTGCCTATTTAAATTAGTTTTTATCCTCGCTCTACACTGAAACTACAAGGAACAGCTCACAGATACCGTTTATTACAACATTTATTTGACAAACGCTTAAATCTTCCCAACTACTGAAAAGACTAATTTATATTACCATACTTAGGCCCATTTGGACATGTGGAATTGAACTATGAGGATCCACCAAGCCATCGAATTCCCCTCGCATCCTACCCTTCGAAAGATTCTAAATGCACCTTGCTTTGTCAACAATAAAAGAATCCATATATTTCCGAATATGTTATTAGGTGCAGTCTTAGGCCGAAGTCCCGATCTCCTTTCACTCCAAATTACCAGTCCACTCAAACCCACTTGTCCGCAATATCTCCTCTTCTTTTATTCCTGATAATCCTCCTAGGTGGCTGGAAGGTAATGACCTCGAGACCTACTGGTTTAAATAAACTCCAAAGTGCTACTTTCTTCTCACTATATCAATTCAATATGGCAATGACTACATTTACTTGATGTATTTTTTTAATAAGATTTATTTTTTTTTAATTCGCCCACATTAAAAATATGTTGTTTTTTCTTGTGAATATATTAAAGAAAAATATAAAATTCCCTATAGATAAAGCGTAAAATAGGTGCTGCTGTGATTAAAAAAAATATAATTTTAAATACATAAACGTCATGAGGTATCTTTAGAAAATGATTTTAGCTTTGGGGCTCCACTAAACCGACGACGTTTTCTCGTGTCTAATCCTTACAATCCAAGCACACTCCTTACTTTGTTGTGAATATAATAACCTATAATAACCATAATGTTCCGTTTTGCAGGTTATAAATATATTTAATTATTATTATTTAAAGGATAAAAAATATTTTAAAAAGGCCTTGAGGGTGGTACGGGAGTTATTTAATGCGCTTACCGCACTAGGAATATTAAAATTATTTATTTAATGCGACTGAAGTTTTTAAGTATAGATTATTAAAAAATTATGTATGCGAGAGACACCAAATATGATTAGATGTGATTTTGGAATGATCTATACCATATTGCTACTAGCAGAATTTGTTTTTTATTATTGTTTTATATTTTCAATATGAATCTTCATTCAATTTAATGAACCTTTGTAGTGTTTTTTACTAAAAGACCGCAAATATTTAGAAAAAGGAGAAAAATGGAAAGAAAAATAATTGAAATTTTATCCAAAAAGACGCTAATAAGTAATTTTTATTTTGAAGATAGAGAAAACATTTATCAATGTTTTTTCAACAAAGAACAAAACAAAAAAACACGCACAATAAGGAGAAAAAAGATAAAAAAATTTAAATCACATTAAAAATTTGCAATTCCCATAACTCAGTTATTTTTTAAACATATGTAGAGAGTTAATTTTCTACAAAATGAAAAAAAAAAAAAAATCATTGAAATTGATTCTGAACTAGTAGAGGTATAGAGTTTTGAAATTTTCCTTTAAATTATTTATTGCTTTTCATATAAGTTAATTGCCTATAAACAGCTATATAAGGAGTTATATCCTAATATAGTTATTAACATTGTGTTATAATTTGCAAATAATTTTTATTTTCGTTGGATTGTTTTTTTTTCTCATTAGTCTTGACCATATGTAACTCTTATACTATGTCAAATCTGATGTTATTTTTTATTTATTTAATTTTTTTTTCTCCCAGATATCGCTTGATACAATACTATATTACATACAATACATATATTGATACTATAATTATAAGGCATTAAATATTAACACATATTGTTGATATATTATCTGATCTCTGAGATGGTTTGGGTGGTGATCATAATTGAATAGAATATAATAAAAATATTTATTATCAACGTTTCGACCCACGTTGCTGGCCTTCATTAGGGCTTCTCCTCACAAACTACTGAAGCTGAATTATGTATTATCTATTGCTAAAACATAGTAGTGAACAGAATATACTTTAAGGAACATAGAGGATTGGATTAGAACTGAAGTAAACTCTAACTCGTTAGATCTAAAAGGGTAGCATTATGACGTTATCGCCCTTAGTTCAAACGCAAACCACTCTAGGCTAGTAAACTTAAGGGAAGACCGTCCCTTTATGGCCTTGCTTAAAATGCATTAGCGACATCTATCCCCGCTCATTATATTTAGCTCATTACGCCCGCCCTGGATGTTTTAACCCTTTTAACGAGATTTTTTTTGTCAGGTGCTGTTATAAACGATGATAATCATGTGTCATTAAACCTCTTTTATGGAAAATTCTTAGAAATATTTAATGATAATATATTAAAATATTTGATTTTGTAAGGATTTGGGTATCACAGATATAAAACAATTTTTGTAAGATATATTTTGGCCGTTTCAAAAAGAAGTTGATCAATTTTTTTTTTTTTTTTTTTTTTTTTTTTAACTTCTATATTTTAATCAAAATACAAACATATTACAGTGCAAGTAGAAGTCACTATCCCACTAAGGCGAGCCCGTGTGTGGGAAAGGAGTTCTGCGCCTATTCAATAAAAGTATAATAACAAACAGTAACACACTAAACAGTATGATACAATACAATGCTTAAATAATATAACTCAATTTTTTATAAAGAAACAGTAACATAGTACACAGTATGAAGCAGTAATTGACTGAGCTAAAAAGCTAGAAGGAAATATATATATATATATATATATATATATATATATATATATATATATATATATATATATATATGCACACAAGATATAAAATTAGGGCATGCAAATACAAAATTATATAATACCTAATTAATACAAAAAACAATTATAAGAAACAGTTAAACATTACACAGTAATAAACAGTACTTGACTAAACCAAAAGCAATAAATAATAAAAATTCATATATACCAGATAAAAAATTAAGGCATTGATGGATTTATTTATTTTATTTTCGTATTTTTCAATGTTTCGGCCTCTAGGGCCATTTTCAAGTATCTGTAAAACAATTATATTTTTTATGATATATTTATACTTTTCATATCTCATTTTAACATTTAAGTTAATTATTTTATCAATAGTATCTTATATCTAAAAAAAGTGCTTACCCATCATGCAGATTTCTCTATATATAATCGCTCACTGCCGACCAGTAAACCAGAAAAGTGAATTTAGACATATTCTAGAATTTAAACACATTCTACGCCAGCACAATACATGAAATAAAAATATAAAGTCTTTAACATCTCCACCCGAAGTTAGTCCTATAGGACGGCCTATGAGATGTTGAGTAGGCGGAAATAGTTTTAGAATAAATAGAGTTTTTTATTTTTCTGAATAATGGATATATTAAAATATGACTTTTTTGAAAGTTTTTTTTTTTTTAATATATAATTTTCTGACACAGTAACTTTTACATTAGACGACATTGCTGATGAACCGGTGAACGATTATCTATGGAGAAATATGATAAGCAAGCATTTTTTAGAAAAAAGACACTATTGAAAAAATAATTAATTTAAATGTTATAGTGAGGTGTAAATAGTATAGAGATACCATCAAAATATAATTGTTTTACAGATACTTAAAAATGGCCCTAGAGACCAAAACGTTGTTTAATACGAAAATAACATAAAATATTCAACATCTTTTGGAAACGGCCAAAAATATATCTTACAAAAATATTGAACACAAAGAAAACTTATAGCAATTATGAGAAAATAGATTTTGGTTTTTAATTTTCATCCCGTATGCATTCAAATTTTTTTTTTCGAAACATGCATTATCTATAACTTTTTTCATTCAAACCAAAATAACTTCTAGACGGAATGTAATTTTTTAGCAGATGTATATCTCATAATAATAACATCAAAATTACATAACAATATAAAATGTTTAATTACAATAATTAAAATTTATGAAGTAAAATTGTTAATAATCTATAAAAAGATTATTAAAATAGGTAAAAGCAATTAAAACATGAAATAATAAGAATAAACAAAAATAATTTCAGACCTTCACCTTCACCTTAAATAATCTCCACCTCATAGGTATTTGTTCTTATTTTTGTAATAAGAATATATCAACATTGTCTTTTGTTTTTATGATTATTAAACAATTTCAATTTCCAATAAATCCAATACATTTTTTTTTTTTTTTAAGATAGAATCTTTTTTACCTACTATTTCCTTTCCTCTCAATAGAAAGCGTGTTTTTTTTAGTATGTTGAAATTTCATTGGGCCATAGAGCTTTTTTTTTCTGGATCGTTGCGATTTGTATGTTAATTCCCCGCTGAAATAATACCACGAGCAAGTAGAGAGGCTCCCATGTTTATAACAATAGTAGAGGAGAGATAGAGAAATTTTAAAAAATACAATTTTCCGGAGACAACTTTTACGAAACTCGGCGAGCCGTTTACATTAAAATGCAAATATGCGCTGTCCCTGTACGGTGAGAGTATTTACCTCAGTCCTCTCGACATTTAATGATATGCTTCGCTTTCGGGCTTGTTTTATTAGCCATTAATAGTCCCGTTTAAAACAGTTTAAACCATTAAATCATTATCATTTATCATCCATTTTTAACCAACAAATAAATAAATAAAACCTCGGTAGATATAAGGTTTCGTGCTAATTCTAGGCCAGCAGTAGTGGTGCAATAAGGTTATTTGGCCGACATCATGCTTAGTCGCCTGGTATAACCCCACTTCTCTAAGTACCCAGTTTATAGATGCTGGGTGTGCCTCAAAGGAGGGTCCATACTCCAGGGTCATTCCACGACTAAACAACAAATTAATTAATTATTCTGCCACTAGTGGGATTCGAACCTGGAATTCAGATCCCCGTAAAATTAATCCTGGTACAACTGCCATACGTTTAAAATTTGAAAAAAAAATTTTATTTCTACTCTAACTTAATTAATATCCTAAAGTAAACATTTGGTAACTAATGAAAGTCAAATAAAAAAATGGATCAGATTCGATTTATTGATAAATTTCAGCGTATTGATAGATTCATTTTCTCAAAGAGTGTTATGATGGCAAAAAAAAAAAAAATAAAATAAATACCATGCTATAGTTATCTCAAATCCATGATAAGTTACTAGTATTTTTAAAAATACATAGCATTGTTATAGAAGAGATTTACTTTTTGATATCCAAGATGTTATGCACTGATATGGTTTGTGTTTAATTGAAGAAATAACGGGATGATGACAATTCAGGAATCGATACTGTCTTATATAAAAAAATATGCTGTACATTATAATTAAAGAGGCCTAAGTAAGATTAACTATGAATTAAATTAAATTGAATGGCGAAATATGAAATAATGTTTATGTAGTTTGAAGATATTTCTCTGACATTCGTGTTTCTGCAGAGGGACGAACACTATAGTAGTTGGCTCGAGACCAAAAACCAAGTAAGTAGATAGTTGGAATAAAACAAATACGTCCACACAGCTACACGCTACAAATTAAATGACTACTCCATTAGGTAGAAACTACTGGAACTTGTTGGCTTAAGTAAATAATGATTTACACGGTCTGTTGTGCCTCTAAGGATGTGGGTCAAAGTGTAAATTCAATTAGATGTAGGAATTATATTTTAGCTAACGGAAGAAAATAGGATGGAAGAAGAACAGAAAAATAAAAAAAAATAATCAAAATTAAACGAATTTCACTAACAAAGTGCAAAATTCGTAAAAAAAAATCTTGATTTCGCTAAGAAAAAACATTTCTAACACGACAGATAAATAACATTATATTTCATTTATAATAGATAAAATTCCACCATGTACTTGCGTTATAATTTTTTTACTCTAGAAGCATATAGAATATAAATTAGTTTTTAATATTTTAAGGATGAAAAATGATGCATATCATGTTTTTTCTGGAATTTAGATCGTCAGGTGCTTGAATATTATTTTATTTCCCTCATAAAAAAAAGTGTTTTCAGAAGTAGCATTCCTGCTAGGAAATTTTTATCGATGACGTACAGTTATTTAAAGTCGATTAGGGAGCATGGCATTTTTATGAAATTCCATTATCACCTCTTTTTTTTTTTTTTTTATTAATTTAAAATATTCAAGGTTTTTTTAAAGGGTTTTAGTCAAGAAATTTTGTAATAAAGGTCGCTTTATTTATGGACTGGTAGAATTATTATATTTTGAATATTAATTTATCTTTCTGTAAGATTTTCAAGTTTATTGTGTATTTGATCTCTTAAGAAAATAATGAAATTCTTGAAATCTGACGTTTTATTTTTATAGATCTCTGACTTATACGGCCGTAAAAGCTAATGTATTGTGACAAAAAAACATTAAAACTTTATTGATTATTTTATTAATAAAATAGCAAAGAGGAAAAAAGATTTGTTTTTTCTTCGAAATTAATCTAGAGGAAGATACCCTGTGAAATGATATATTTTTTCTACCTATCTTTTATTATTTTCTTTCTAAAACTAGGCATTCACACAATCTTCTCATGAGTCGTACAAACCATTTAATTTGCCTTTATAATTTTTGTGTACATGATGTGTTTTTTTTACCATGACTTTACAGTACAATTATTACAATAGTTTAAATAATAAAATACCATTATATGATGCGTTGAATTATATTTATTGTAACTCAATATTGCACTACCCTGTTAATCGATTGCTTGCGGATAGAACACTTCTTTTCGAACGAAATGACTTAGTAACTTACTAACTTAGGTCACGCAGATTGAAGGCCTGTGCTACCTCAACATAATCCAATCATCTCACGGCTCCCTTCGAATACAGAACAGATCCGCTTTTGCATTCAAATTTTCTCGTTTACCTTTAACATTGTGATTTTTTTTTAAATATACCGGAAAAGGTTTTTATAGCTTACTGATTATACTGATCAATCTCTTGATAAGATAATGCCTTTATTAAATGAAACAGTATTTTTACCTGTTCGCAAGCCAATGGCTAGAAAATTTTCAAGATAACAAAGAACAGTGGATCATTTATTTATTTTGTTATGTTCTATTGGCATTCTGAATTTGAAGCATTAAAAAATAAATAATAATATATGTATATATATATATATATATATATATATATATATATATATATATATATATAAATAGAATATAATATATTTTATTTGTGAAAGACAAAGTCTTGTACAAATTTACAACATAAAATACAATTACAAAAGAAATATAACCTGAGCCTAGTGCTCTTTACCCAAAACATTAAACAAAAGATAAAACATGTACTCCTTGATAAAATAGTAAACAAAAATAAAACGGACTGGATAATACAATTTTTTTTAACATAATATTGATTACTACACAATATTAAACTTAAAATAGTGAGACATCTAAAATAAACGGAAGCGTAGTAAAAGTACAGTGATCAAATGGTTTCGAAAACTATTTACATAATATTGTTTATATGGAACTAATAGAATCATATTTATTACATATGTTTAAGATATAAATATAAAGACTGTTCAGTCTGGCTTCACTATTAATGTTCAAGATATTTTCAATTTTTTGTAGGTCACAGGATATGGATTCAGATGGTTTTATGATATATTGTCTATTGTCTTTAAAGGTTGGGCAATGTAGGAGGATATGGTACAAACTATTGTTGAAATAATCATTGCAAAATATGCAAAGTTCATTTGCCTTAATAATAATTGTTTTGTTTCCATGATGGAGTTTGATGATCTCTGGGTTTCCTACCCTTAGTCGGCTGATACATCTTATTTTCTTAAAATTTAGCCTATATGTTAGGTACTCTTCTGGTTTATGTAGGTTGTAACTGCTGAGTAATCATTATATCGGGTTACTATTTGAGTTCATTGCCCTATTAATGTCAGTTGAATAGTTATTGTTTATGATTGTTTCGATAATATCGGCTTTGTGATTCAAAATATCGTTTTCCAGAGGCGCATTGAATTTTTCCCTACATCCATACATATATATATCTGTGTGTGTGTGTGTGTGTGTGTGTGTGTGTGTGTGTGTGTGTGTGTGTGTAATAGTAAACAGCAAAAAATATAACTAAAACACAAAATAATTGATTGAATAACTCTGATATGGCCAAAATACATGTTATTCCCATCCTGGAATGAATTTATATCAGCTTTTTATGCTAGAGGTTTTTCCTAGTATAGGTTAATAAAATAAATAAGCATATAAAAAATAAAATAATTATAATATTGAATATTTAATAGTTGACCGTTTCTTCATTTAATGATTGATGAGAGGGGTGGGATTAAACAAATGAATTTCTAAAGTGGTGTTAACTATTTTTTTATAAACTACGTTTTATCCCACCCCTCACTTCTTCGTCTGCGTTAAAATGACATATATAAATTGAAAGATTATATATTTTTCATATCACCATTCACATAGAAATGTATTACACATTTCAATATTTCCCCATTCATAACTTTACCTTTGTTGTTGTTTTTTTTTAGCCCTGATGGTTACTCATTTAACGTCTCTTAAAGCTGCTGTGGCTAATCGGACGATGCCACAGTAGAAGTTCTTAATTTTGCCCATCCACAGCCGCGATGAATACTTGCCTCGTGGGTAGAAACATTTGTTCACAATATATGATTATGATTACTCACGAAAAACGTTTTTAACCTCTATTCGAACCATATATCATTCATTAAAATATTGACCATTATTGGTAGTCTTAATATATTTAAGAGTAGTGGAAGCCTGTAATTATAGTATCCAAAGATATATTGCCCAAAACGTAATCGAGTTTATTAAAATATTAACAACGATTTTTAAATTTAAACATATTTATGAAAACTCAATCCTAATCATATTTATAAGTCAATGTACATTCTCATATTTATAAATAATGTAAAAAGAATGACTACTCTGTAAAACTTTACCCTTTTCACATTTACATGTTAATAGAGCTTTGTGGCTCTACTAAACCATCAATTTCTTCTCGTATCTATTCCAAAATCGTTCGAAGAATCGTCAATTTCCCTTATTTTATCACGAATTAACTCATCCATAAAGACCTTAATGATCCCTATGTTGCTGACTTGGCCCGAACCAGGTACCCCTCCTTTCATGACAAACTCCATTCCTAATCTAACCCACTAGTTTTAATCCTTGCTTTCTCAATATTCTTTGAATTTAGCATAGTTTTCGGAGAGCTTCGAATGGGTAGTATCCCCAGATGTGAATCTTGACTTAGTTTAATATTTTATAATCACACTTACTAGTGGTTTTTTTTATAATACAATTGTAACTATCAATAAATATATATTTTTTAGTGTTATGTAATTGATAAAAGTTAATCAGCATGTCGTTTATTTATGTGGAAACAGGATTGTTCTGAAATTGATTCTTTTATAATATCTGAGATTTTAAATAACCTTTTTTGATTTACAAATAACTAAAATGCTGTTTAACAGCTTTGTTAATTCCTCCAAGAGGCGAGAGGTATCACTGCGACGACAGGAGCGGTGTAGCCGCGAGATCCCCTAGCACTGACAGCTAAAGCCCCTCATAAAGTTAATTAATTAAAGTTAGCGTTAATTAGGCTTAGGAGTGTGTGTCTGTGTCAGTGTGTGTGTGTTTGCTAGGCAACGGCTTAGCGAAACAGTTAACGAACCTCCCTCGTTATTATGTTGACTTCCTAAAACCCTATTGAAGGTTCATCTATTCATTGTCCATGAATCACCCCTGGTCATTAGTCTGGAAAGTTTTGTAGTGTCTCTCGTTTATAGCCTCTAAATTTCTCTGTGATTTTCATGATTATTAGTATATCATAAATTAGATTTCCTTTATGTTGTTTGTAATATTTTTAAATAACATTTTTAAATTAACAACAAATGCTAATTTTTTGCTACTCTTACCAATGTTAAGTGTAAATGTTTTTGGAAGAAGTAATATAATTAGTCCAATTTTTTTCTACTTCAGAAATGCTGTAATTTCTTTCGGATAGTAAACAAAAAAAATCATTATATTGGTGTTATAGTTCACTACCTAGTCGTTGACCAAACTATTTTCTGGAAGTTATGCATTCATTAAATGATTGATAGTAAATGAACCAAATCTCGCAGTATTATAAGTTAGTTGAGAATTCCAATAAAATAAATCTTACTGTTATAGTATTTAGTAGCCTTTAAGGTACGGTTCTTCCTAATGAAAAGTCTTTAAAAATGGAGTTGACCATAAAACAAATAACAAATATAATTATATTTGTTGAATAAACTTTTTAAAAAATAAATAAAGTATTGCTAAGTTCCTTTAAGTAAAATGAGCTATTTTCACTCAACACTCGTTTATTTCCCTTTTCTTTCTCCCTGCGGTTCGCCCCTTCCATTTTCAAGGGTTCTTTAATCATTTCTTTATGTATATAAATATATAACATATATTCTGTAACATTTAAAAATGGCAAAGGCCGAAACGTAGGGAGAAAGAAAAAGGAAATAAAAGAGTGTTGATTAAAAATGGATCATTTTATTTAAAAGAACCTAGCTATAGATTTATTCTCTCAAACAAATTGAAATAATAATAACAAAAAAAAATAAATGAAGTATATTTATGTTGAGTCGCCTGTTTAATTTATTGTTAATGATCCGCTTGTTACTAACTTGTCTTCACTTGTTTAATAATTATTACTCCAGAAAGGGGATGTTTGTTGAGAAAGTTGTCGGAGTGAGAAGGGAGGCTGAGATTTGATTAAATCTAACTAGAGGGGAGGGCCAAGGATTTTGAGAAGGTGACTTTAAGGAGTAAGTTGTGAACTGGGGGCGATATGCCACCCCTAGCTGCCCACCGTTTTCATTAAACCAGTTCCCTCTTCTATAACTAATTTATGCCTCGTCTCTTATCTCTGATGGTCTGTTTAAGTCAGAGGGTTTAATTAATAATCTTGTGTGTGTGTCTATAAAAAAATAAAATAACTTTATTCCAAGACTAAGTCTCTTAAGAATTACAAATATGTACAACTAAAATTTACACAAGCTGAGCAGAGGCCAAAGGAAAGTTTTAATAAATGAATCCTTGTTAATGCTGAAATAAACTGAAAATAAATCGATGAACGAAATTTAAATTTGTGTAAAAATAATTTTCTTTGATTAAAGTCTGATTTTTTTATTTCAAACTAGCAATCCGCAATTTTTCCGCATAGGTGACATTTATATGTGGCGTCATTTGAGTCTAAAAAGTTCAGTTTGACCAATTAACGGTTTATCACTTTGTGATGTGCTCATCGCTACGAAAACTCCACTTATAAAGAAAATGTTATGATTATTTTATAACTTCTATTTATTATATATAATGTTATATATTGAGGATACTGAGGAAATAAATTGATTATTAGGTTATTTTAATATTTATCAAATAAATATTAATAAGATCTGATGGCAAAAGTACAAAAGGCGTTTACTTACCTCCCTAAGATACCCTACCGGTCTAGTCTTCCGCGGCACATTGAATTTTGTTAACCGCAGCTATTAGCCTACAAGAGTTGTAAGGGTCGACAAAGCCTGATTAAAAATTTCTATTAACAATGAAATTATTTAATTATTCTTTTAATTTCCCTCAGTATCAATACATAACAATGTATACTCATACATACTGTGTGACGTTGATAACATTAAATGTTATAACCTTCCTTTTGACTAATAACATATGTTCATTAGTTTATGGGCTTAGATAAACTTTATATTAACTAGTACGATTTCTTGTATTGCCTATTATCTTTCCCAAAACCTTGCCGTTTCCAACGGTATATTATACGTCTATATAACTACTTATATTTTAGGAAAAAATTTAGATGACTTGGCTACCGAAAATTTATTTTTCCCGTTTGAAGAAAAGCTGAATAACAATATATTTAACTTTTAAACCTGCAGGAAAAGCCCTAAATGGTAGTAAAAATCGTATCTAAGCCCGTCTAGTGCTTAAGGAGTTTATAAGTAGGAAACCAATATCGCTCTAAAATAATATATATATATATATATATATATATATATATATATATATATATATATACATATATATATATACATATATATATATACATATATATATATACATATATATATACATATATATATATATATATATATATATATATATATATATATATATATATATATATATATATATATATATATATATATATATATATAATATATATATATATAAGAAGATAATAAAATGGACCTGCAATTGTCTAATGGAATATATAGATATGAAAGCCATTTGATAACAACAGAGTTATGCTCTTTAACTTGTCTTTTAGGAATATAAACTCATTGCTTTAAATAACTATTAAAATTTTATACTTTTCGTAAAATATTAAAATTCTTAATAATTCGTTTAACTACTTACTGAAATTATTACGTTTTAGAGAATATAACATCATTTCTTCAGCTTATTTTATAATTATTTAATCATCGCTTCTCATTCAGATTATCGTGGCTTAAAAACAATTTCCAAATTGTTTTTAGTTCTCGACTAAAGAACTAAATTAATTTTTTAAAAAGTCGAATGTACAATTATTTTTTTTTTTTCATCGGTGATCTGGATTTTAATGAAAACCTGTAGCGAATATTTTTGTGGATCTTTGCTTTTGAAATGCAAATACAAACTTGTGTACACTAGCGTTGAATAAACCCTGCATTCTAGAACCAATATTGATTTGAATGAAATAGATCGCCTTTTGTTAAAATTATCATATCAGGAGTATTTTATTTACTTTTTTAAGACTAAATTATGCAATCATTCTCTCATTTTGTGTTGTTGATTTGAGTACATAATGTTTTGGTGTTGATACAGTTCTGTATTTGCTGAATTTTGTGTAGAATTTCATTATTTTTTCGTTAAGTAATCATTTTCATTATGTATAAACTTTACCAAATATTTATATAAACAAAATCTTAAGCCATAAAATTCAACTTCGCTGGCAATATCAAATATTATAATTTATATAGCATTGGTCGCTCTTCGCAGTGAATATTTTATACTGGTCATTTGAGTCAAGGTTTCGATCATTCAGCTCTTCTTCTGGTTTGGGTAATATGATCTGTGATTAATTAATGAATATATAAAAGAATTCTATCGATAAAATAAAGTTTAGAAGCGATGTAAAACTGAGTAAAGTTTAAGTAATACATTTATGAAAAAGTAAGATGCGAAAGGGAATAACAGGTGAATGTAGGTTGGATATATGCGATACTTAGGAAAAAGGTATATACTTCGTCGAATAGTTTCCATCTTACTGTATTTCCTTATTGCTATTTTGTTGTACTGTTTGCTGTCGCTGTTTTTATTTTCTTCTATTTGTTGCTGAATTTCTGCATTGTTCTCATTTACATACATAAACCATATCCGAGGCTTACCCCTTAATAACAAATGTCATAAAGTTTTTTATTTCAGCTTTATTCATTTTATTTCATTCAAACTTCATTTAGCCTCTTTATGTTTAAAGTTTTTTTTTTCTGATTATATTATATGTCTTTTTTATTTAATATGAAACCTCTTATGATATTGAATTTTTTATCTCCTGGAGGAAATAAGTCCGGCTGGCGATAGGATTAAGAAAAATAATTAAACATTCTAAGCTTTTTATTTGTTGGCTAATGTTTCGACCGGCATTTTCGGTCATTATTGGGGCTCTAAGAGGTACAAAAGGAATAAAATTAATGTCAACATATAAATGAGAAAGAACAACTAGAAAAAATCTAGAAAAAAATGTTATTAAAAATATTACATTTTTAAAATTTGTATCTGTCTTCACAATTAAGATTTATCAGCGTGATTAAAATAATTATATTCGGTGATTGTACTCTGACATTTTTTTTTTTAAAGTGGCTATGTGTTTCTCTTTATCAAATATTTTCTTTATCGTTTTCTTTAGAATAACCTTTGTCCTAGATTTCTCGAATAGTTTGCACTCAATTAGTAAGTACAGGTTGTAGGGTATTATTAGATTTTTTATATGTAGGTGGTTTTAGACACCTTAAATGATACTTACTTATATGTAAACTGACAGTACTTATTTTGTTATCAAAATTTTAGAACTAGGTTTCCGTTTCTGAGGGACGGATTTTATTATCCCCAGTTTAGACTTCTTTCTTTACCAGCTGTCCTTTCATTATATCATTTGCCTTTACTTAGAATAGTATTACATATTATAATAAGAGTAAATACAATTTTTTTTAACTTTTATTTATAGAGAAACAATATAATCTGCCACACTTTAAGGCAATAAGTATTGCAGTTATAAGAAACCATCGGTACAAACTAAACAGAAATGAACTATTTAAGTACTAATGCGCATAAATAAAAACTCCGAACCAAACCCCGACACAGGTGGCATAATTCCATGGGATCCCAGCGCCTCTTTGTCAGTCGCGTCACTGGTCTTGTGTTCCAGTGGAGACTGAGTGAGGGCGCCAAAGCCTTAAATACAGTATTAGTCATGTTATTATTATTTATTTAGTATTATGATATATATTAAGTGTTGTAGCTATTATGATAAGTTGTAATATTTTTAATATTCTTTTTTCTATCTTCATCTTTAATTGATAATTATCATGTATATTTTTATATACACTTATGATATTCATTTTGTATCTTTTTTAGTCCGAATGCTGTCTTACAATGTATGTCGACAACTTAGAAAAATAATAAATAGTTTAGAATAATTCCTTATTTTTTTTTTTTTTATATATCTCCTAAAAGTCAACTATTTAGAAAACTTTAGCTGTTTAAAAAACATGTACAATAGTTACTATTCTGAACCATATTCACATTGACTACATTCTGGGTTTAATGAACGGTATTCCATGTCTATTATTATTAAAGATATTACACGATCGTGATTAAGTGTTACATAACCATTACACTCATCACACTTTTAGCATTTGCGGTAGTAAATTTTGAAATTTAAATAAGGTAGCTTTGTAGGAAGAAAATGGAATATGGATTGGAAAATTAATGGCGTCGGAGGGACATTATAGACCATTAACAGTCAGGAGACTGATACCTTTTGCCCATACATCACACTATCAGCCTTTGTAATTTCCTCGCTAAATTATGCAAGAGCTGGAGTATTTTCGGTCCTGCAGGAAAGGCTTTTCCGACCTGCTATCGGGAATCCTTCTCTCTTCATTAGATACATTTTAATATTATATCCATAAAATTCCTTTTATCGGCTGAATATTGGCGATGAAGAATAACTTTCAATCCCCGCATTCTCCCTCATTGAAATACCTATTAATGTTGGCGCTTTAGTACAGTGTGCTTTCATCTGTTAATAGTATATGCTAATGATATATGGGTTATGATGTGAACTTGTGAGCTTTCGAGGCTATCATTTTAAATATTTTTTTTTCTTTTTTGTAACCCTTTTTCTCTTCTGATGGCTTTAATGATCGAAGATTCCTTTTTTCTGCAAAGATGCATTCTACCCCTTTTAGTACCGGCCGAAAAACAAGTGCATATGCGAAGATAATCGACTGAATTTGACAAATATGCAACGATTTGGAAAAACGCTTATAAAAACCAAACTACAAATGATTTTTCCGTGCTTAAAAATGCCACGTATTCGGGACAAAATTGGGAATAAATCAGTGATAATACCGAAAATACTTGCTTATTTAGCCTATCAAAATATTTTTGGTATTTCAGGCTCACAGGTACCAGCTACATTTCCACCCTAACGTAACCTTTCCAATTGATAAATCGGACCCTGTCGACATCTAAATACAGGTCTTATATTTTTCGCTTGTTTCTTTTTCTTCTGAATCCTCCATTTCGTATAGCTCCAAAGATTCTCTTAAGCGCCTATCAAATATTAGAATTCTCTGTTCCTCATATTTGTTAGTTGTCCTTGCTTCTGTTCCACAGATAAGGAATGAATATACCAGAGTCAATAGAATACATTTTGTATCACCTTAGTAATTATTATATATGAAAATGATTATTATCCTTATTTATTAAAAATGATTAAATTATTATTATTTTTCGTGACCATCGTGGCTTGGCATGTTAAAGTGAAACAGTACCTTAGCAGTCGCTAATGTAAAAAATGTTCGAATCCCTCTGGATACGTTGATTTTTAAACTGTGAACATACGTAATTAATTTCGACGCGCACATTCCTGCTAGAATATATTTTTAAGTCATTCAATAACTACGATATTACTATGTAACAGCCAATCGAAGGTTAATGTTGGTATTGCAACTTTTTATTGAGGAAAATAAATTAATATGACACCATATAAATTATTTGCATCTTAATTTTAATTTCTTAACTCAAGAAAATTAAGTAAATAATATAAGATCTTGTTTCAGTTCCATATACGAATAAGTGTGTTCTTTATTGTTTGTTCTCCGTTGAATACATAAATCCTAATAATTAAATTTCGCCGAAAGCAGTCTTTGTACACTCGATGATTTGGCACTTGTGTTAATTAAATTTGAGTTAAACTTTGGTACACCGAAACACGGTACACCGCCCGGTTTAAATCAGTCAAATGGAAAAACGACAGACTAGTGGCTATGTCAGAACAGCACACGGTGCCACAGACTAGCCCTGTCTTGCCAAATGCTGTCTGTTATTATTTGCATAGCAGTTGGCTCAATTTTGGTTAGTTTAGTAGGTTTGCCATGTTGATTATCTGGATTCTCCGGTAAAGGTGTTTTCTATGATTCTTCTATTTCTTGCCAAAGAAAGATAGATCTAGAAATAGTATTTTTCTATAAACGCGCCTCTTTAGTTCCCTCTTTAGTTTGAGTCAAAGGGTTTCATCTGATTTGAAATATTTGTAAAATCTCTGTAGGGTATAATTTTATCCTATGTAATGCAATTAATAGAATGAGTAATGCGTAGAAACATAACGTGTTTCATTTGGTTGGCGAAAACAGTTGTTACTTGGACAGGAGGCAGTTGGGATGAAAATAATAATATTAAAAAAAAAAAAAAGAAAAAAGAAGTTGGCACCTTTGATGGACAACGTACTCCATATTCTCTTGCAATTCTTTCGGATAGTCTTCTGTGTTTCTGTTTTATATTTTTAAACCATATATTTTTATATTGTTTATTAGAAATGTACATAAACGTATATACAATTTATTAAACTATTAAATTGAATTTTATAGCTAAAAATATTTTGTAGACATCAATTTGCCTCGTGATCTCTCTCAGTTCCAAAATATGCCATATCTACTTTAGAAATATTCACAGGAAACGCGAAAATCTGTCATTTATTTACTACTGAACCAATTACTTATTACTATATTATTAAACTGGTGAATTTGATTCTTTTCGTTTTAAAATCTAGAATTGTTTGTTTACGATAGTAATAACATTATTAATTTATTAACATAATAACATAGCATATATAAGTTGTGAACTGAAAAGATTTAGTTTGATTTGAAACGAAAATAAATGTGCACTTTTGTGTAATTTAGTACCTTTAGAGTATAATTGCATTTCTAAATCGCGTTTCTAAAGAACTTGAGTGTTCATTTGATGTAGTCAAATACTGGACCCATTTATTTGATTATAATCTAAAGTACAACATAATTTCCTAAATTATTGCACTTTTCCCATGACTTTTTAGGAATATGATATGGATATAGTTTTTGGAATTAAACCTGGATACAGTACTTTTTGAAAAGAATCAAAAGAGATATAGTACTTTCTGGAAAGATGTAATACGGGATAACAGTTATCAAAACTAACGTCTTTGTTATGTATATTTCTCTACCCTCTAATCTTGTATTTCATTTTATCTAATGAACATTCAAGTCCTTTAAAAACGCGATTTAGAAATGAAATTATTTTCTGAAGGTACAAAATTACACAAAAGTGCACATTTAATTTTGTTCCAAATCTTACTGAAGTTTTTCATTTCATTACTTACATATGTTATGTTAAAATGTGAATAATGTTATTACTACTGTAACAAAAAAATCTGGTGCGGGCAACACACGACTTTCACTTACCTCCATTTTTATAATCAATAAAAGAATTTTCAAATACAGTTAGAGATAAAAAATACGTGAAATTATTAAGGAATTAATCAAATTAAATTTCTACAGAAACATGTGTTTTATTAAAAAACATTTATTTTATTATCTAAAATAATCAGTTAGTTTTATCTTCTTCTCATCACTCTCTATTAACTTCTAAAAGCTTGTGTATGAGATGATATTTTTTCTAAAATCTTTAGCTTTCCAACGGTATATCATATATGCATAGTACTGCTCTTATGTTCAAAAACGAAAAATTGCATTAAAAAAATATTTTATCTGTTTTCTCCTTTAGTTGGGTATCGAATTGATTCAATTTATATATTTACCTGGTTTTCATCAGCTTTAACAAGATAATCTATTTATTATTATTGAACCTACAAAATTAAAGGTACTTTAGGGGAAGAAAATTTAAAATATCGGTATTTAAGCCCTGTCAGACCATTTTTATCCAAATAAAAGCTACATGATATTAAAGTCCATTACATTTTACATCGATATAGCGAGTTTAATTAAAATCGTCGGAACCGTTTTCGAGAAAATCGAAAAAAGGTGCAAAATGCATGGTATAAAGTGCCTCTTCTGGTAAGCTCATTTTGATAAAAAAAGTTTTGTCACGTCTCGGGCGTATAGTTGTCTTAAATATGAAATTTCAGTTTTATAGGACTTACCGTTTCCGCCCGGGAGTTACCACACACACACACACACACACACAGACCTTTTTGCGGGACTTGGTTATTTGGACTCAGGGGACCCTAAAACGTGTATTTCCGTTGAAAACTGGAATTCGAAAATTTTCACGATCGCAATACTTCCCCTTACTATATATAGTAAGTGAAAGTAAAAAGTTTAATGCGAAAAAAATCAAATTAGATAGTTTAATAATATGGTTATAAGAGATTTTCGGGCTTCCTGTAAAATTTCCTAGAATAGATATAGTATATTTTGGAAATCAACGTCTCAATTATTGATTTTACTATTAAAACCGGCCGATGGAAATTGCCTAGTCCTGGTTCTTTTAACTTGTAATTGATATATTACTATGTTTCTTTTGAAATAGTTGAGGTTGTTTTGAACTATCAATCCCATGTTAGTGATATCTTTATTCTTTTATTGTTATAGAGTTATTGTAAATATATGATTTTTTCGTTATTTCATTTAGGATAAAATTGTCCTCCTTTAAATGTTATAGTTAATATTATTCAGAATGTTTTGTGATTATTATATATATTCTTTTTTGTTGTTAGACTGACGTTAGCGAGCTGTGCGGTTCTGCAGTGAGCTTGGCCCAGCAGCTGACGCACATTGAGCTGGAGAGGCTCAGCTACATCGGCCCGGAGGAGTTCGTCCAAGCCTTCGCCAAGGAGAGTCCTGCCCTGGAGACTTCTTTCAAGGACATGAAGCAGACGAGGAATCTCGAATCCTATGTTTCCTGGTTCAACAGGCTTAGCTATTTCGTAGCCACCGAAGTCTGTAAGGTAGGTGTCAGTTGTGTTTTCATTATTTTTTAGGCTCAACATAATTTCGATACAGGAAAAATGAATTGAAAATTTTTTTATATAGAAATAAACTTTATTTACATTTTTACATATTGACAAAAAATTTATAAATGATTTCGGATGAGACATCCTTACAATCATCAAATGTTTGGTTCATTTGGTAGTTATAATCTAATTATCTAATCTACAATTAGTGGTAAAATTAAATTGATATTAACTATGGTAGTAGGAAAAACTAAGTAAAAAACCTACATATAAAAAAAACAAAAAAAAAAACAGATAACACAATTGATAATATAAAATTAGAAATTAAGATAAACTAGTTTAAGTTAGCAACACATGTTTAGTTCTTTTATGAGTGTAGCGTTTTAGAGATGCTTTATTATAGTTACCGATTTCCTTTATTAAAGGATTTTTGGAGACTGGTGTTTTACTGAAGTAAGAAGCTGTTTGAGTATGGACAAAATGTTTAATTGTTGGAAGCTGTAAGTCCTGGAGCATAGATGATATTTTAGTGTAGCGGGGGTAGTTGTTAATTATCCGCATTGATAGATTTTGAATTCTTTCAAGTTTTTGGTAGTTAGTCAAGCAGGTTGAGCTCCAGACTGGCGAGGCGTATGTGATTAACGGGCGAATAACTGATTTGTATATTATTAATTTGTTATGAGAGCTCAAATGGGATTTTTTGTTGAAGTATGGGAACATTTTAAATATTAATTTTTTGGCTTTATCGATTTTTCTATTGATATGGTCTGTGAATGTAAGAGATTTGTCTAATTTTATGCCTAGGTACTGTACGGATTTTGACCAAGGGATGAGAGCTGAATTTATCTTGATTTGGTGGTTGATTTGTGGGCGACGTTTAGTGAAAAGAATTACTTCAGATTTGGTGGGATTAATTTTCAATTTCCATTTTATGCAATATTTGTGAAATTTTTTAAAAATATTGTTGAAGGCGATTCACTATTGTATCGATGCGATATGATGAGGTATACAATGCTGTATCATCAGCGTATAATGACCTCGTCACAAATGGATGGGCTGGTAAGTCAGAAATGAATAAATTAAATAGGATTGGAGATAGGCAAGAGCCTTGAGGAAGACCCGCTGAGATGGGGAGGATGTCGGAAGTAGATGTGCCAACTTGAATATAAAACTGTCTATTTGTTAAATAGGAGTGAATGATGTGAATCAGGTATGGTGGGAAGTTGAATGAGATTAATTTGTATATGAGCCCGGAGTGCCAAATGGTATCAAATGCTTTTTCGAGGTCTAGAAGGAGCATGCCGGTATGTTTGCGTTCGTTAAAGGCTTTTGTGATGAAGTCAGTAAGTCGTGCTAATTGGTCAATAGTGCAGTGGTGATTTCTAAAACCAAATTGTTCATCTATTAGGAGGTTCTTTACTCTAATGTGCTTGTTAATTCTTTTGAGAATTAGTTTCTCCAGAATTTTAGAAAGTATATTTAGTAGACTTATAGGTCTGTAGTTCGAAACATTACTATGGTCTTTATTCGGTTTTTTTATTACTATAGTTTTGGAAGTTTTCCAGATGATAGGAAAGTAGCTATATCTCAATGTGCAATTAAATACTTTAGTTAAAAAATAAATCGATTTTCGGCTTAGATTTTTAATAACTAAGGAGGGGATGCTGTCATCACCTGGGGCTTTTTTTGGTTTCAATTCTTTAATGATATTTGCGATTTCTTTGGGAGAGATGGAAGAGAAATTAACAATAAAAGGTGATTTTAAATAATCGCGGACGGATTTTAGAATTTTACGGTTGTGGTGATTTGAACCAAGGAGAGAGGTGATTGAATGAGTTGTCTGGAAATGCTTGACTAATAGCTGAGCTTTTTCTTTGTCCAGATATGCGTAGCCGTCGTTATTTTTTAAAGGTGGAATTTTCGGGGACTGCTTAGTTAAATTTTTGTGAATTTTCCACATGTTATTGTCCCCTGGCTGACAAGATTTCAAAACCGTAGCCCAGTTTTCGTTTTTCCAGTCATGGAGACGTTTTTTAATGTAACTGTTTAGTTTATTATAGACTAATTTGGTTTTTGGAATTTTGTTACGCTGGAAATATCTTTTTAATCTATTTTTTAAATATATTAATGCTCTGAGTCGATATGGTAAATTATTATGACAATACGGGTGGTAATATTGTTGTGGAATGGATAAGGACATGGATAATTTTATATGTTCATAAAAAGCGATTAGTGTGGTATCGATTTCTTTCGAATTATTTATGGTTGGGTTTATATTGATTCGGGAATCTAGCTCTTTCCTGAACTTTGGCCAGTCAGCGTCTTTGAGCGAAAATTTGAGTATTTTGGAAATTTTTGGTAAAGGAGATTGTATACGAAAAATCACGGGATTGTGGTCCGAATTTAAACATGGTAAAGCAATAAGAGGTGATAAGTTGTAAATATTTTTTGTAAGAGCCAAATCGATGATGCTAGGTTTGTAATTACGTTGAGTCAGTATATGGGTTGGTTCAGACGGACTGTGTAATTGAATATGGTTTTTTACGATAAAATTTAGAATTAATTTACCGTTTTTATTTGTTCTGTTACAGTTCCACTGTGTGTGTTTGGCGTTTAGATCGCCAAAAATGATAACTTGTTTATTTAAATTAAATAGTTTACTAATATCTGGGATATTAATTTTATTTGGTGGGATATATACAGATATTACAGTGGTTGACTTGTTGTTAATAATTGTATTAATAGCGACGGCTTCGGTAAACATTAAGTCAGGAACGTGTATAAAATGATGCTGAATATCGGACCGCACTAAAAGCATGACCCCCCCTCCAGCTCTACTACGGTCACGTCTGTAAATGACATATCCCGGATGAGAGAAACGATCAGTTTCAGAAAGACGTGTTTCACAAACAGAGACTAAATGGGGTTGATTATGATTTAAAAATAATTTAAATTCTACATCGTTTCCGCGAATAGTTTGTGCGTTCCACATCATAAGTTTAATTTTACTATTGGCACTAGTCATTAGAATTTTCCGAATGAGTTGTAGCCCCTATTGTAATGTAAACAAGAAAGTATGTTGTAAAAGAGTACGAGATATAAAGATCGCTGATAATTATTATTGTGAAATTGAAGCTAAGGCTAAAGTTGTTCGTACAGCAGCTTATACAATAGGAATTTAGCAAGACACTGTGTATAAACAACTTTACATCGCTAACACTCATAAGAGATTTGAACAAATAAATATTACGAATATTTTTGCATAATAGAATGAACATTAATCCAACATAGAAAGTAATCCTTCTACGAGAATAAAGATTTTTGACATGCCATCTTCGGCGCTTTTTAGTTGTAATAAAATTTTTTTAAAGTTTGTAATTAATTTACTTACATTAAATAAATTGAATATATTTTTTATCTCTTTAAAACAATCAGACAGAGTAGGTTCGTTAGAGGTGTTGTTGGCGGTTTTCGGAGAGAATGTGTTTTGAGGCCACGGAGATTTCGGGGTTGGTAGAACTGGAAATTCTTGGTCGGTTTGTTTAAATGTTTTTCGTGGGATAGCTCGAAGTGCTGGATTTTTTTTGCTTAACTGTAATTCGAGATTTCTTTGATATTTCGTACATTCCGTGGAATTTGAAAAATGTTCATCGGAGCAATTACAACATTTGGGTTTTAATCCGTCGATTAATGTATTTGGGCAGTCCTTTGAAAGATGGTCTTCGGCACATTTCAGACATTTTGGATTTTTAAAGAAATTACGTGCCACGTGGTTAAATTCTTGACACTTGTAACATTGAGTTAAAGTTTTGTTGGATCTATATTTTTCCCATTTTATTACAATGTTACAACTATAGCGAATGTTATTTAATTTGGCTAGCTGTTCTTTATTGTCTAAAATTACTATTAATATCGGAAGCTTTATAGACCCGTTGGCAGATTTTTTCTCCATTTGGTAGATTTTATGAATGGCTAAACCTTGATTTTGTAGGTCAGTCGAAATTTCTTCAATGGGGAACTGAGGAGGCATACCTTTTAAAATAATTTTAGGTTTCGTTTCACTTTTTGGAGTGAACGTGTGAAAGCCGAGATTGAGATCTTTTAAGAAATTTTTTACAAGTTCAAAGTCTTCACTATTTTGAACATAGATTGTGGTTTTGTTCATATTATATTTTATATTTAAGTCTTTCACTTTTAATTTTAAATTGTTAATAGCACCACTGATGTTGTTGTAAGATGAATTTACTATTATGGGGGGATATTGACTTTTGCTCTGTTTTTGACTTATTATGTTTTTTAAGATTTCGTATCTTCTTCATCTAAATCGGAAAGTATATCATAACTATTGGAGGTTTCAATGTTGAACTCACCTCTTTTACGTTTTGTTGACGTGCTGGCTGTCTGTTCGGCCATAGTTCGTGCTTGGCCCCCGACCGGGGCACTCTTGTTTGTATTTGTTTGATTAGTGAACAATTTGAGTAACAAACAAATGAGAAACACAAAATAAAAGATTTTTCGAAAGAAAAAAGAATGACTGAAATAAAATCACTGACTAAAGGAGAGACTGATTAGACCACTGAACTGTACCCTACGGCTGCTAGACGTGGACTGAATGAATTGTAAATGTCCTATATCAGGTTAGAAATGAACTGAACAGAACAAAACATCTTTAAAAATGTTGTCGTTTCGCTTCACGTTCAAAATTTAATTTATACGGTGGTAGCGGAAAAGCAACGGATTAATGGTTGGATTACGGAAAATGAATGTTAAATAGTGTTGGATATAATTAGTTGACCGTTGAGAATTACTAGAAGGAATTAGTCCGGGTGGCGGTCATTAAATGAAACAACTAAATATTAGGTTGTTTCACATGAAATGTCCGTTTTCAATGTAAAGTTTTTTTATTAAAAATATGATATGAAAACAAGATAATTTTATTCGAAGTATTTACCTTCTTATTCTACACATTTTTCCCAACATGACACCAACTTTTTTATCCCCGAACTGAAAAACTCTGAGCTTTGAAGTGAAACTAAATCTAAAAACGCTCTTTTCACTTGATCATCATTTTCAAAAAGTTTTCCTTTGACGAAGTCTAAATCCCTGAACAGGTGGTAATCTTGGAGACAAGTCGAGAGAATATGGTGGGTGCGAAAGAACTTCGTAGCCCAGTTCTTTCAGTACATTTTGAGAGAATAAGAGTGCGTTCTTGTTGTTAAGTAATTAATTATATTATTAGACTTTCACTATCTCAAAATTTCTTTCAAAATCTCTTAGCCCAGTCGCAAAATCCTATCCTGTATTTCAGAAACTATAAAAACGGCCATTTCATGTGTAACAACTAAATAGTTTCAACTATTTATTGTTTGCCAACGTTTCGATCCCCCTTTGTATGTCATCATCAATGCTGGAGGTGTAGAAGCGATGGCTTATTGAGATGAGAATGCCTGTTGTTGTTGAGATGTAGATAGTATTTCCTGTCTGCGATTTTGTATTCTGGCGCTGCGGCGGAGAGATGGGGTGGATGAATCTTTTTGTAGTTCCTGTGTTCTTTTCGTCATAGTGGATATAATTAGTTGACCGTAGAGAATTACTGGAAGAATGATGACTCCAGCCCTGATGATGACCCACAAAGGGGGATCGAAACGTTGGCAAACATTAAATAGTTGAAAATATTTAGTTGTTTCATTTAATGACCGCCACCCGGACTAATTCCTTCCAGTTAAATATTTTTAATCTCGTTGAAATTTATTGAACGTATTTCAAACTATTTCATTCATTTTTCATGTATTGTACATACGGTCAACTATTAGTTACTCAATTAATTTTTTTAAATTTATTAAAAATGGATTATCATTCTATTTGCAATGAATTACATTATATTTTAACTTTGTATAGTTTCGGTTTGGCTACTGAACGCAGGGAAGCGCTTGACATTTAGAAGTGGTGGACGATGGGGCGTGGATGTTAAAATTGAGTTGCAATAATAAAAATCTTTCCTTCTATTAAAAAAATAAATTTATTCTTTAAATAGTACTATATTATAAAATATAAGTTTCCTACGATGTAGTCATCCTTTACCGTATCCTCTGTAATATTTTCAACAATGCATGGGCTCAAACAATGTTTATAAAAACCTATGAGTTAGGGAGGAAAGCCTGTTCTAAACAGTTGTAAAAAAAATTGCCAAAGACTGTGATGGCATTGGCTCATGACTGCATTAAATAACCTCTCGAAAGCTGAAGGAACAAGAGACAAAATATTGTTGTTTTATTAAGGATTTATATGCTAAGAGTGCGTTCTTGTTGTTAAGTAATTAATTATATTATTATACTTTCACTATCTCAAAATTTTCTGAGTGCTAATCTCTATTACCAATTCAACTTGAAGTTTACTTATCTCTAGCGAATTCCGCTTCCCATTAAGTTCGAGTTACCAAGAGTTAACCTGCAGTTTTAATTTTTCTCATTAACTACTAGTGCTTTCTCCTTTATAAACGAACTGTAAAACTGTTTTCAGTTCATTTCAGAACTGTAATTTATAGTGTTTGCGTCATTTTCTTCTTTGAAAATTGCTCCCCTCTCGCCTCTCCTAAAACTCCAACGACTTGGCTATTTTTAGCTGCGAAATTGAGAGTCAACACTAGAATTCTGCCGATGCTGCTAAATTCTGATTGAACCCTTGTATATTCTTGTTTGGATTCAATATTAAATCGAATTTCTCGTTTGTATTTTTACATTTTTTTTCAAGGTATTTCTTTGCTTTTAAAGTGGATCATTTTACATTTACTTAAATTTTAAATTTAAGTGTGTAGTAATATTTAAATATTTTCCTACTGTTTAGTTAGATTCCCTTAAGGATTTACCTGAAATTTCTTTAAAAATTGTAACATTCACTAGGGGTCAATTCAAGTTGCTGTCCTTTGAATAAAAATTCCAACTTTGATAAAAAAAGCTTTTTCTGTTAAATTGTATAAAATGGACACCTCTTTAAAGAAAACTATCATATTCAATCACTCATTAGAAGGAAAAACATATCCTATAAAATCTATTTATTGCGTTTGTTGATGCCAAACTTCTGTAACACCCTTAACAATTCCAAATTAGCGTAAAAGTACAAATTATTATGTAATTATTAAATTTTAGCTAAATTATTACAATAACTCACCATTGCCGTGTGTAGTTAGTTATTTAATATATGTTGAAGTATTTTAAACTACCTATTGGCTTTAATTATTATTTTTGGAAGTAATATTATTTTTTTGAAGAATACTAGTAGTGTGTCATTTTAAAAATTATTTATAAAAGACCAAATTACGTATGATGTTCATATTGATGGCCTACGTTGCTTGGGGATCTTCTGGCACAAACATTCTCTTAATATTTTTTTACGTACAACAAGATGCGACCTGAACCGCGATGAATAGTGTTTGCTATTATGTAATTAATACAATACTCAGACCTACCTGGACACGGAGAGCAGAACTTTGGGTTATGTCAAAGAAACGCAAAGTACAAACAACTCAATCCAAAGTTCTCCGAAAAATTGTCCACGTGCCATGCATGGTATGTTTCGAATCCCACAATTATCCCAGCAATAAATTCATACATTTACAACATTTGTTTTTATTGGAACTCTTGAAGCAATAAAGGTTTTCAAAGCTGTAGTAAGTACCGTTGACACAACCTAAAGTGGCTATAACACCAAATATATTAATGTCTGTGCACACAGAATGATATTTTCTTTTAGTCTTAAGTGCATTAGTCGGATCTTCTCTCCTAGCCAAGAAGAAGTGACTTGGACCGACACATTCTTTCCACCTATATACGAAAGCTCTGCAGTACGGGTCGTTCTCAATAGTCATCAGCTGAGGAAGCTCTCTCCTGTGAGTACGTAGAAACCAGTCTCCCTCATCAGCATTGGTCTCAGCCCCCCAGCGGTACAGACAAGGAGCATTTGGGTCGTAACGTACCGATAGTTCCATTCTAGTAGTGTCTTCTCCCTAAGAATTTCCTTCTATCTACTGGGTTTTTCTGCGATCCTCATTCTTAGGTATTCCGGTATCTATTGCTCCTAATTGTCTTCTCTCAGGAAAAGGTCAGCAAATATTCCACCGTACCCTGAGATCCTGAATCCAACCGGGGAAGGTGGAATCATACCTCAGAATAGCCAGAACCACTCCTTTGTGGATTGTTAATGTTGGTGGATACCCGAGGATACCTTATAGCCGCGACAAATATAACAAATATCATTTATCAGCCCACAATCACGCAGATCAGCTAGTATCTTCATTTTCTTCTCCCCTCCTCTATTACCAGGCGTACCCTAGAGAAGACTAAAAATAAAATTTCCAAGATCCCTTTGAAATTAATTCATGATCTACCAAATTCAGAATCCAGATCAGGTAGATCAAGATACCTTTAAGAATTCTCACATTCGCGTGATCCGCCGTAACGCAGTTGCGAATATAAATAATAATAATTAATATTTATAATTTTCTCATATTAAGATTACTAATTAAGGTTTGTAATTAAGAGAAGGGCTGACTGTTAACACGGACCATGATTTGTGTGATTCGGCCTGCTATCGACAGGGAGGCGGAGGAGTTACATTAAACTTCATCGCTTTGTTGCCGAGTGGAGTTAAATTTGTTGGGCCAACTCTATTAACTCCTCGGCAATAGAAAAGCAGTACGCTAGTGCCTCCAGTTTCAGTTTTAGTTTGGCAGTAAGCTGTCCGTTTTCGGAAGGAGGTTCGGCTCTTGCAAATCGACTCATTGTAAATTCATTTTTTTTTACTGAATTGAAAATCTTTGCTGATCATTGTGGGCCAAACTGTGCCGTTTATGCTAGAGCGATGGTGACCAAAATGTGACACTCTTCATATATAATAAATAAACTAAATTAATACAAACCATATAAAGTTATTTTGAAATTTAAAATGGTCTGCTTTCTCATTATCGCAGTAACTACCCAGGTATACTCTAATAACAGTCCAAATCACTTAATTTTAGTAGAAAAAATAACTTAAGAAATGAGATTTATTTGAGAAAATCAGCTATTTTGGCTAACGCGCTTTTACTCATTTTCCGCTTGTTCTCAACCTGTGAGTAAGGCAGATAAGAAGGAGGTTCTTTTCTAGAAATAATATTTTTTTGTATGTGTATGAAATATTACATCACTATTGTAGAAGGGAAGGTAATATAGCTAAATAAACATTTACTCTAAACAAATACATTTTTGGGTACCCACTTTATAGAGGCTGGGTGTGCCCCAGGAGGGTCTCCATGCCCCAGGATCGCCCCCAGCTGAAATAACAGAATAAATAATATACCACCACAGCCGGGATTCGAACGCAGGACCCGGAGTAGACTAGTGCTCTACCCACTAGACCACGCAGCTCCCATTTATTATAAAATCTGTCGCAATGTCACTAACACCGATCTTCTCAAAAATCGTAATAATTTATGGAAGGAAGACACTTTTTTACTCTAAAGAGTCAAAGTACATTGAAATCTAATAGTCTAATACGAGGCACAGAGCTTCGAACATTTTGAAATAATGTTGAAGAAAAAATAAAATAATCTTAATAAGACCTTGTTTGGCTGATGATCTAGCATCAACAATCACTTAAAATACAGTTGACAGTTGTATGACTCTCCAATACCTGTGACTGCATCGTTTCTTTTTCTTACGATTGTTTTGTATTTGTTTGCATATTGTAACAAATAAAGGAAAGAAAAAAATCAATTTTTTTTTCTTTTTAATCAAAATGTTTTAATAAAAAACATTTATTGTTAAAAATTTAACATTTTTATGTTCTCGCTAACGTTGGATTTATTGTTATTATTATTATTATTTTTTTTTTTTTTACGCAGCACTTGAAGAGTAAGAAGCAGAGGGTGAGAGTGGTTGAGTTTTGGGTGGAGACAGCACGAGAGTGTTTCAACATCGGCAACTTCAACTCCCTCATGGCAATCATAGCTGGCCTTAACATGTCACCTATCTCGAGGCTCAAAAGGACGGTATGTTTCATCTACTAATGTTATTAATATTATTTTTTGTTTTGTAAGTATTTTTATATATTCAAAACCTTTTGTAACATATTAATTCAGAATCATACCGTAATTACCATATGTACTATTCTATCGTTGCTAAATATGTGTTATAAGGTGAGATGATACAATTTCACTTTATTTTAGCAATCCCCTGATTATGCACCCATTGTCACTTGTGGAGCTTTTTTTTTTAAATTTATTTCTTTTTCACACCATACATAAAATTAACAAAGGAAATGCTTAAAACAGTACTATAAAAATTAGGAATTGTTCAGACTCCTCTTTAGACAAGAGATCACAGGGTATGCTTAAATTATTTCATATTCTATAAACATGAAGAAAAAATCGAAAATTGTCAAGTTGAATGAAAGAGTGTAAGTGCTCTGAAAGAAATATTTTACTTTAATTTTTTTAATAACTTTACATACACTTAAAATATAATGTAATAGTAAAGCAATTTTATTCTGAAATAGGGTCCCTTGAGAACAATAAATATGTACAATTAAGATATACAATGTACTTATTGACAATGATATAAAAAGGAAAGATAGATTAAAATATACAATAAAACAATAGAGTAACATAAATAAATAACTTCTGATAGATTAATGTGTTGAACAAAATTAAACATTGAAACTGATATTTGACAATAGTCAAATTGGGGGAAAAATAGTGTATTCTTATTTTAAATAAAATAAGTGTATTCTCTTAGCAGCTTACGGGTGGATAGGTGTTAAAGGAAATCACATACTACATTTGAAGAAGCTGGAATTTGAATTAATGGAACTGATATACGGTTTAGGCATAAGTTTCCATAGTTATTATTAGATTTTTTAGTGGAACGTTCTGAATTAATGGTTGGTACGAATTTTAGCCGTCAGTATGTGGAGTAACTATGGTCGAGAACAATCCTCATTACCCAAAATTTCGTTATATATATACATATATTAATCAAACATAATTCGGGCTAGTGTTATAGGTCTTTAGTTGCATATATATTCTTTTCTTTTTTTTCAGTGGAACTTTTTCATCATAATCGACACTTTTGTATAAAAGCCTGGTTATAGTGTTATTATTATCAATTATTAAACAAAATTGAGGTTTATAGAAATTGTTTAATATCATGGCATCAAGAATCTCTTAATAAGTAATGCTCAAGATGTCGCAATATTTTATCATTTCTTGAAAATTCATTTACCATATTACACAAACACGCTATAGTTTTTCAAGTACCGCGTTAATCAGTCTGTACTTCGCCCTCTGTCTTGCTTTCCTTATTAATGTTTAAACGTAAAGTCTTCTAAGCGGGGAATATAATTGCGTTAAAATGCCATCCAGAGAAAAAGCTTAAGCACATTCGCCGTAGGTATTAAAAGAGAGAGCAATATCCCCTTTTATTATAACTTTCAAAAGGAGCCTCATTAGTGTAAATGAAAGCATAAAAGGCACGGCACTAATCCGATTATTTTTTTGTGGCTGCCGAATCGGTACGGAGGTAGGAAAAGTCCTGTGAAAGGCGGAAAATCCTGTAAAGGGACTAGGGGGAGATTACGGTAGAGGATTTACATATGACAATGGTAGGTCACGTATGTTGCCGATAGCGTGTTTGGTTATTGTGTCCTAGCACGTAGGTGGCTCCTAATCACAACTTTCACGGGTTCTGCTCATCCAGCTGTAGTGCCTTCGTCACTGAAGGTATGATAACCAACTATAAGTCCACGATAAATTATAGTTTAAAATATGCATTTGTTATCGCTGTGCAACACGCCCTAGGAATTTATATTGCTATGTTTTGACTGGCTACTTTTCTGAGGCAGCGGTACCTTCAAAAACTATATTAATTGATATCTTTAATCAATATATAGACTATATCTAATGAAACCATTGGATTTCTTTTTCTAAAGGTATCGTGTTTACATATCCCAATAGGTGGCGTGCAGGATAAGATTAAATTAGACATATTACAATAAATAGCATTATTATTTAAAATCAACTTACAGATACACAATATATTCGAACTATGTCTGATAATACTGAGGGATTTCTTATAATTAATCTTGCTAAACAATATGGCAATAAAAAGTTCTGAATAACTTCTGAAACCTAGTCGGCTAACGGAGGTAAAAATTGTCTCAGGCGTACCTTCTAGGCTCTCAGACCTTCAGCTCTCTGACCCTCGACGGACCTCTCCTCTATCTCTGATTCTTCTCTTCTCGAGGATGGAACTTGATTGACCTTCCCTGATTCGAAAATCGCATCCTCATTACCATACCTCCTCATCTTTCCATAAGCAATCTTTTTCGAAATTGCCGATCTCCTATCTGTCAATGAGAGATATGGGAAGTGCCCCTGGTGTCTAGGAAGTTTCCCGAGGTATTGCTGGGTACCCCACGGAGGTTAACGCCTTTTGAACTTTTGCCGACAAAGACTTATTAATATTTATTTCTTTAATGTATTAATTATTCAATAATGCATTTAGAGTCCTCAATATCAATACATAACAATATAGATATATATGAACATCAATCGTTGGAGCAATAAAAGTTCACCAAAAAGACTCTCAAGCAATAAAAGGTTTGCCAGTCCCCTTGCTTGTGAAGCTCTTTTTTATTAGTTTTTATTTTTATTTATATTTTTTTATTGATTCAAGCAGTGCAACTAAAAATGTATCAGAGTTATCATACAATAGCCAAAGATAATAGTTGCCCGCTGAATTAAACTAATAACAAATTAGTACCTCATTAGCTGTATATTTCGTGAATAAATATGAATAATTAAAAAAAAAAAAAATTGAATTTCAATTTTTAACGATTTTTTTCATATGAAACTTAAACTAAAAACAAAGTACAAAGATATGTGATTATGACAGTTTCATGTAGTTTGTTATGTTACAAAAATTATTAATTTCCTATGAATACGGTTAATTTATACATGAATCAATTTTTTTTTTCTTCAAAACAGTTTTAAATGTTACCAAGAAGAAAATATTATTGATGAAGCATTCTTCTCCTTTAAAATTTATCGACGTTCTTGGCCTGAGTTAAATTTACAAACCGTTATAATTGTTGAGAAGAGGTGAGGAGCGACCTGGTCCTCCGGGCTGGAGTGGAGAGTCGAATCCACTGAGCCAGCGAACTTCTCTCGAGTGTCTCACCTGTTAATTCCAACGCTTGTGTTCTCTCCACTTGTACTCCTTAACGGTTAGCGTTTAATTTGATACAACGTGTGGCTTTGTACCCGTAATTTATTTCATAGAGTATATTTAAAATTCATAATACAAAAGAACAATTTTTGTTGCATTTATTATTTTTGATAGAGAAAAAGTCAATTAAGCCTAACAAGCCTTTTAACATGAAGTCTTTTATTTAACTACTAATCAAATATTATAACTTATAAGTAATATTAACATTAAAAAAATAAAATTTCCTCTACCGATAAATATTTCATTTAAAATGCCCAAAAATATGAAGAAAGCTGAAGATATAACGGAAAATAAACCATGTTGAAAGGATCAAATTCCTGAAGGGCAAACAGGTGAAGTGAGAGAGCTCTGGGAAATATAATAGGAGCTGGGATCAGATGAAATAAGTCGAGATGCTGTGTGCCCAGAAAGTCATCTCTTATTGACATAGAATTACATTTCCACCAGATCGCGTTACCTTCAACAAACAAACACTACCAACCCTGATCTCCCAGTTAGGAATTGCTTTCAGCAAAGCAACATCCTCATGCTTGTGTGCGACTGGGTTGAGATTAGGGTTTGTCGGTTTTTAAAATCGGTTTTTGGAGAAAATTATGGAATATGAAAACCAGTTTTTCAGTAGAAAATATCGGTTTTAAAATTATGAATAACAATTTAAAATTTTTTGAAAAAGACAAATGTACCAGATTGATGAATTACAGTGTTCTATATGAAACGGTTTGGTTCGGTCGGATATGATTTCAAGAAACGGTGTGTTTTGTCTATTGGATGAATTAATTTAGATTTGATATCAGTTTGTCTTCTGGCTTCTTTATGTACAAATCATGAATTCAGTGTTCGGCTCCATTGATCGATATATAGATATAGATGATATTATACAAAATGTAAGTAGATCATTCGAGTAAAAACGTTTTTTATAAAAATTCGAAACCGGTTAAAACCGGTTTTCTAAAAGGTCGGGTTTTGTATAAACCCTAATTGAGATGCTGTTCGTACCCTTGCGTTGGAAATAAAATTAATCATTTTTAGCAGAATTTAAATATTATTTACTAAGGAAGTTATTAAAGTTTTTCATTATTTCAGTTATAATTATTATTTATCAGTTATTAATTAATCATAGACATATAGAATACCGTTTTAAATTAAATCAAATAATAATAATAGGCTTACCGAACCCGAAGGTTCGATGCCGATACCACCATATTCCGTCTACACAAACTTGCCCAATGTTCTCCGTTCAAGCCCAAGCCCCCAAGATCAGCTTTAATGCAATCCTCCCACCGACGCTTCGGTTTACCTTTCGGACGCCTACCAGTCGGATCAGCAAATACCAACTTTCTCGGAATCCGTTCCTCACCGAGCCCAACTATTTTACTCGCCCATTTGAGTCTCCGCGACGCTATCAACTCAATTATATTCACAGGATACAAGTTCCGCAATTGCGCGTTGTGCAACCTTCTAAACTCCCCAGTGCCCTCATCTCTCTTCGGACCAAATATTTTGCGCAGTACCTTATTTTCGAAAACCTTAAGCCGTTGTTCATCCTTCAAAGTAAGCGGCCACGTTTCACATCCGTAAAGAACAGTTGGAAGAATAATAGTTTTATAAATTCTAACCTTTAAAACATTAAATCAAATACTCAAATTAATTAGTCTGACTTGGAACATACACAAGAAATAAAAGCGAAAAACTAAAGAGACGTTATAAAAACTTGCATAACTATTGGATTCGAAATCATTACTAAATTTAGTAAAAAAGTGACCTATATTCAAACCTATCTGGACGTACGGAGTTGAACTTTAAGGTTCTACGTAAAACTTTCAAACAAACAAGATACGTACAAATCAATATAAAATTCTGCGGGAAATTGTTTACGCACCATTGTATGTTTCGAATTACAACATGCCCACTGACACTGACTGAACTCCAACAGTAAATTTTTACCTCCATGAGAAATATAACCCGTTTCGTTCATCGACACTTAACCACCCTAATTAACTTATTTCTTCACTTTCTTCCTCCTAGTTAGCAGGCCAAGACTAGTCTTCTTAGGGGTCTAGAAAATGGCCGAGGGATCTACTCAATTAACAAACTAAGAAATTCATGAGTAAATTTAGAAATGAACATTAAGGATTAACTTTCACTAGCCTCACCCTTGACTTTAATCTAGGTAGGTGCTAATATGACTGTAAAAGCTGAGAAAAGATAACAAAATATTAATTAAAGCGAATAATTATTTTTAAAACTCAACAGCAAAATAACTTGTCATTGATCTTTTAACAGTTTAATGATATTTTATACACACATGCTTATTCCGTCTTTGATTTCTGAATCTGAATATACTTTTAAATGTCCTGTTAGTGTTGCACCCAATTCCTTCTTTAGCAATATATTTCCACCATTATTTGCCCGGAACGACCTGGTGTCGATAGTGTTACATGGGAGCTGTAACCGTGACCCAGAAAGTAACGGTCCCATCGGTTTCTTCTAATGGTTACTGTAACTGAGTTGCCCTTAATAACAGTATATTAGGATGACTACTGTATCCTTGAAATACTGTGAATAGTAAACTTAAAAAGATAATTAATCTTATTATGATCTGGTTTGTGTTGGACACATTGAGTTGAAATTAGGGTTTCAATCAAATTTTCACAACATTAAAATGGTCTATAAGAACGTTCTTTTTGCAAAAGTCCGAAAACCTTATTAGTCCTTTAATTCCAAAATGTTTGCCGACACAAACCTACTTTTACTGTCGCCCAGATAAAAAAAAATAGACAACGTGATTTGTGGACTTCACCAGATATTATTTAGCACACATTATCCAAAAGAAAGAAGAATATGGACGATTTATGCAAATGACTGCGAAGGTGTTTATGATTTCGTAAAATAATCCGACTCGTTGATAATTTTAAGTCGCTTTGATATTATACCATAATTTCAATTATTATGTACCATAAACGAAACATCTCTATGTTAGAATTTGGTGTCCTTTTTCACTCATTTTTTTTTGGGGGGGGGGAGGTTGTAGAGAGCCTGATTCACATATACCTCTTTTAATTCCAAAATCCTTGCCGAAACAACCATACTTTTTTCGTAACATTACACCCAGATTAAAAACGGTCTTGGTATCTGGTTACTTAAATAAAACCGATTGGTAGTCCTTTCGTTATATATTATTGAACCTTTATTATCAAAAATGAATAAGAATATGGTTGATATATGGAAGTGACTATTAAACTGTTTATAATTTTGTAAAATAATACAATTACCTTTTGTTTTTAGATTGTTTTGGTTTTATGTCAGAGTTTAAACTGATTAGAATGAATGATAATAAATTTTATTTTGGGACGAGTGGCCTCCTAATATAAAAAATTACATTAAAAATGTCATTTGTCTGGTATTTTAATACTTAGTATAATTATATAACAGACATATTTAGAAACAATGCACAGTTATCATTTATAACTTTTGGGAAGAGTGAGAGTTGAGGAGATGGATAAAAAACTGATGTTTAAAAGTGGTTAGGGATAAGGCCTTACGAATGGATATAGGCAAGGAATTCCAAAATAGGCTAGCACGGATGTCAAAGGATTTTTTTAATGGAGGTGGATCTTTTTGGGAGTTATATACTAGTTCATGGGTGGGGATCTCGTGTTTACTGAATGGACAGTGGAACAAGTGGTAAGCATGTCAAGAATATAAGGAGGTTTTTTTTTGTTTTGAAAAATCATAAGAGACAGACATCAAGGAGGTACTGCTGACGGAAAGAGGGAGTTCAACTCGGTATACCTACTAGGAACATGGGAGCGTCTGGGAATTCCAAATGTGAATCTAATAAAACAATTTATTAGTATTTTAAGTCACGTATCAAACTTCTCAGACAGCCCGCCATACACCAGGCAATCGTAGTCAAACTGGGGGAAATGAGAGAGGAGTAGCATACGGGTTTTAGAGAGATGGAATCACGAAATCTTAGGAATTGTTTTATGATAGCGATCGATTTTTGAAGTATTATGTAAAATAAATGGAATATCTCCTGATTAAAATAAGTGTTTAATTTTTCCCCGATATCTGAGGGAGTTCTGTTGAGGAAAAGATTCGCTAATTGGTGCCTGCGGAAGGCACGGAACTTGGAGGGGGCCGTGTTGACGGCCGAAGATATCCCTGCTCTCGACACTCCCCTTAGTCTTTTTCTGCAGAATATTTAATAACTTAGGCTTGTCTTTTTCTTTTGAAGAATTGAAAATAAAATAAAAACAACTACTTTTGTTGTAATTAGAATTTATCAACATTTCTAGTAATGTATACACACTATAATTCACTGAGTTTCTTTGTTTTAAATGTTCGTATTATTCTTTATTAACGTATTATTGTCTTTAATTCTCATGAATCGTGAAAATAAATTATCACCTGATGTTCTAAATTTGTTAATAAATAATTTGTTTCTACTTTTTTTAAAAATATTTTACTAAACCAACATACATATAGATAATTAATTTTTTTTTGTAATACATAATTATTTACTCACATATTTAGTTAAATTAACTAATTATATATTTTTTCTCTTTATATCTTTATTTACACCTATCAGAAAATGTCTGAAAATCAGCAAATGTGTTGGACAAAAGTAAGATCAGACATAATAGGCATGGGGAAGTAAAGTGCCCAGCAGCACCCCTTCCAAGGCTTTAGTCTAGCTGAGGAGGTCCCTCATCCAGCTTTGTTTTAGCCTTCTTCTGACCGGCATTTCAGCTACTTACATGTCGTTAATCAGTCTATTGTCGTGTCCGTTAAGTTTAATGTTAAAACGAGAATAGATTGTTCGTACATGTTGGTCAACTGTTGGTTGCTGTAAGTCCGTATGTAGGGTTCTTTCTGTAGTTTACGTACCAAGGAGCTGTCGTTATGAGTCTTAAAATTTTGGATTGAAATGATTGCAGTTTTTGTATGGGAGTCTTTTTTTTACTGTCAATTGAATGGTACCTACTCCTCTTATATGGAAAAGGGGTAGTTTTGGTTTGCCAAAAAACTCCGTAATCCTTTATACCGTTAATCCTATCAAAATAAGTGTCCGAAGTAATTTGCTGGAAATAGGGCGTGGAATCAATTTACGACGTCAAATCATAGGGTCCAATTAGATAGTATACGGTTAACCTTTTTTCGTACGGCAACAGTCTGGCCATACTACTGCAATATCCAATAATTTGGTTTTTCTCCCCAGTGTGCGCTGGCCAAGAGACCTGCTGTACTGATATTAATTGTTTTTGTTTTTTAATCTATCTTATGTTTTCTTGCACGTCTATATTATTTGTTAGCATATTTGCGCATTGCATATCATCATAAGCAGATAGCAAATCTCTTTTTACATTGCAAACTCCTATAAATAAATAAAATGAATGTAATCAATGCTTTGAAAACTGATTTAAGATCTGCGATAAGCTTAAATGTTGTTTCTAGATGACTTCTCTTCTTGCCCAGGAGTAAATTTGTCATTTAAACTACCTTTAAGTTATTTCATTTGACGTTTTGTTTCTACTTTTCCTTTGCAGTGGAGCAAGGTGCAGTGCGCCAAGTTCTCAGTGCTGGAGCACCAGATGGACCCTTCTTGCAACTTCAGCAGCTACAGGTCGACCCTCAAGGCCGCCGTGTGGAGGTCCGCCGCCGCCACGGACGACACCCAGAGGATAGTCATCCCCTTCTTCTCCCTCCTCGTCAAGGACCTCTACTTCCTCAATGAAGGCTGTTCAAACAAGTGAGTTAATGATTCGTTATTTATTTCTACATGCATTTCCTCTAATGTTATTACACATCTCTAGTGATATGAAGCTTATAAATTCTACTCATTTTAAGTGATATGTCGTTAAATGAGACCTATTTAAAGCTAATGAATCTTGTTAAAGAATGAAGCCCTTACCACTGCAGTGCTTTTTTCATAGGAAATTTAAGAAACTCCGCTTAGTGTAATGCAAAAATACTGTCCATAGACATCTGTTTTCCTCTGCGTGACGACAGCTCATTGCTATCCACTGAAGTCTTGTTCTTTATATCATAACCTTTTTTTAGAGAAGTGAGCGGGGTTTTTGAGGAGGTGAGGGCGAAATGACTACAGCCTGGCACTATTGGTACAAATGGTTCTTTTATTGTTCTTAAGGTTTAAAACAGTTGAATAAAATAAGGAATAACAGAATACAAAAAGAAGAAAACAATATGAGGAGCACACACAAATCGAGATAGATCAAAACCACAGCTGGTGAGAGGTTGCAATGGATTTGCCACTGTAAAATAAAATAATCTTTCTACTATCATAAAACACAGAAAATAAAATAATAAATAAAAATGACCTTCAATTAAATATAAAGAAAACTAAAATATAAACATGTTTGAGGCAGTGACAAATCCATTTCACATAACCTCTTTGCTCCCACCACCTGTGTGTTATAACCTCACTCCCTCACACACATCAGGCCCATCACAACGGAACGGAATAGGTATTTAAAGCAATTTAAAAAAAGAGAGTCAGTAAAATTCCTCTCTACGTCAAGCTGATTAAGAGTTGGAAAGATATAGCTGCTACCTGAATTACATTGTAGTTCTTTCTTTTCTGCATTTTTATACTACATCTTTTTACTTCATTCAGGTCTTCATGCAATGTTTTAGTATTCTGCGTGATGTCGAAGCATTACCCTCCCTTGCTAAGAAAATTACTTTTTCTTTTCTAAACTAAGTGTGGTTTTAGGCGGAATCGCTCGACTATTGATCAAATATTTTCCTTAAGTCAAATATTAGAGAAAAAAAAATTGGAATACAACGGTGTTGTTCTTCAACTTTATATCGATTTTAAAAAGGCTTATGATTCAATAGACCGTCAGAAGCTATATAACATCATGATTTAACAGGAAATACCTAGATAGTTAGTAAACCTAGTAGAGATGTGTTTGTCGAAAACATTCCATAAAGTTAGAATCGGTCATAATTACTCCAAGAGAATTTAGGTGCGATCAGGTCTGAAACAGGGTGAATATGGAAACTATACTACTAAATACAAGTGAGTTAATAAAAACCGGTATAGAAATAGGACACAAAATAAATATCGTTAAGACAAAATATATGACTAGTTGTAGAAACGGTGACGATCTTGGGTGATATTGATATATCAGGACATACTTTTGAACACGTTGAGAAGTTTATGTATTTAGAAAAACTAAAAAAATATGTTTTCTCCTGAACAGCTCAACTTATTTCCACGAAACGAATCTATGTTAGGGATTTAAAAAAAATAATAATAATTTTTTTTCTAGTAAGTTCGTTTAGTTTTTTTTTTTTCTCGCATTTTCGTAGAAAAATATTTTTGAAAACCCCTGACACATATTATTTTCGTGAAAATCAGTTGAGCTGTTCAGGAGAAAACATATTTTTTGTTTTTTTCATTTGAATCAATGGTATAAATTTGGTTCTGATATACGCGGAAGCAGATTTCACGTGCTTATTCCGCTAGGCTCTTTTAGTTTTATTCTTTGATAACTATGTTATAAACATTTGTAAATTGTCCTTTAAGTTATACAATCAAAATATCGGTAATCTGCCAATGAGGGAGAGCTTGCTTTATCGAAGGCTAGAATGGAACGAAGTCCACCGACTGGCAGCCATTGTGGCCCGGGTAATGAAACGGTGTCAGCCTCCAGCCCTACCTTGTGATCTGCCTCGTCAATGTTGTCTGATTCGGGAGCAACTTCATTTCTGTTTGTCATCTGTCCTTCGCTCCGATACCGTCTTTTCTTGTCGCTTCTATTTAGTTTCTGACAAAGCGGACTGAGTTGGAAGTGAATGCTTGCGTTGTTTAGCCATCAAAGGTGCCTGACAAAACAACGTCAAAACCTGTCTCCTTCATTATTTGAATTGTTAAGGGTGGCTAAAAAAGAACCTTTTACTTTTAACTTTCTGTTCAGTGTTTTTATTTATCTTATTGCTATTATAAGATTACATTCACATGTGGAATCCCCACACGCTTCTAGTTGAATTGGCTAGAGCCCTCTTTCAGTTGGCAGTACCTCCTTGATGTCTGTCTCTTCCGATTTAAAAAAAAAAAAAAAAAAGAAAACCTTATATTATTGATATGCTTACCACGTGTTCCTCTGAGAGACAAATACAATGTAACTGGGTAGACAAAGCAATATGTTAGTCGTCGTAGCCGTAGGATTATTAGCACGTAGTAATATAAAGCTTTCAGTTCCTCCTCAGTGTCCAAATAAAATTTATGAGTGACCTGGACCTAATTATTTAACTATGAATATTATTATATTTATATATTTTCCTTCTAGATTGCCGAACGGTCACATAAACTTCGAGAAGTTCTGGCAGCTGGCGAAGCAGGTGACGGAGTTCATCACCTGGAAGCAGGTACACTGCCCCTTCCCCAAGTCCCCCAAGGTCATCACCTACCTCCAGGCCACACCTGTCCTCAATGAGGATGGTAAGTATTTACATTTTTTTTTCTAACAAAATAATTTATATTTATTTTTATTTATAGTAATCAATTAGTGTAAAATAATCTAGAACAGATTATTGTTATTTTTCTGTAATGTTTTATAGGCGTATAGATAGTTACTGAACTTTTTCTGTTATTATTAATATTCACTAGGGAGCGGCGTGGTTTAGTGGATAGAGCGCTAGTCTTGTGCTCCGAGTTCCGGGTTCGAATCCCGGCTGTGGCGGAATATTATTTATTCTGTTAATTCAGTCGGGGGGCGACCCTAGGGCATGGAGACCCTCCTGGGGCACACCCAGCCTCTATAAAGTGGGTACCCTAATTAATTGGGGAAAAACCTGGCGCCTGAGCGCGATTAAGGCCTAATCACCTCATTGCAATGCCGTTGGCCTTGAAACAGTACGAATCCCTATATGTACTGAGCCCAAGACCCTTCATGGGTTGTAATGGTAAAGATTTTTTAAATTTATTTTTATTAATTTTCACCCAAAACAAATCAACTCTGCAGTATTTTCTGATTTTGCATTGTGATTAATAAGGAATTCACTATATTTGATCTTCTAAAATTATTTACAAAAAATTAAATCACGTGATGAAAAATATTACACCAATGATATTTTATCATCAACAACATTTGTTATGTTTTTATATTAGCTCAAAAATTGATTGTATTAGGGGGTAATTTTTTGTATTTTTTTAGTTGGTTACAAGGGTTCATTATTCAAAATAATAAACCAAAAATTCCGTTCATAACATAAATATTATATATGGGATCACTTGTAGCTGGGTGGCTAGCGTAACAGCCTCCCATGCCAAAGGTCACGGGTTCCAAATCCGCAGGTGGTCCTAGGATTTTTTAATGGGAGTAAAAAATCCTTAGTTACGCCGTCCTTCGGAGGGGACGTTAAAAGGTGGTCCCGAGCCTGTGCGATGTCAGGTACTCGTTAAATATCCATATCCTAATAAAATCTAGATAGGCAAAATTTAGGACTCCCACTGTAGCATCGTCCGATTAGCCATAGTAGCATAAGGTGACGTTAAATAAATAAACAAACAACAACAAACAAACATAAATATTATGTTATCAATATTGTAAAACAAAAAATTGTAAATTTTAATTCTAAAGAAATCAAATACATTGGTTAAATAACAAATTTATAAAATACTTTTGAGCTTTCTGTAAAGTTCTACTTAATGGATTTAGCCCTTTTTCCAAAACACGTTTTCGATTTTGTAAAACTCATATTGCTTGGTTTTATTATCTATTGCAATTTTATATGTATGTATGTTAATAATATTATTTATTTTTTTTTTAGCTCTGGCTCTGGCTTCATTCGAATGTGAACCCCCAGAGAACCACGAGAAGGAGAGGTATAAATCGCTGAAATGAGAAGGCGTCGCTTCCGATGGAAGAGTACTGCAAGTCCCTTCCGGACTACAACAGACTGCCCACAGAGACCTTTAATTATTTGTTTATATTTGTGTATATTTTTTATTTGTATTAATTAACCAATTATGGTAATGTATACTCGCCTCTTTTCTTCTATCGTACCTTCTTTATTTTATTTTATCTCTACCCTTTTTTGTATTTTATTTATGCCAAGAGTTCCTCTCGCTACGAGAGTTGTAGTATATGACGAAAAAAATTATTAATTTTACCAGACTTAATTGTACTTAGTTTTATTAGTATTACCCTATAAATAAAATAATATAAAGTCTTAGTGAGTCTCTTTATTACATATTAACCTAAATCATGAACATCCAGTTTAAAACTGTTGTATAAACAACTATTGAGTACCTTCTTGTAAAAGTGTGTTTGACTTCTTTTCCAAAAAAGTCAACAAAGGATTTACCTTCATTACGTAACACAAGGAAAGAACCTTTCTACCAAAAGGTAAGTAATTAATATTAGTCGTACTAAGAATGTCAAGATCCATAGTCTTATTTAACAAAAAAAAAAGTGCCGATAGAAGTGAATTTATTTTTTTAAATTCTTGATTTGCGCTGGAATTTTGTTTGGAAAGTATAGTACGTTCGTTAAAGCAGATTATGTTGAGAATCCATGTTTTTTTTATGATTATTATATTTAATTGTAAAACATCACCTTGTAGAGATATACCATCTTCATCTTGAATTATACGATCGTAATCTGAATGTGACAGTAGACTGTATGAGTTGGTGGTACACATAGCAAATTTTTTTTATGGACCTGCCATTAGTATCAAGGAAATTATGACATTTAGGAATAAGCTTTATAGTTGTTTCACAGTATTAACCTCAGTTTCTCGTTTTTGCTTCTCTGATCTGATTTTGATAAAATGTTTTTATGCAAAGTAATTTTTAATAATATTTTAGAGCCAATATAATTAAGATATTCATTATATTTAATTTATATACAGTAAGAGGTAAGTTCTAAGACGTAGTTTATCTACAATGTCTTTAATTATTTATTCGATATTGATTTAATTCGATTAAATACTGAAATATAGTAGTATAAATATAGATATTTTTGTGCCAATATCACATTGGTATCGATAACGTTCACGGGAATTGACATCGATATCCTATCTCTAATCGCCACGTATACACAGGCCGCTGCGCATGCGTCAGTCTAGAGCATGTTGGTAATGTGATCGTGGTTACGAAATCAATGCTTTTACCCCTGCCAAAAATCGCATAACGCGCCTAATGAAGTGTTCACGTCAAAATGAATAAATCTAAAATTGTTTGGGTACTTTTATTCAAATCGCAGCATTTTAATAACACATTTTTTACATGTTTTAACTATTCATGTTTCAAATTAATCCCAAATAAACTTTCAAACTGATGAGCTACAATTGTTTGTGTGACAAGTGATTTATTTAGCATAAATATTATATTGTTGAGGTGAATCGGTCAAGAACCAAAATTTTTGGAAACAATAAACAGAATTTAACTTCCTTATATGCCCAAAGGAAACCACTTTTTATTCCAAGGTTAATAATTCTTAGTCGTTCTTAAAATGTCAAGATTTATGGTCTTATTTAAAAAAAAAAAAAAAAAAAATGAATAAATCTGAAATCTTTTGTGTACCTTTATTCAACCCACTACATTATTTTATTAACAAATTTTTTACTTGTTCATATTTCAATTTCTGTTACTGTTCTGTCAGTAAGTCAAGTACTGTTACTGTCAACTTCTGTTACGTGTTATTATTCAGTAGCTAAATTACTTAGCTCACGGCTTCTGTCTAAAAACTTAAAGGTTAGAATTTATAAAACTATTATTCTTCCAACGGTTCTTTACGGATGCGAAACGTGGCCGCTTACTTTGAAGGATGAACAACGGCTTAAGGTTTTCGAGAATAAGGTACTGCGTAAAATATTTGGTCCGAAGAGAGATGAGGCCACTGGGGAGTTTAGTAGGTTGCACAACGCGGAATTGCGGAGTTTGTACCCTGTGAATATAATTAAGTTGATAGCATCGCGGAGACTCAAATGGGTGCGTAAAGTTGTTGGGCTTAGTGAGGAACGGATTCCGAGAAAGATGGTATTCGCTGAACCGACTGGTAGGCCGAAGCGTCGATGGGAGGATTGCATTAAGGCTGATCTCGGGGGCTTGGGCTTGACCGGTGAACATTGGACGAGTCTGTGCAGGCGAAGTTTGGTGGTATCGGCATCGAACCTTTGGGTTCGGTAAGCCTATTATTATTAGTATTATCATATTTCAATTTAATCCCAAATACACGTTCATTCTGATGAGCTGCAATTTCTAACAAAAAGTGATTTATTTAGCTTAAATTATACGTTCTTGAAGTCGAGAACGGAAATTTTAGAAAAAAATAAAGAGGATTTAACTTCCTTATGTGATCTGAGAAACGATTTTTTATCTTCAGGTAAGTACTTATAACTAATCGTACTAAGAATGTCAAGACCTCATGCTTATTTAGTAACAAAAAACAAAATGTCAACCAACTCAAGCTAGAATCGAACTATTGTATTGTGTATCATACTACTTACGAGCAGTGTATCAGTCAGGTATGCAACTTCATCAATTAAGAGTCAATTCAATGTTCGAATTCCAACTTTAATAAGAAACTATTTGAAAATTGTATCCATGTTAGTGTTAATAACTTCTTAATAAGGAAGAAGTTTTTTTTTAGAGTCATTAATTCGGTTATGATATGGTGATAAATCTGAAATACACATACATTTCATTGAAACCAAAACGTTTAAATTACTTGTTTTTTTACATTTTGGATTGTTTTTATTGTATATTATTACTAACAACGGTCAAACTGAGGAACTACTAAGTCTTATAGGGAGTGATTTTATTTAGTGAAATTTTCACGAGTTGCGTAACATTTGCGGATAAAAAGTCGTTTCTTTAGTCGTTCCCAAATAAGGAAGCTAAATTCTGTGTACGATTTTTCTCAAAAACGTAACATTTATGGTGAATTAATCATTAGTAAGAAAGTGTAGCTCATCAGTTTGAACGTGCATTATTAATTATGAATAATATGAACATTTAAAACAAGTAAAAAATGTGTCATTAAAATACTGTGGGTTGAATGAAGGTACACAAACGATTTCAGGTTCAAGGTCAAGAACGAACAGTATAGGGAAAGTAATAGCAATTAAAAAAAACAACTTCGTTTAAAAAATATATTTTGTAAACATTTTAAGCCTGCAGTGAACGAAGTTTAAATTGAGATTTACCAGAACATAACTTGATAAGTAAATAAAAACCGAATAGGGCGAATTTTTAGCACGAAGTAGGGAAACGCAAAGCGGATTTATACTTTTATACTAATCGTTATAGAAAACTATTGTAAAATATAAAGTACAATTATAATATCTCTACATATGTTTATTATTATATAAAAATACACAAACACACACACACACACATATATATATATATATATATATATATATATATATATATATATATATATATATATATATATATATATATATGTATGTGTATTACTATTATCGTTGTTTTCACTACTTTTATAAATAATATAAGTATCACATACAATTTTTGTTTTGTTTTTTTAATGTGTTTAATTTAGTGCCAGACACGAGACTCAGTTCGGAATTCTTAAGGGCCTGAAGGTTTCAGAATACAATTTACTTTTATTTTTTTCTTTCTAAAGTGGATCAACAAAGGCTAAAAGTAGAGCATCAATTTATGTTTAGAACCTTCCTTGTAGGGTTTCGCTGAAACATATTTGTTGAGAGAACACAAAGATCAAATCTTACCACTAATGAAATTTTTACTGTAGGTTGAATTATGTAGGTGGGATTATGTAGTTAGAAAAAGAGGTATTAGGATATGAAGGAACTGAGTTTCGCCATAAAAAAAATTATAAATCCATCTACTTAGGTTTATATGTATATAAAATATAGAAAGAAATAATTATATGCATCTTTAGTAGCATCAAAGTAAAAGAACGAACGTAATATTATTTTTAATATTTATACAAAAATTGAATTCTCAAAAATCAGTTCTAGTTTCGCTTTAATATAATTTATTGGTATTATTTATGAAAATATTTTATGTGTTTGAAAATATAAAATTTAAAAAAACATTGTGGTTAATTTTCCTCGTTTTCCTGTAAGGTTTACTCAAATAATTAAGTGTGAGAGGTATTAAATAAAAAAAAAAGCCAAGGAAAACAGAATGATATCTTTTAATAAAAAATTATATTGACAATAAAAAAAATACATATATGTCTTTTCTTTTTTTTACAATCTTCTGATATAAGTCGTTCATTGTCATATCTGAAACAGACAAAAAACGTTATTAAGATATGCAAACATCATGGTTACATTATTCATTATTTTAAAGATGTTAATTAAATTTAAAACATTACAAATGACAACTAAACAATAAATCAAAACTCTTACGATTTAAAGAATAATTATTAATTGCTACATAAAGCTAAACGGGTTTGGATAAAAAAATCGTCTATATAAATCATCAATGATTTTAAGTGAAAATATATTAAGTAATATTATTAAAGAATTGTATAATATTATACACCCGTATATGTATATATATACACCCACTGTTTCCGAACAAAGAATGTGGATTTATCCCATTGTGTTTAAACTTTGTGCCTATTCAGGTTTTCGGCTCCACACATAGGAGTTGAAACACACAAATCCTTGCCCAAACAAACTAATTAGTTATTTATATAGGACATGGCTGATCAATGGATTCTATATGTATGCTATTAGCCATCCATCACGAAATTTCAAATCATATATTGTCAGTCATTTCATTATCAGATACTGATATTAATTTACATGAGCAAATAAATAAACCCGCTGTGATAACACTGTTTATTTATTTTGAATATTAAATTATTACTTCCTTATTATAAAGCCATAGAATTGAACTCATCCATCAAACTTATTAAGCATACTGCAAAAATAATTAGATAAAAAGAATCCTTTTTATACGGGAATTTTTTTTTTATTAAAACCAAATTTGCTAATACTTTACCTAGGATATAAATTAAACATTGTTGACATAAATTCTACAGTTCCTTAAATATCAGTTGTATGTTTGTGAATCAAGACCATTATCGTTAAGCCTAATTAGGAAAGACAATGAAAACCATCAATAAAAATGATAAAAAGGGTAAACAATATTTTACGCAGAATTTCCACAGGAATTCCAGAAAACGTTTTTGGACCGGATATCAGCTTCAGCTTCAGTATATTGACTATAATTTATCGATTTATATACAAAAATATAGTTTATATTATCGCTTAGGCTGAATACACCTTTTATAGGTCATATAAGGGATTAAGAAAAAAATATAATAATAAATCATTACAAAAAGCTCGTAAAGGCTTAGTTAGTATACGTGCAAATCCTTTATAATAAAAAATGTTTATCTCTATATGCCAATATAAGACATTGCAACACAGTTATTAAACTAACATTATTATGTACTATCAAAACCTTGACACTGGTCAGAAAAATATATGTGGAAAATCTAAAGAAAGAAGAAATAAAAATAGTTAGGAAAATTCCGAGAATAGGATTTAAACTGATATATATATATATATATATATATATATATATATATATATATATATATATATATATATATATATATATATATTACAGAAAACGTCTGAAATCTAACAATATTCTGACGTAGAGAAAGATATGAGGAAAATACGCCTTAAATTCTATGAGCACATAATGAGGCTTTCCTATTACAATCCAACAAAGACATGTGTCCATATGTTAGCATCCCCGTTCATGGATGACAAAGAGACTTGGAATATGTCAAAATTGCCAAAGAAGAATTAGACTAACGATTCTATTCTATATAAACAATTTTAGAAGAAAAGAAAGGTGAAAACGGAAAGTTAAACTAGTGGTAAAAACCCGAAAACCGGAACAGAATGCAGCAAAGAAAGGAGAGCTAAATTCTCCCAAATAATGAAAGACTGGAAATTTTTTATTTCATATTTATTTAGTTCGAATAATAGCACAACATGTAATAATATCAGTGTATGAGTTGAACATCAAAATAAGACCTATCCTTAGGATTATATACGTTTATAATATCATAAAAAAAAAAAAATAGGTTACACATATATTATCTTATTATGAATTGAATCCTTTTTGATGACTTAATCTTTATTGTACGTCAGAAAATTAACGCACATCAATCCTATTAAAAAAAAAACATAATTAAGTTTGATTTTTGCGTTTGACAGGTGCGAATAATAAATATGAAGCAAAAAAAAAATAAACAATAAGTTTGTTTAGCAAATTCACTTTAATTTCACATTGACTAATCAATCATCAATGCTATAATATACTACTAGATGAAAAGTGTCCATACGATAGAGAAATACACAATTTTCGACAAAATAATAGACTGCAAAAAATTAGATAACATTCAAGAATAACTTAAAAAGGGTAAAATTCAGGACTTGCTGGAAACATAACAGAGAATAGTGAGGAATTTTAAAAGATATTGACTAGATATATTGAATGTATTGAATATATTGAATATTGACTAGATATATTGAAGAATTTTTAAAAGATATTTGAGAAAAGATATCAACTCATACATAGGGAGGTATTAAGGTTAACGGAGCTTTGAATATATTGTGCTCAGTTATTATTTTTAATAAATAAATACATTCAATAAATAAATGAAATAAATTTTATATTAATTTTTTCTTAAACAATATATTAACCTCTATTTTTTTAAAATTCAATCTTTGGTATTTATTTTTATTGGTCTGTAGTTATTTTCCAAATTTTATTCGTATGACGTGTACACTACACTGTTAAGGAACACTGCCTTAGATAACAGGCATTGAACATGTATGCGAAATATATATATATATATATATATATATATATATATATATATATATATATGAAATATAAAATAGTTTACTTATCTATATGTATTTGGTATCGAGTAGAGTACATAGTAGGGTGGGCAATGTCAGTTTGGCAAAATTGATAGCTTTGAGAAGCCAATAGTTGTTACGTGAGGCTTGGCCACCCCTTCAGGCTATCTCTGTTCCCAAAGGTTATAAATGTCCGTGGCTAAAGCTCTTCATGGTCTATGGTGCCAAACGGGAGGAAAAAATAAAAAAAAAGGAACTTACCTATACATTACGATCAACAAAACTATATTTTCTGATTCCCCCACTAATGTCCTAAGTTATCCTATACCCAGTATTGTAACAATATATAACAGTCCAATATATAACCTTTATTACCCGTTAGAGAAAATTCTAGAAAAGTACATATGTAGGAATCTAAAAGGCTTATCTAAGTAATATTTCTTACGAAGTGACTTGGTGCTATCAACAAAAATAAAACGGAAATCGTTCACAATACAAAATAGTCTTTTTATCTCTTCTTATATAACTCTCAATAAAAAAATAAGTAATAATAAAACATACAACCTTTTCAAGATTTTAGGAAAAAATGTACAATATATTTTTAAAAAAATACCCAACTGTAATAGAAAAATAAGATTCAAGGCCTACTAAAGTATTTTAATAGAAAAAAAAGTTTACTTAATATGTAGTACCGAAATTATTCATGCAATGGAACAGGATATACAAGTTTTAACGAATAAAAATACCATTTTTTTTTTTTTAAGCAGAATGATATTAAACAGCTATCTAAAACCCAGGCATTGATGATATAGTATAATTATATTTCATTTGGTGTTTAGCAGGGTAATTCATAAATTTAGAAAAATCTTATAATTAAAAAAAATAGTGATTGATTGATATTATAAACAAAGTAATTACATAAAATAAGTTTTATTAAAATACAGTAATATTATACTTGTAATAATCATCTAAATATTTGTTCATATTTCAAATTATATTTATATACTGTATAAAACATGGGCGTTGTTGGAAACGTATTTACTTTATTCTTCAATAAGCGCCTATAATAAAAAGGTACTGTTTAACCCGCACGACTTAACTGTATTACTGGAGGTATAGAAGACATCGCCGTTATATTTATCAGCTGTTTAATATCTATTACTTTTAATTTTCAATTGTCATGCAAGATTGGCATTTTATAGAATAAAGTCCCCATTTTAAAGTCATCAACAAAGTCACTGCTAAAAATTCTATTGATTTTTTTTTCCTGGGTAAGATCTAGTCAATGGATTTATGAGCTTAAATTTTATCTTAAATTAGAAAAGAGAAAAATGCTTTTTTAAATAAACTATACTGATAAAAATGAATAAACTAATACAAATAGTTAACGGGTTGGAAATATTTACCTAACATTCAAATTATTCTACTCTTTTTGAATCAAAATCACAATCATAAGAGCTATAATGATTGTATAATAAATTACATCATAATGTAATTAGAACGAAAAAAAAAGAAAAGGGGATGAAAACAAATTGGGTAGAATGGATGTTGTTTAATAAGCTAATTACTTAATTACAGAGCACTTACGCACCCCATTACACCATCCCTGAATATTCAAGCCATGCATATTCCTGCTTTAAGCTCTTAATCAAAATTTACGTTAAATTATAATTATCAACGCTCGAATTCATCAGAAAAATATCCTTTGTTGGCTGGATATTCAAATAGTGTTTTATGATCTGTAAAAATTAATTTATATGATAAAAGCAAGTATTTTTTTTTCCTTTATTCCTATAAACCAATTATGTTTCATCAGCCCAGATTTAATTCCAACATTAAATATATTTTTTTTTTTATTTTGGCTGTAAGAAGCCCTAAAAATATTGGTAATATAATTATACTTATATTAACAGCATATTATTGATATACAATAATATAATATTGTGATTTCCTATAAATATACATTCCTAAGTTATTTACGTATCCTCCTCTTATTTTCTCTTCTTATACGATATGTTGAGGAGTTCCTCTTTTTCCTGCAAATGTGCATTTTTAGCAGACTTCTTCAACAACTTCTGAAGATTGTTAAGATTTGCACTCATAAATTAATTGATAGGTTCACCTATTAGTTCGTATTGACCTTACACAAATAGGTTAAAAACGGAATTATCAAAGAGTTGTTCCCATCATCGCTAGGGTGTTCCAGGAGGTGTGACTCAACTAAATAAGGAGATCGTTATAAAATTTGCTGATTCGATAATTGTTTTATTTCTTTCATCTTAAACGTTACGAAATTTTGCCATTTTTCAATCTTCATGGATTAAAATCTAAGGATGTTATTTCCCTTTTTAGTTTCCTCGACTCTTCCAACAGCTGATTAACCTAGAGTGTCTGGAGAATTCAACCTTTTAAAAATTAGCAACGATCAGTTTTAGTTCGATGTTGTCAATTTATTCGGGAGGAAGACTATATAAAAAACTGGCTTAACAGACTTAATCTCCCGGTGGAAAATGAGTGGGCTTTGCAGGGATAAGAAGTGTAGTTTATAAAACGCTTTGTGTCCAATCGATCTTAATAATATTAATACCTTTGCCAAACTGTGCTCATTTCCTAAGATGTCAGACCTTAATGTTACTTCACCTGAAGCTGATTTACAGGTGACATGTGGCATGTTATTGGGGCATTTTTAACAAATATAAAATGAATATTAGATATTCTAAATAATTTTCAGACTTTCAGGATTTTTTTAATTAAACGCTCAACATACCTTGCTGTTTTCGTTTTAGTAAATAGTTAGTTTATTTCGTCGAGTTATCTGAATTTTTACAGAAAAAAAAATATGATTTCGAAATGATTGGAGTAGGTGAATTAATCAAATTTCAGTGTATGTACAGTACTATAAAAATTATACTTTAATCGTGTATGTTAATTTTAAGTGAGTCTTGAATTATCCGTATTAAAACCAATTCAAATTAATTAGAATAGAATAGAATAGAATAGAAATTTTTTATTATTCTGGGACAGGGTCCCTTAAGAACAATTGATATGTACAATTACGATATACGATGTGTCTGGCCAAAAGACCAAAGAATTATAATTCATTTTTATTTACAATGGTATCAGAAAAAAAAGTGGATTAAAGTATGTAAGAGAGTCAATAAAATAAAAGAGTAATATACATAACATCTTATAGATAAAAGCGTTGAATAAAATAAAATATTGAAACTGGTTCATAATAACATATTCATTAACTGAGTTTAATATAAACAATAAATAATAAATTTTCTGTATGAATTGAAATTTGATTTGAAATATCAGGCTTGTAGTTCAGCGTCTGTTTGGGATGACAGTAGGTACTGAAACAACTGAGACTTGAATGATGGTAGGGATGAAGCATGGCGGATATGAGTAGGTAAGGAATTCCAGAGAGTAGTAGAGCGGACAAGAAAGGAGTGATCAAAAGTTAGGAGTGTAAAGATCTGAATGGCACGATCTTCGTTGGAGGGAGTGGACTGACGATTTAAATTTCAGAAGTCGGTGGATATAGGGAGATAGCTGGGAGTGGATGGTTTGGTAAAGGTATGATCCTAGGAAATATTGTCTGCGGATAGAAGGAAGGAGCCACTTTAACTCGCTGTATAAATGGGTCACATGAGACCACTTCGGTGTGCCGAGGACAAATCTTAAAAATATGTTCATAATTCGCTTAAGCATGTTCTCGAGCGCAATCTAGAGTCCACCATATACCCCGCAGCAGAAGTCACAGTGGGGGAAAATAAGTGAGGAGACAAGGAGCTTAAGGGTGGATCGCGGAAGAAGATGGCGGGAGCGATGGAAAAATTTAAGGGTACTTATTGTTCTACGGGATATTTGGGCAATATGGGGTTTCCAGGAGAGGGTTTGGTCAATGGTAATCCCCAGGTTTTTGACAGAGGAAGTGAAGGTGATTGGGTGGTCATTTAGGGTTAGAGTTGGAAATGTAGTATGGGATCTGAGGAGGGAATTGGAACCTATAACAATGGCTTGAGTTTTCATAGCATTTAGCCTTAATGCTGTATTCATTTTATATGATATATAAAATAAATATGATTATTTTATGATGAAACCTTTTTTTTCAGGTAGATTTTAAGCGTAACTTAAGTAAAAAGCAGGGTGTAAACTGGTTTGGAGTAGTATTAGTCGGTAATATAAGTTATAAAATTAGTTCGTCCCTATTGTCTTTGATTTGAAGCCACTAATTCCACTAATACTTAATTATATTGTATAAGAAATTTTAAATATAAAGAAAAATACATGAAAGAACAATAGTGCTTATGAATATAAAAATGCCATAAATGAAGTAACTATACTCACAAAAACGTCGATGGCCCCTGGTAATGTAACATTTTCCTTTTGAGCGTCCGACATTTCTACCCGATTCTGTAAAGAAACATCTTCAATAAAATTTTTTAATGTGATTCTCTTAAAATTAAAGAAATCATTTTATAAGATACTGATATAATAAATTATACGTCTTTGATCATTTAATTATCTACAAAATTTTCAAGTACCCCAAACAATTTAGTATAGGTAGATATTAAAATTATTTATTTTAAATACTTTCAAACCGATGTTTTATTTCAACATTTTCGCAAATGAACAAAAGATAATCAATGTAGTAGTTAAGAATCCAAGGTTAGTAGAAGACTATTTTATGAATGTCCAGGCTTCGACATTATAAGTCTTCTTCTGAGTCAAAAAAAAAAAAAAAAAAAAAAAATTGAAATCTTTAGTTTTAATCCCCCAGATTTGTGTATTTAATGTCTTTTATTTCCTCAAATATATATTTTTCAATGTATTTTATTTATAATAATCCCTTGTCAAAACTGTGTCACGCAAAGAGCTTCAATTTGTAAGATTAGCTTTGCTAACAAATTTTTATACTAGACGTTGATATCAGCTGGTTATTTATAAATTGGCGAATCAATAAAGAGTTATTTAATTAAATAACTCAGTTATTTTTTATAAGATAGAGAGCATTTTTATTAGTGTGTCGAGATTGGTTACAATAAAAGTGACAGGTCTTCAGAAGGCCTCGACCATGCCTGTCCAATTTAGGAGTGAAAAGATGGAGGTAGGTGCTTGCCGTGGTAGAAGCAAGTACAGCAGCACCTAGGAATAGTTACTCTGCCAGGTAGGGGTGAAACCGCACTGACCACTGAGCAGAGAAAGTTGGAAAGGACGGACATGCCCCGTGTGGTAGAAGCACAACAGCAGCGGTTAGGAGTCCTCATAAGTGCACATGGGTAGTAGCTATGCACCCCATCCTATGAAGGGGAGGGGAGAGATATGATAAAAAATGGTTAACAAAAAAACAATACAGATATTTGTCCAAAACCAAGATAGGTATATCTGAGTGGTGCAACAAGCTTATAAAAAAGGTAAATCCGAGGTGAGGGGAATAATGCCATGTCTTCAACCTGGTGGGTGAATATAAACTTATGGCCAATCTCAACATCGAAATAACCACTTATTTACTTATTACGGGCTTTTTTTTAATTATTTTCTTTTTTGGTTGGACTTGGTTATTTGGACTCGGGGACCCTAAAACGTGTATTTCCCTTGAAAATTGAAATTCGAAAATTTTCACGATCGCAATACATTCCCTTACTATATTTATATTTCGTAAATAGGTAAAACAAAATAAACAATTTAAAGGGCTGTTGCAAAGTTCAGCAATTTTTAAAATGATATACCTCAAAAAGATTTGTGTGAAAAAATTTGAAACTTATGCATATTATATCTCTATATAAAAAGTACTACAGGATAATATTGAGTGTTTAGCCTCGCAAAGGTAACTTGAAACTGCTGCTACACCAAAAATATTTGCCAGAAAAATATTTTATCCAGGGTTCCGTAAACTGAAAGAGATGGATAATAACTTATAAAAAAAAAAAAAAAAAAAAAAATGTTTGGCGGAAAAACTAATGAAAATTGGACGATTTCAAATTGATCGACACATAATATATTTGTGAAGTTAATAATGAGAATTTCAAAAAGTATAAAGTGAAAAAGAAAATTGAAATTTTAATTATAATTTCAAGCTCCTGAAAAAAAAGAATATAAAAAAGCACTTGGAAGGAGAGTACATAAATAATGGTGAAGGGCCATTCGGGTTGGTAAACCATGCTCAATTTGCCCGATTAAAGAACTTTCCCTTCAAGCACTTCCCGGTTGGAACTTTCTTTAAACAAAGCAATGGCCTCGTTTAAAAATGTATCCTCCAGCTCCGGCTTTGAAACACGGGTTAGTCACTTTCCCCGAACATTACTTCAAAGAACTTCTTTTTAAACTAAATGTATACTGATTTTCGCTCCTTTAGCTAAGCTGAAATATACAGGCGGTCTCATGAATGTCTTGTTATATTTCGAGAGAAGATACTAGACCTTAAGTGGAACAAAAAGTTTATATGACCCATCGTCTGATTTTCAATGGCTAGGAAGAGAATTTAAAGTAGGTAGAAATAATCGGAAATCAGTCTTTTTTAATTTTGCTGACGTTTCGGCTCAAACTTGTGAGACATCCTCAGGACAACAAACGTCATGACAAAAGAGATACCTATAAGTCTGATAAAGAAAATTTATAAATGTTGTGACAACGATAAAATATTAAAAAAAAATAAAAATATACATAACTATTATAGATACAAATAATAATAATATGATAAACAATATGATGACGATAAATATGATATCAAAACTTTAGACTTAAATATAGAGGTAAACAAATATATAAACGTACAATTATTGAGCGATGTCAAACATAAATTCTTTTTAACTTTTTTTAACTCAATATTAAAGTCTAAATACTTTGTACTCAATATTTTAATACTTATCATCATCATATTATTATTATTTGTGCCTTTATTAGTTATTATTAGTCTATTTTTTATTTATAATTTATCAGTGTCACTAACGATTTCAATAAAAACTAAAAAAAAAACAGATTCTTGTAGAGATTTAAAATAAATTAGATATGACCAATATTAATCAATTAAAGGTTGTCATCTTTCATAATTATGGTTAAATTTGGTCATCATCAACAGTTGAAGGACGACCCGAACGCTTTGCGTCTTCCTAGTCATTCCGGTTTTGAACCGAGCAAACTACTTACGAAAAGTGCTTTTTCCTAAAGTATCATTACTATACACACTGCAAATTTTGTTAACCGTCTGTGCAGCGGAGTTTATTTTCAGGATATAAAAATTGAAAAAAAAAGAAAAAATGATTTTTTGTTTCTGTTATTTGGAGTAAACAAAATACCACTTAAAGATAAGGAATCCTTGTTGAAACCGATGCTCTCAACTAATCCTTAAAATATGTAAACATTGACCAATTCAACGTGATTTTATAAACACGGAGAAGATTAAATTGTAATATTGAAAAACCTTATAATAATACCAAAATATAAATAAAACAATCTAGCTCAAAAGCGACATATTTGCAGTAGGAAGAATATACAATAAGGATTTAATTTATTTCTGACACCTTCCCTATCAAACTCAGCATTTTTCTTCTGAAAATTCAGGTCTCTGGTCAACTGATTTAAAGAAATAAATATTGATTTAATTTGCTTAGGAAAGAATATTTGTATCAGCAAAATCATAAAAAAAATTAACAGCCAATAACGCAATATGTTCATCTTATTATGTTTCAACGGAAAATTATAAAATATATGCAACGTTAAGCTTAATTACTTTACCTCCCTACTAAGTTGTATTAAGCAAATTCAAACTATTTGAAATCCTCCCTTCTGAGATGGCCAAAAGCCGTAGGAAATAAACGGTACATGCCATCAATCCTCCGGCTGCTGGAATTCACATTCGTTGCTCAACAAATTGCGATGCATAACCCTGAGTTCAACTTGTACCTAATGTCAATTTGCATGTTAATGCAGCGGAATGGGAGCTAGCTATGCACTAGCAGACTACTTTAACTAAGTTCTAGTCCACCATGAGCAAACTCTAGCGGATAGTCATCTATCTCTATGGTCCGTAGGGGATCAACGGGTGGAGCAATTTAACAGATAGGACTGATTTTAGTAAAACAGGAAAATGGCTTCGCCGTATAGATTGGATGAACCACAGTACTAACATTAAATCAATTTTAAAACTCAGAGCTTTAATAGGTAGAAAGGGATCAATTTATAACTGGAAAATACATAAATTAATTAAACACATCCGCCTTTCTTCTTCCCTACCATCATTCAAGCCCCAGCTGTTCCAGTACCTACTGTCAGACTAAACAAACGCCTAAAATTTGAAATGAAACATCAATCCTAAAAGAAAAATTATTATTTATTGTTCATATTTTTATATGGATCAATTATTATGAATAAGTTTTAATGTTTAGTTGCATTAATCAATAAAAAGTTATTTATTTATTTTACTCTTTCGTTTTATTGTATACTTTAACTCGTTCATTTCTTCTTATATCATTGTGAATAAGAATTAATTGCAATTCTTTGGTCTTGTGGTCCAGACGCATTATATATCTTAATTGTACATATCAATGGTTCCTAAGGGAACCTGTCCCAGAATAAATTTCCTTTTCTGTTCTATTCTATTCTAAATTTAAATAAATAAGCATGTGTAAACCCACTCAAAATCGCCCAGTACATACCGCACAATAATTTGATTTTCATAATTATATAGTTATATATATTATTATTAGCACTAATCATTTAAAATTAGTTTTTCCACTTTTTGACAATTCATATTACGTTCATTACTGTTTGTATATGATAACATTCTTTTCAGAAACCTTTAGTTTTCCAGCGATATATTATTTCTATAATACTATTTTCATGGTTAAAAAAAAAAAAAAAAAAAAAAAAAAAAAAAAAAAAAAAAAAAAAAAAAAAAAAAAAAAAAAAAAAAAAAAAATGTATATATATATATATATATATATATTTGCATTTTTCTTCTTCAGTTGGTTATGAAGTTTGTTGAAATTGCATATTTACCCTTATTTTTATTTTATTTTTTGTTAATGTTGACAAGATGAGTTTTTGTATGGTTTTCACTATGATCTGGGGCATTCTTTTTTAAAGTTTTATAAGTAAAATACATTGAAATAAAGTTTTTCTTAAGATGAGAAAAATTAATTATTGAACAATTTATTCCTGAATTAGGAGTAGTAATATAGACGTATAATGTACCATTGGAAAGCGCAAGACTGAACTTTTGAAAAAAAAAAGACACAAAATTGAAATTGCACTCCTGCAAGGGAAGAACGGATCGCTAGTTAACAATAATTATGTATTAAGTAATAATATGTATTAAGTAATAATGTATTAAGAAACTATCTGTACTTTTATCTTTAATACAATATGAATACAAATACAATATAAATTGTATATTTTTAGTGGAATAACCAGGTTCAAGTTTAATAAGTATCTATTACTTCAGGTTTAACTTTAAAAAAAAAAAATCTGGCGCAGGCAACACACGAGTTCCTCTTACTTCCGTTGAAAAATCAATTAAATTTTTTTTTAAATACAGTTAGAGATAAAAATGAGTGAAAGTACTAAAACATTTTTAGACAAACATTTGTTTTATTAAAATATCTATTATATTATTATTTAAAACAATAAGTTAGTTTTATCGGATTTTCATTACTCTTTATTAGCTTTTACAAGCTTGTGTATAAGATAATATTTTTTATAAAATATTTGGTTTTCCAATGGTATATTATACATGTATATTTTGTTCGTATGTTCAAAAACAAAGAAATGCATTTAAAAAATATTCTTGCAATTTTCTCCTTTAGTTGGATATCGAATTCGTTCAACTTATTTATTTACCTGTTTTTTATCAATAATAACAAGATGATATACTCAGTTATAATAAAATCTACAAAACTAAAGGTAATTTAGTAAATAAATTCGAAATATCGGTATTTATAGCTCAGTTAGAATATATTAATCAGAATGAAATATACATGATATAAAATCCCATTAAATTTTACATGGCTAGTTTAATCAAAATCGTTAGAGACGTTTTTGAAAAAAATTGTAAAAAAGTGCAAAATACATGGTATAAAGTAGTACTTTTGGGCACCCGATTTATCTGAAAACGTTTCTGTAACATATCGGGCGTATAGTTAGTTGTCTTAAATATGAAATTTCAGTTTCGTAGGTCTTTATATTTTTGTGCTAGACTTACCACACACACATTTTTTTGGGGGACCAGGTTATTTGGAGTCAGAGGTTCCTAAAACGTGTATTTCCATTAAAACTGGAATTCGAAAATGTTCGCAATAATTTCCCTCACTATATATTTCATATATAGATTATTTTTTTAATTTTCTTGTGTAATTTATAATTTATTTACCGTATATTTTTCTTTTCGTTTATATATCTACTTGTTTTTTATATAACTCAGATTCTACTTTTTATAATTTTCTTTTATAATTATACATATTATAGAATGAAACCAACATTATACATATTTGGTTTATTTTTCATTGAATAATTTAGAAATATTAAAAAAGACTAGCTGTAGTATTTAAAATTTAAAAGGAAAAACCATTAGAGGTTGTAGTCAACCCCACCATACCACGTATTAATGTTTTCGTTTTCCCTCAGTATATGCTTGGGACTGCTCAGTAATGGTACGTTTATATATGTATGTGTATATATATACATATATATTATATATATATATATATATATATATATATATATATATATATATATATATAAGTGTGTGGATGTGTATATAGATTTTTTTTTTTACATCATATTGTTTATCATATTATTGTTTAAATATTGTCTTTATATATAATATTTATGTATATTTTTTATTTTATTTTAAATTTTATAATTGTCACTACATTTATAATTTCTCAATATCATATTAATATGGATCTCTTTTGTTCAGATGTTTGTAGCCCTGAAGATGCCTCACAAGTTTGAGCCGAAACGTCGGCACAATGAAAATTAAAAAAAAAAAACTCCCGATCATTTTATCCTACGATTATTTTATTTATAGTTAAGTGAATGTAAAATATGATTATTTTAAGAACTCTGCAATTCCTTAAAATGTATACAGGTTACAGAAATATGAATAAGTCAGTAATAAAAACGAAAAATTAAGAATTGTACATTAAGAGGATAAGGTAAAAAAAAAATACGACTAAGCGGTAAACCTTAACCATATTTTTATTAATTTTTATATTCAAGTTGATGGTAATATTATACGACAATGAGGAAAGAAAATAAAACTTGAATTCTGTTTTATGTACGCGGTAGGCCTCTGAGCCCAATTCGTTGTGAACAGAAATTTATTCCGGACCATTTGGGCTCCTGTTGAATCGATACATAAAAATCGATTCCCGATCCCGCGTACCTAAAAGGTAGTTAAAGGCTCCTATCAAAGAACCCCTCGGCTTTATGAGCCTTAAAGTCCGATCGCTTAGGGGCTTTATCCAGGACCGTGCAGGACTTGATGCGCTTTACTTGGGCTCCCGTTGTGTTCCCCGGCGGGCAGTAATAATTCCACTCACACCCAGAATGGCCTGTCTCGGGATTATTTATTGGCAGAGCGTCAATGGGAGGATATACGGTCCAGTATTTTCAGACATCGCCTTGGTTTTATCTGATAAATTATAGATATATCTCAACCAATATATTTTATTGTCTTCATAAATATGAAATATACGATCTACTCAGTTCTACGGTCTACAATATTTACAAAAAGACTATGAAGGATGAATATAAAGCGAAAATTCGTTGCAAAAAAATTATTTAAAAAATAATATTAACACCTAAACCATATATTCAAGTTTGAAAGCGAAAAGTCGTAACCCACCCAATTAACAGATTATGCCACTTGATTTTTTTTTATAATTCTTTCAGCTTATTTGATTAAGCTCATTATTACAATGAGAAATTGAATGACATTTCGTTACCATATTGATTTCATCCTCATTAAAATATTTAGATAAATCTTAAATATGGAATTACCCCTTTATTTGTTTTCTTATTCAAATTGATAAATTGTTCTCTACCAGAATATAAATACTCCGTCAGGAAGCATAACATTAAAAAACCCTAGCAGTCTGAGGTAATTGATAGTTGTATATAATGTTTCTAATAGCTATATCACTCCATTTGTAATAAATACATCCAAGAAAGCTCAAGATAAATTTTAAAAATGAATTTTAAGCAGAGAATCAAGTTAAAGATCTGTGATTCGCGCATTAGATTTTACAATAATGTAAATTATCTCGATTGGTTATTTATTTAATTTTTATTATATTATTATATAATATATATATATTATATATATATATATATTATATATTTTTATTATATTTTATTATTTATTTTATTATTATAATTTTTCTCAAAGCAAAAACGCAGCTGGTTCGATATCGAATAACAGAAATGGACTTAAAAATAGTTAAGCTGTTAAATTATTACACTCACAACAAATAGCGCAATATTAGAGGTAGAAAAGTTGGGATGATATATTATTTCTTCTAAAACCTTTTATTAATATTATTCATAACATCAACTTTTCGGGATCTCTTGTCCTTAGGATCCTACAATTAGAAATAGTAAACTAAAATAGAAAACCATGGAGGCATTATACATAAATAAAATGTAAATAATAGAGTTAATTTCAAAACAGACTCATGAGACCTAAGTTTTCGCTATTCAGATGTTATAAAAAAAAAAAAAAAAAAAAAAATATATATATATATATATATATATATATATATATATATATTAAATGAAGTTTTACATAATTTATTAACAATAGAACCATATACATAGTTTTAAATTGGTCTAATAATTAATCCATTTGAGGACAAAGATCTGAAGCAATGCCAGACTCAGATATATTTTTTTGAACATGCTGACTGTTTTTTATTTTTTGTAATTAGTGACTAAGTTTTTGTATAAACAGGTACTATTCGAAAATGAATGAAGAGTATTTATTATTTTAACTAAAACTGTGTAACATTATTAATTGTATTTGATATACCTCTTAACGGAACCTTTAACTTTTTTGTGCAATAATTTAGATTTTGTTGACAGCTTGTTTTTTTTATAAAAAAAAAAAATAATTTAGTAATATACTTCAAAAGGATTTTTGATGAAATTTAGAATTGTTAATTTTTACATATAGGATCCTGAAGATGAGAGTGAGATCCCAAAACGTTGATGTTATGAAAAATAATAATAAAAATTTTTGGTCCTTTGAGGCGCCTGAAAAACGGTGGTCAAGAGACCTACTTACAAAATAAACATTACAGTGTTACCTAAAAGAGTGATTGAAGTGCTACTGGGTGGCTTCTTCACAATTCTTCATAAGACTATTTCATGGCTATATTTGTAATTTTAGCCCATTTACTTGTTGTATATATTGTATATACAGTTGTAAAAATGTATCTAATAAAAAAAAAGTTTTTGGATGAAATAATATACCGTTGTCTACCTGGAATAAAATTTTTCTTAAAAAAAAAAAAAAAAATATATATATATATTATATATATATATATATATATATATATTAATATCTATATTAAGCAATAAAATATTTTTATTTTAACTAAGTAATATTTTTCATATATGATTTAATTATTTTTAAAACTAATTTAATGATTGTAACGTCTTAGTCACTTTCCAAATTACTGTTCCTAGAGTTAATTTTGGTAAGTAACATTTAATAGCTTTATTTTCTACTTCTAATTATTCTGCTAAAATAAATACTCTTCATTTTTTTTAAAATTTGTATTTATATCTTCTCAGCACCTATTATGTTTTTTTAAACTTGTTTTATTAGTTAACTAAATAATTCTAATTCCTATTCTATTTTTATTCTTACTTATCACTTTCATTATCGTAACTTCGTAGAAAATAAAATTTCATATTGAATATTATTATAATTTTTAGTGTTTACTTATTATTGCTATTTTATGAATTGTGTTGTTATTACCTTATTGTATCTCCCTTTTAAGCTCTGACGTAGAAGTTGAAACTTATGCAAAGAAATAAATTCTTGAAGATCATTTCATCTTTTTCTTTCAAAAACGCTATTCGGACTATTTTTCTTTTCAAAATAATTTTTGACTAAATTAGTTTATACTATCTCATACTAATAGTATTTGCTCCTAAATGGAATTGTAACTTTAAAAGTATACTATGTAAATCAATAATATTTCGATAAATGATTCGTTAAAATTAACAAAATATATTAATTTTATAAATTATATTTAACTCACCAAATGAGATCCAAAAAAGTATCACTTGTTTGTTTTTGGTCACATCCTGAGGCTCCTCTTGGGAAGGGAACATTAGCTGTCGTGAACCTCAGCCCTAAAAAATAATTTATTTTATTTTATTAAGTCTATAGTATTTTTCCCATTTCTCTTAAAGTCGTGTTATCAACGAGAAATAATTTTTTTTTATACGTTATATCTATTTATAGATATTAAACAATTACAACTGATACAGTAATACTTTGGTAAAATTCCTTCAGGATACTTCCTTCCCGTCGATGCTAAACAATTTTCTCCTTTCTTCCTTGAAAGCAAATTCCTTTTAACTATTATACTTAGATACCCTCAGGAATTCACAAAGAAGGCATTCTTTTGATGTGGGCTACGTTTTTATTAACTTTGCGTCGATGTTTTATTTATAGGCGTAGTAGCTTCTTTTGTATGTAGCCCTGTTTCTAAGATGTTTATTTTAACTTTTGTTGATCTAAATAATTACTTCAGTATTATCAGTTTGGGATCAGTATTATATATGTCTTCTTATTAATTGAGTACTGGGTATCTGTAATAGTATTTGACGATAAATATAAACTTCTTTTAGGTACAAGTTTTAATTAAAAAATATATATATAAATTAATCAGAGGAACGAAATTAAAGCTATAAACATATCTAAACCTATGCAAAAGTGGATAATCTGACTATGCTATATAGGTGTTCCTAAATTTTGCTTATCAAGGTTTAATTAGGATAGAGATCTTAAATGAGAACCAGACATCACACGGACTCAAGACCACCATTTTACGTCACCTCTGAAGGAATGCATAACTAAGAGTTTTTTACTGCCTTAAAAATAATTTATAGACCATATGCGGGATTTTAACTCGTGAATTGCTAGCCACTACACCACAGGTGACCCCTTCCATCCCAGACCCAGTGGTTGGAAATTTAAAATTAGTTTCTGATCTGAAAAGTGATTTAATAATAAGCATGATTTTTAATTTTTTTTTTTAAATAATCTCAACCAGCGACTAATAGTACAATATATGTCATCAAAACTAAAAACAACACACAAACTGAATACAAACACATGCCTACTTATACCCATATAGATTTAAAGTTCATAGATTTATCGCTCAGCTCAAAAGACTCAAATACATAAATTGCAATAATTTCAATAAAAAATGTTAAGACTCATAACGACAGCTACTTAATATTATTATACAACAACCAATAGTTGACCAACATATACGAACTCTCTATTCTCGTTTTCACAGTAAACTTAACGGACACGGCCATAGATTTCTGAACGACATGTCAATAGCTAAATAGCCTGATAGAAGAAGGCTGAAGAGAAGCTGGATGAGAGACCTCCTCTGCTAAATTAAAGCCTAGGAAGGGGTGCTGCTGGGCACTTTCCTTCCCTATGCTATTATATTATAACTTTATTTCCCTATAGTATAAATCTGCTGCTTGTGTTTTAGATAGCACATTTGTTGATTGTCAACTCGCTTCTGACAGGTGTGAAAAAAAAAAATATGAAGAGAAAAAATGTATAAATAGTGGGAGTTTCTTGGTAATTACCTTAACGAAAAAAAGTTCATATATACAATATATATATCATCAAGTGATGGCTTTCACGTAATGGGCCTGAAATCATTATTTATTTTTGTCAAAGAGAATCTTAAAATAAGATTTCAACATCTTTCTCAGAATGTTAATCATTTTTAAGGGTTTCGCGACTTAATAGTAATTTGTGGGGAATTAGTATTCGCTTTAGTACTATTATTTTTGCATTATTTATTGATATGCTTATATTTAATTTATGATATTTATGTATATGCTGGATGAAATTAATCATAAAGATAGCAGCACCTTTATGCTTACTGCTGTATATGTGTTTTGTTGTTTTTGTTTTAAATATTTATTCGAATTGTAATTCATAATGTTGTATATTTGCTGGTGATAAATTTATCAATTGTGCTGTGCCAGCCAGCTCTATTTGTATAGGGATTGCCTTAAGGACAATTAAATAAAATTATAATATAATATTATATATTATAAAAATTTCTATATGCAGCTTTTTTTAATAACGTATCTTATTACGATTTTGGGATCTTTAGTAGAAATATTTTCGTGATTTAAGGTATTTTTGTTTAACAAATATTTTAAGTGATATATGATATTCAATTCCAAGTTTGAAAAAATAAATATATTTTTTGCTACATTATATGATTCTGTGATGTCAGGTATTGAGAATAATAACTATATTTTATAGTTACCATATAAAATTCCATAATATAATTGAAATATAATGTTCATTATATTTTACCTATATAGTATTTAAATGCCGTAAAAGCAATAGAGATTTCATTGAAAGGGGGACTCATTTAAAAACATTTTTTTATTTAGAAAAAGATTTAATTAATGTAAAAGTAGTTAAAACAATCAAATTTTAGGAAGTTTAATTCACTTAAAACTTGGTTTAGTTTGGTCCAGTGAATGTTGGTTTGGCCGTCCAAATGATAACAGGAAAACGTAAACATTTTACGAAACCAGAGTTGTATGAATAAAGACATATTAATTTATTAAAACATAATTAATATGCAAAACACAAGTATAAATTACTCCCATTAAATTAATTAAAGTTCGATATAAACAAAAAATGAAAACTGTTATTTAAAAAAAACAAAAACATAAGTATAATAATTTACTAAAAACACACATAACTACTTTGAATTACAAAGGCCTACAATAATCTCCTTATAAAATTTATTGAAATTTTCACACTCGACGCAGTTGTCCGTGTTTCAACAGTCTTTTTTTCCCGTACCAATCAACTTCACGAATATAATTTTTTTTTTTTTTTTAGCCAAGGGCTCTCTGGTTTTTTATATCTCTGCATTTCACGGTAGCTGTTCGGGGTTTACTAGTATGGAGGTTTATTGCGGCCCGAAAAAATAAATGTAAAAAATCCTTGAAATTTAATTTACTCAATACTAGGATAATATAATAATAAAAGAAAAAAAAAGGAATAAAAGGAGAAAAATAATTTTTAAAATGTTAAAAGAAAAAATGTTAACAGGAAAAAAATATACATTAATATATTATTTATTGTATGTGTAAGATATATTAAGACTTGTATATTAAAAATATTCAAATATGGAAAAAAAAAGTAAGCTGTGTATTTAGCAATCCAATTATGTTGGGCAGCATCACTTATTCAATAAAGAGTATCCGTCTGAGAATAGTAGGACCTAATCTGTGTAACTATTGTTATGGAAGACATCACAAGTCATGAATAGTCTACGAAAATAAAAAATAGAATTAAAGAGAAAATAAATACATTAATTGTTTGAATATAGATTAGCTAATAAGGAAAACGTAGCTGAATCTGAAACAAAATGAGTGATGTGTGATAAAAATGTTTATTTACATTTATCGAAACAAGCACAAATACTCAACAAAAACGTAAGAGATTTGTTAAAAATCAACTAATAATTATTATGTAATTATCTTATATATTTGTCTACCTCCCTCCCCCCTCTCACTCTCTCTCTCTCTCTCTCTCTCTCTCCATATATATATATATATATATATATATATATATATATATATATATATATATATATATATAACGAGTATCGTTAAATTGATTATTTAGTAATAGAATGTTTTCTAACCAAAAAAAGCACATTTATTATTATAATACAACTTTTTTATCAACAATATTAACAGCAGTTTTATTTACAAGAAGTTTACTTTTAGGTTAGCAACCCGGTACACATTTTATAAATAAATTTAGTGAAAATATCGAAAATAGTTACTACCATAAATTTGAAATGCACACATTATGTGACCAAGTGGCTAACGCAATTTATGTCTGCGGAGTGTGCAGTCCAATACAAACATATGCTTATACTGAACATAATGATCATAAGATCTGACACCACCTTCCTTAGTCTAACCATAACTATTTCACTTTAGTTACTTTGTGAAATACCTGAGAATTACTAATGACTGAACCTTTCAACCTTTTCACGAAAACTCCGCATTGCCAAAAATTCCCGACGGTCAATGAGTTTTACCACACAGCTAAACCTTTTTCCCTCTGGATTTCCCTACCTACCTATTTCCGCCATGCTTCTTAACACCGTTCACATCTACATGCTCAGTTAACCCAAAAAGGTACATACTAATTATTATGTATCAGATTTTAAGTAAAGAAAAACAATTATTTTTACTGACCGGAATCTGGCATTGGAATAAAAAAATAATTTTTTTTTTTTAAATTTTCTACACCACATTTATCTTTCACGAAAATTCTGTACAGTTTTAATTGCATTTATTTCTATAGTCAATTGGTCAGACATATTTTTATTGCACATGTTTGTTATTTTTGAGGAACGAAATTTCAGAGAAAAGTTAATTCTTCTTATAATATTAAAATTAAAATTTGTTATTCTTCAAATATCTGTGTAAATCAATGATTAATCTATTAAATGCCAAGTCCAGACTATAAAACTGACCAGAAGTTACTAGCGAAAATAGGAAGGTATTTACTGTTTATAAATGTATATAATTAATGAGTTCATAATGTTTAGAAGGCCATTTTATTAAGGAATGTTGCCATTGATTACAATAAATCTCTACCATTCACGAGTGGAGACGTTTTGGTTAATTATTTTCAATAATGAACCTTTGTATTCGACCAAAAAACAAAGATTACCCCCGCTCGAAATTTGAGAGTTTACGTTTCAAGTTGTGTAGAATCCGGATAACGGATACAAAAATCCGTTTGTCCACCGTCTGCGGCATTTCTCCGAAACTAACGGACCAATTTTTTTTAAATTTGCTAAAAAAATACGAGTAACGATGATACAAACACCTAGACGTTGATATCAGCTGGTTATTTCTAAAATGCCGGCCGATTAAAAGCGATTTAATTCAATAACTTAGTTATTTTCGAAAATAGAGAAAAAATTCATGAGTGGTTTTTAACCATAAAACCGCGAATAATTATATAAAAGAGAGAGGAAAAAAGAAGGTAAAAATTGAAAGTTTACACATGAATATGTTCATGACTCAGTTATTTTTAACGATGGGGAAAAGTATGTATAGGGTTTTAGAATCAGCAAATCGTGAAAACAATTTTTTTTTTAATTTTTAACTATGATTACCACTTATAAAATATTTAATTTGATTCCTTGGTCATAAAAAAACGAAAATTTGAAAATCTCATTTAGGATTCAATCATTTGGGAGAAATAGAGCGACATATGTATGTAAATAAAAAAACTAAACAAAAAACGGACTAAGTCAGAACCACATCTGGCGATGAGCCATCGTTTATAAAAATGTCGGTAAGCCGAGGAAGTAAATTATCCGAAGAGATATATTGGATACGGTTTTTATAGAAGCCTGGTCATTTGGCCCCTAACTGCCAAAGAAAGCCTTAACGACTCTAAAACTCAGTCCAATAACAAAGAATTCTATGAACGGCAAAAAGAGTGATCGAAAACGGAATGACTAAAAATTATAACTCAATTTCTTTAATTAATCTTATTATAATATTGAGATAAGAGGGATACTGTCTTATGGCGACTCTTATTTCTTTTTTTTACTAGAGATCCCACATAAAGAAGTTATAGGAACCGTATACTTCATAGGAAGAACGAAGAAACAGAATGAATATAATTATAATCACTGTTATTAATACACAACCATACATTACCAAATTAAAAATTAATGTTTAAATTGTTACATAAACAACAATTTATATTATGATTCGCATGAATGGCTAATAAAAAAATATATAATATTATAACTATTGTAAATATTAATCATAAGAAAAATCTTCTTGTGGTTATGACATGACTATAACACAATTCAAAATAAAAAGGAATAGTTCACTTATACATACACGAAAAAGTTTTAGCGAAATATCGAATACAAACCTTTGTATTAAATTCCAAATTTCATATAATGTAATTTGATGATTGTTCATCTTATTATTTATAGCCACCCAACCGCATATCTAAAACATTCAGATGAATGGTTATTCGTTTTATAATATATATCAAATTAACATTCAATGCCTGTTGATTATAAGACCTTTGTGCATTCAGTGATATCAATATCTGGTTTGGTAATATCACATCTCAGTGCGCTTTGAAAATAACAAATTAGCTTATCCTTCATGTTTTGTTGTTCATACACTGAGTTGTTCCAGTATAATTAACGTTATTAAATTACCTATAAATAATTCTTTTTATTTAATTAAAAACATAAATACATCAAGTCTATTATTTCAGCTATTTTACGATAATATGAAGGATAATGGTTGTTCTACAGCTTTAACTCAATAGGAATAAATAAAATGGAAGAAGGAATTTCCATCTGAATTTAAAAAAAAAATATTTTTATTGAAATTTCCAACAGTATTTTATAATACAATAAGTAAATTTACTGTTTGATAATAAAATACATGAAAACACCTGTAGAGAAACTGCCCATATGCAGCTCTCTAGTAGTCAATCTAAACAAGAACGTCTCGAGGCCATCTTCTTTTCAGGCGCCTCGGAGGGTCATCAGGGATCGAAAAGGAAGCTAGGATAGAAACTAGTGGGATAGAGTAGGAATAGAGTTTTTCATGAAAGGATTCATACCTGGTTTGGGCAAAAACAGTAACATAAGGAACATCAAGGTCTAAGTGAATGAGTTTATTCGAGACAAAGTAAGGAGCGATGAAGATTTTAGGAAGGATTTTGGATTGTGAGAATTAGACACGAGAAGAATTAGATGGTTTGGTAGAGTGCCATAGCTCAATTCCGTAAGTCCAGATAGGTCTTATAATAGTCAAGTAGATGAGCATTTTGTAGTTGAGAGGAAGGTTTGACCGTTTGTCTAATAAGTAGACGATAACGGCGAGCGGTATTGTTGTCGTTTTAGTCTTGTATGAGGATTCCAAGTTAGACGTTTGTCAAGATGGAGCCCTAGATATCTGATCTGTTCGACAGGAACTAGTTGGATGTTATTAAAGGATACTGCAGGGCAGGAAGGCAGAGGTTTACGACGAAGTGTGAAGGTTATTTGATGGGATTTTTATTCTCCAGTTCTGACACCTTACTTTGATGTGCGTATTAGAGACAATAAATCGATCATTATGAACTGATAACACGCAGGTGTCATACAACTAGGCGTCAGACTCGGTCAAAGGCCTTTTCTACGTCGAGAAAGGCTCCCGTGCAGTACAACCCGCCCTTCAAAGCAGACAAAATAACGTCCTCCACACAATGACATTGCTGGATAGTGGAGTGGGATGTTTTGAATCCGAACTGATGATCAGGGATGATATGATTATAATCGAAGATGAGATATATTCTTCATTTGTTTCATGGATACATGTTAAGGTGCATAGCTTGTTCAGAAGCACTTCGAAAGAATAGAAACAAAGCAATGTTTAAGTATTGAGAGGAATTAATATTTAATAATTATTTAGAACTTTATTTCCATACCTTACACCGCGACCTAAATATTCCATTTATTTTAGACCTTATACCATTAAAATTCTCTAAATTCCATCAGAACCTTATCCATCACCCTAATCCCCTAGCTCAATCCTTATCCAGCTCCACACATCCTTACCATTCTCCTAGAAGGATGAAACGGCAGTGGCCTCGAGACCTCTTGTAAAATGTATATTGGAGTTCTAGCATTGGCTAGATTCTCCACTCACGTGCTGTATGCTTGTGAATTGTATATAGGTATGAGTGACTTTTGTATATATTTTTATTGATTTTGTTTTGTATTTATTTATATTGTATTATTATTATATAAATTTATTGTTTTGTATATATCGTGTGAATGCAGTACGAATGTTGTACTTTATCCCTATTAAAAATGTCCTAAATTGGACAGATTGTAATATTGTTCAATAAAGAATTGTTTCTAAAAAAAAAAAAAAAAAAGAACTTTATTTAAATTAATTCAAACATCCCGACTAGTTCTCGGTAATTATTTGAAATACATTGCGCATAGGAACACGCAGCCAACGGGTTCAACAGGAAGATAGCTGGGTAGTATCAAGTTGCAACCACCAAACTTAGTTACTAAAGGTAACCCTTATCTCTAGTGGTTAATAATGTCTGTTATCTAACCAAGCAGACCTAAATATGACCTTTGAAGTCTCAAGTTCCGTCAAAACTCAAATTTATGAGTGGATCAAAATGATATACTGATACTTCAATTCCAGATCATATTTTTACATGTAAACAGTAGATATTGAAACATATATATATATATATATATATATATATATATATATATATATATATATATATAGAGAGAGAGAGAGAGAGAGAGAGAGATAAATAGATATTCATAGATGGATGAATGGAAAATATATCTAAGAATCCTGTGAGTGTAGAGAATTAATGAAATTATTTATGCTAAAAATAAATGAAAATTTCATTTTTAATTAACTGTAATATATTTTTTTTCTTCATTATTCTTATTCACACCTGATAATCAGTGATGACAATTAGCGAATTTGAGGAAGGCTATGATAGTTATGATAGATATTAATCTTAAAAATTAGAGCAAAGTATGATGCATAACTTTCCAAATTATTTTTATATAATTATGAAATATATATGCCACTAGTTAAGAAATCTTTCAACAAGAATGGCGAATTTAATTCAGAATAAAAAACAGTCCTTCATTGTTCTGTAATCGGGCATTTCCTTCGAAATAGTCAAATTAGTCCTTTTCGTGAGTTATGGATTCTTAACAATTGACATATATTGTAACTAGAATACGATTAAAAATGGAAGAGTAAAATTTTTGACTCAATTCTCCTTTTAAAAAAATAAATACATATATACCACACCCTTACAATGTATCATAAAAAATATGAAAATGAGCCTGACATAATGCACCCTTGAATTGGATTTACTTTTGAAATAGAAAATAATGGCTTTTTAATGATTTTTTTAGATATGACGATATAGAGAAATAATGATAAACTTTATAATAAATAGTATAAAAAATCCATTACTGGTGATTTTAATTTGAACTATTATTCCAACCAACAGAGGTCACAAATTATGAACGTTAGTAACCAACCTGTATTATAATATTTTAATATGTACAATATTATATATTAATATAAAGTAGGTGTAGAAATATATATGAAGTCATAATAAATAAATATATATTAGCACATACTATTATATGACCATTTTTATAAAATATAAAAAAAAAATTACCACAAACTAATACAAAATTTTTCAATGCAGTTTTCACGCCAAATTTTAAAAAGTTTGAGTCACGGATCAATACAGGTTGTGAAAACGTATTTTTAATGTCTGAAGCATTAATAACAATTCGTATCGTAATAATTTGTCCAAGCCCTGAAAAGATGTAGTCTGTTGGGAATAGGTCAGAAAAAATATGTATGATGCGGTAAGATTTCTCAGGACAAATCCACTTACAATTTATTTTAATATAATTATCAACTTCTATTTCGTTCAACTAGTGCCCCACTCGATAATCAAGCTTTTAGCATTTTCGATCAATCTTGCATTCGATACGTGTTGAATTTTGAAACTAAGCCTTAACTGTTTTGTGAGTTTCTCCCACAGCTTTGATATTCGACAGATATTGAAAGCCATTTCGTGTGCGGCTTTTTGTTGCGGTTTGTGAAATTGGTTTTTTTCATTACATTTCTCTTTACCAAGAGCACAATCAGTATTCCTCGTGGGTAAAACAGTGGAATGACCAAGTTTGACCAACTCGTGAAAATAGTTGTTTTGAAAATGAGGTTTTTTTCTTGTCACGTTTGAAATCGGCTAAAAACGGTTTGTCTAAATGGAAATTTATTCTAGATACGTCGCTGAAAAAAATCATTAAAAAACTTCCCAAATTTTAATGTGGAATATAAAATTTAAAATTAAATTAAAAATCGAATATTTCTTGTATTCACAGCCGAATACACAAACAAAATGTTTTCCAGATATCGTTTAATCCTTATGGAAATTAAAATTTCAAATATATAACAAAAATTAATTAATTTGTATTACATTTCATCTGAGCGAATTAAAAAAAAGGTCAATTTTAAGTGGTAGTGCTGTAAATATACAATGCCAAACGTTTGTTTATTAGAGTTCTGCGTATGCGCCCATGATAACAGCCCTTCACTTCATCTCTTAGATTTGTAATTTCTTCGAAAGGATTCCATTTACTCCCACTTCCCACCTATGATTTTCTACAAGTCCACAGCCATAGTAATCAAGACTTTTTCCTTTCCGGTAACTCTTACATCGGTATATACTACATAGCTCTCCCAAACATTGCATTTCCAACACAGAATTTGTATCCTTCCTGAATTCCTTAGAAAATCATTTCATTCTGGGTGCAGACCAAGCACAAACAGAGGGATTCCAGAACTACAAATTATCGTCGACGAAATTTACTCTCTGCACTCAATTTCCGACATTTCGACCTCCTATCTTACTCCCCTACCTACAGGCCAACCGAACCTAATCGTAATCCTGACATTCTTGACTTCTTCATCCACAGCGGATAAGGATCAATTTGTCGGTAACTCGCTTTGATGAACTATCCTCAGACCATAGTCCACTGATCCTAAAAATATTCCTAACTCCTGTTCCGAAACCCATTCCATCTATTTATTCGAGGCACTCTCAAAAATATTGACTCAGAGTGACCCTCAAAACCATAGATGACCCTAGAGGATTCTGTATACTCCTTCACCACCGCCATTTAACAAGCTGTCTCCTCTCCTAAGCACTCCGATATAATTCGCGAATTTCGCCACACCCTTATCCACTTCAAGTATTCATATTCATCCAGAATCTCACATAAATCAAACCGCAACAGTGCAAGTCTTCCTTATGTTACCAATATCACTTTTTCTACTTCCTTAAGCTATTAATACCTCTGAGGTCAAATATCTTCTCCAAAAATTGAGCCTACATAAATCTTTTGGACACGATCTCCTTACCCCCCAGATCCTTTGAGAACTTCCAAAGAAAGCAATGGTATTCCCAACAACTGCATCCTTATTGTATCATGTTAGAAGTCTCAGTAACAATTATATTTAATCTAATCATTTCTTGTTATTTACGATCTTGACAAATCTTTCTTTCAGGTGGCGTTCATTAAATGAAACAACTAAATAGTTTCAACTATTTTATAGTTTGCCAACGTTTCGACCCCTATTGTGGGTCATCATCAGAGCGTGTTGTAGGCGAATGGAAACTCAAGTTTGAGTTGGGTGTCGAAACGTTGGCAAACAATAAAATAGTTGAAACTATTTAGTTATTTCATTTAATGACCGTCACGCGGACTAATTCCTTCCAGTAAAAATAGTAAATTAAATTTAGGGCACAAGTTGGAAAAAACATTATCTTATATAAAAATCTGTAAAATGTGACGTAGGAAGACAAAATGAGCATAAACATAAATTATTACTTTAGATAATAATTTTTAATGTCAGATTATTTAATCTAAAACACGTTTTCACTAAAAATCAATCAAATTCTGGAACCTTTTTTTCAACTTTGGCTTTATTTAAGAGTTCTTCCACTGAATTGAACAATTGGCTATCAACGGTGTATAATGTAAAACAATTGAATCATTCTTAACAACAAAGGTATGTTAAAGTCGTTTGTTGGGTTTACCAGATTATTTATGACATGAAATGGTATTTAAAAAAAATCAAAATTATCAACACAGCGCTCGCATTAGCTTTACTAGATAATGAAAGTGTGTAATGAGCAGAAATCCAGGAAACAGCCCTTCATCGTGAATTTTGAAACACGGCGGAACATCTATTATTTGCGGGAGGCTTATAAACATGCTAATAGATAATTTGCATTTGCATTACAAACTAATTCTTCTCCCAACATTGCAAAGCCTTACCCATTAATTGAAATCGAATCATGTAGGACAAATTGACGCAATTGGATTTAGGTTTAAGATGCAGCCGATTGAAATGCCACCTGTATTTCATTTTGTTTTCTGTTTATTTTTTGTCTAGAAAAGTATTCATAGTTCAATTATGTAGAAAAATTGCTATTAAAAACTTCTTCTATTCTTACAAGTTACTAGTCTACGATTGCATGTTGTCGATGTCCATTTGAATTTATTTAAAAAAAAAAACTTTTTTATCTTTTTTGAATATTTTTACAACACTTGGTTTCACTTTTTGTGAGGTGATATATACGTATAAAACAATAAAAACACCAAAAAAACATAGTATGTTGATATTGCTTTAAGAAATATATTGAGTACTCACAACAATTTTTTGTGAAACTCTAATTCTTCTGGAGTCTCCGGATGTTCGCAGTCGAATGACGCCAGCATAGAAGCTAAACATAAAAAAAAAAAAATTATGGATTATAGTGTTAACAATGAAAGTAGTTGTATTCATTAAAATTATTACTTATTCATTAGATTATACAAAAGAAAATAACTCATAGTACCCTTAAATTTTGTTGTTATGAATAATAACCATTAATTCCTATTCTGAATGGGCAATTTAATATGAATGAACCTTTTTATAATTTTTTTTTTCTTCGTTCAAGAACAGGATTAAGAAGGAAATTATTTATTAATATATATTTCCATAAACCACATATGCAATATTCAGTGAAACATCTATATTTTAATTTTAATATTTTTTTTTTTTGCTATAACTCGCATTTTATAAGTGAGATATAAAGACATTTCCGATCAATGCTTGGGTGCTTGAGTATGTCATTTAAAATAATTATGGGTATAAGCATAAGATTTTTTTTCTTCTGGATATCGAGGTGATGTTTAAGCTGATAGCCAGATATGGAACGATCATAGAAGAGTTAGATCCAAAAGGATAGAAGACTAATGTTTTTCCCTCGATGGTCTAATGCATATTTAAGAAGATCACGCCCGGAGTAGCAGTTTGCCTACACGTGTTCAGAACCTGGGGCATTAGTGCTACTATACGGGATATTTCTTCATCCTAGTTCTTCTGCAGCAGTTATCATAAGCCATGTTCTTCCACAGCAAAATATTTTCTTCTTATTTTAGAAAAAAAAAAGAATTCTCTCTGAGTAGGAAAAACAATGGATAATGGATGTCAATCTATAACCTATTGATTTTACCTGAGTCTAGGAAATTGAGTTTGCGGGCGGACTAGAGGATTAATGATTAATAGAAATGAACGAAGCTGAAAGAAAATAAGAATTTCAAATGTAACATTTTTCATTCAAACCAATATAACTGCTGAACTCCACTAATTCCATTATAAAGGAAACATTCAACGCTTGGTGGGAAGTGAGAAATAAAGGCATTGTTGTAGTCTTTATCTGAGTTCCAGCACATTGTAGTATTCCAGGCAACGAAGATGCAGACAGATCCAACAGCTTCGCCAGATCTGAAAGCACGGTACTAATGGAACTCACAGCAGAAGATCGGATCAGCAAATTGAAGATAAATCTCTCCAAAAAATGGGAAATAATGTGGAGAACAAGGCAATATGGATATAAAAAAAGACACCAAACAACGAGCACTAGGACTTCCAGAAAAGAGGAGATTACTTTCGTATTGGACACTGCCAGTTTACCCACAGTTACCTTTTTAAAAATCTTCACGCACCCACCTGCGAATATTTTGACAACGTTCAACAAACATTGGCAAACTTTATAACCTCATCCATGAAGACCTTAATGGATGAGGTTATAAATAACAGAAACCTATGTTTCTGACTTGGCCCGAACCAGGTATCATTCCTTTTATGACAAACTCTATTCCCACTCTAGCCCCTTAGTTTCAATCCTTGCTTCCTCTATAATTCATGATAAAGCTCAGAGGCGTCTGAAAAGAAGATGGTCCCGGGACCTTCTAGATTAGCATAGTTTTTGGAGAGCATGCTGATAGATAGTATGTGAATCATGACAGTTTATCTTGTATGACATTTAATAATAATAAATAAATTCTTTATTATCCTGGGACATGTCCCTTTAGAATAAAATATACAGAATGTACAAAAAGAGCTTAAGAGCCTTAGATTAAATTAAATAAATATAAACAAGTTAATAATTTATGGTATAAAATAGACATATTTAAATGAGATGAAAAAAATAATAAATATAAATAAATAAAAAGCTAATTTACAATTCTATTGAGCCTGGATATTCAATAAGTGATCAAATATGCGGGATTTGAAGGCAGAAAAAGAATTGGAGTGACGGATGGATAGAATTCCATAGGATTGAGAGGATCTGTCGAAATGTGCAGTTCGGTGGGTCGTGCTGTATAAATCTGAAGGCCTGGAGTGTGTTCAATGGGGATGGACATAGGATTTGAACTGTAGGAGGTCAAAAAAATATATGATGGACGGCGGGATTGGATAATTTGGTAAATGAATGACGCAAGGAAATACTTGCGACGATTGGAATGGTTTAGCCACTTCAACCCGCCATAAAATTTACTGAATGTATTTTGTTATAAAGTTGTAAATATCAATAAATATATATTTTTTTAAATTGTGGGTTTCGTTATTTATATATTTTTTTATTATTAATAGTTAGGGCTGGAAAATAACCTTTGTTTTGAAAAGTTTAACCGTAACAACACAATACAAATAAATTCGAACAATTAAAATTATGAGTTTAATAAAGTTATATGTACTGATGGAATAATTTTGGAATCATAGTATATTGCTATAGCTCTTCAAAGTTTTATTAAAGTAAGCAGGTCCCGAGGCCATCGCTTTAGGAAAAATAAATAGGAAATTTAAAATTGAACATAATGAATCAGCATTATTATTATTGATATAAAGAGAGATGGCTGGAAGAAGGGCTTGGAAGAGAGAAGATATTGGAGCTGGTGGGGATCACCTTTGTCCTTATTGGTATTTACATGGGGGGTGGGGAGGGGGCACACAGCCATTCTTCTTCCTCCGGGGCTGTTTGCCTAGGGACTGTCTTATCGGCAAATAGCAGTCATTCCGGATTGCCAATGATTTCGACTATTGACCTTCGGCAAAAGGCAGGTATGGAACAGAAGAAGTAGAAAAGGGATCTCATATAACCTATGATGTAAATATACTGAGACTGGTGAAAATTTAAATGATCAATAGAATTTTTTAAAAATAAATATTTAATTTAATCAGATATACTACAATCTTCCACACTCTGGGGGGACGAGTATTACTGCTAGAGAAATAATTTATTCCATAAATGCAGAGTAAACAGAAACCTTGATATATATAACATGACAACGCGATTATGGCTTACGCTGGGAACTCTTTATGAACAACTAGACGGATTTCGATAATGTTTTCACCAACAAAGAATGCTATCCTGAAGGTTTTTAAGTAAAATACATTGCAGTTTAGCTTTTCTTGGAATTGCGAATAATATATAATGTATTGTATTGGAAAGCGCAAGGTTTTAGAAAAGTTAATATGCAATAAAATAAAACATACATGTACATAAAATCCCATAAACATGAACATTGGGGAATTAGGAAAGAGGAAGATTATAATTGGTAAATGTTACCAACGTCGTACAGGATCGTGCAAGTTGTATTCCTCCATTTAGGATGCAATATTTTCTTAACAATATTACGTACCGAATCGTAACTAAGCTGTTATAAATGGTAAGTTGTTATAAATCTATAAACTTTTTTTTTTTTTTTTTTTTTTTTTTTTTTTTTTTTTTTTTTTTCTTACCCTCTGGTTTTATTTTCGAACAAAATACAAATACAAATATAATATGTATAGCTGTCAGATTTGTCCTTCTGTTACTCGGAGGTATTCTAAAGAGGATTGCTATATGCGCTGGATGCACTAGTAATCTTTCAAGGGCTTCTTCTAAGCCTTTATTTATCCATTGCAAAATGGGAGGGACCATTCTTCAGGGTTTTGGCAATAAATTGAGTTCAGACATAGTCCGATCTCCTTCCCTCGGCGACAACGTCAACGAGAGGTAGTGATCCTTGCCACCTCCCAGGCTTGGGTGGTGGGGTGATATCAGTAAATAATGGATTAGCACAGGCCTTCAGCCCATCAAAAAATTTAATGTGCCTCCGGCTGATATATTCAGGCACTGTTGGCAATACTAATTCCTGATGAAGGATATGGTTTCTGGCCCTCTGTAAGTTGGTACCTCTGACAATCCGCCGAAGGATGGAGTTCTGGAACGTCTGTAATTGTTTGAGAGTGGACTTAAACAGATGCCGCATCAAGGGCGCACCATAGAGCATAGTCGGACGTATTATAGCCTTGTAGATCTGTAGTTTCAGCCTCAGTGAGAGCTGAGGTGACGTGAGTAGATGATTAAGTCTATAGCTCTTTCTCCTGGCCAGTTTGAGTCGTTCCCGTACGTGACTAGATAAGGTGAGGTGCCTATCTAGAGTGACGCCCAGGTAGAGGATTGAATTAGAGACTGGCAGTGTTTCTCCGTTCACTTTAAAATCAGTGGGCAAAGTGCTCTTCCCCTTCTGGAACGACATGACAATAGCATCTGTCTTCTTCGGGTTCACCCTAATGCCAATCTCCTTCAGCTCATCTACAATAGTGGTCGATGCTCCTTGTGCCAGGGTGAGAGCCCTTTTCGGTCTCATACTAGAAGCATAGATGCCAATGTCATCGGCGTAGGCTGCTACCAGTGCCATTGGGTGCTTCATTGAGATCACTTTTGCTGTAAAGATCACAAACAATAGTGGTCCCAATACAGAACCTTGAGGAACCCCACAAATGGTGTCCTTTGAAGTTGACAATTTATCGCCTACCCTTACGACGAAGGATCTCCCGCTTAAGTAGCTTCTGATCAATCGGCATAATGAAGCTGGAAAACGATAGTCTTCCAACTGGCGAAGCAGTAACTCGTGGGATACACAATCAAACGCCTGTGTGCAGTCCAGCGAGATGAACGCCGTGGCTTCATTGTTCTTCGTCATACGCTCTATGGTGTGCCTTTGAAGTTTCACTAAATGATGATCGCAGGCTACGCCTCGTGAGAACCCGGTCTGTTCTGGTGGAATGATGGACTCCTCACTGCAGTGCTCTAGCAGATGGTGATGGATCAGCCTCTCGAACACCTTGCTCATATGCGAAAGGAGACTGATAGGCCGATAATGCTCTGGTGAGTCTCCATTCTTCCCAGGCTTAAGTAGCGGCACTATGATCGCTTGCTTCCAGTCATCGGGGAAGTATGAGATCCGCATACAGGAGTTAAAAATGTTTAATAAGAAGGCTTTACCCCTCCGAGGTAGCATCTTCAATAGTACATACGGAATATCATCCAGTCCCGAAGCCTTGTTACCCTTGGTGCGTCGTAGTACCGACTCAAGCTGTCCGAAGGTGGAGAATATCCTCTTTTCATTAGGGGACGTTGGTCTTCCCGCAGGTAGTGTGGGAGCATTTAACAGCCGATCATCTTCCCTCGCCTTATAAGAATCGGCCAAGAGTTCAGCCTGTTCCTCAGGGGATAATAGGGTGCCACCTGATGTAAGGTGTACACTCTTCCTCTTAGTGACGTGTGACCTCACAAGTCTCCAGAACTGACGATGATCATCATGAGTCCTACGGAGTTGCTCGTGCCATAGGGAAGTCTTCCATTCACGCATAAGGCTGGCTATCTGCCGGGTCATCGCATTGATGGCCGGTTTCAAGCCGTAGTCACAAGTTCGGTGGAAAATATTCCTCAGGTTGTTCCTTTGTGCAATGAGAGCAAGAATGTGGCTCGGTGGTTTCCTGAAGGCGTTTGGCTGAGGACTAAACCTTGGTATGGTAAGATTGGCTGATACATGGACGGTGGTGGTGATATCCGAGATCGCCTTCTGCACCTCTTTAACAGTTCTTAAGTACTGTATCTTTGGTAGGGTATCATCCACACTAGCCCTATATCCTTTCCAGTCGGCCTTGTGGAAGAGGAACTTGCTCGCGGGTGGTGTTGCTGGAGTTCCCTCAAAGGCATATAGCACAGGCCGGTGGTCCGACGGTCCGTATGGGAGCGCTAGGCACTCAGTAACAGTGTGAAGGTCCCTGGTCAGGAGTAGGTCAAGTGTGGATGTCCAGTCAGGTCGGGCCGCATGCCTAAAGGTGTGCACTCCGGGGTGGAAGACAGCCATCCTGGTCTTGGTTATATAGGTACCCATCGGATTGTTGCTACCGCACAGCCAGGAAGTGTGCCGGGCGTTGAAGTCCCCTAAGATGACAAACCGACTCTTATCCTGGGCGTGCTGCAGCAATAGCTTCATAGATGTTAATATAGCCTTGGGTCTCCTATAGACACAACAGAAAGTAAAACGTTGTTTTAATCGAACATCTACTGTGACTATATGAGTACCCTCTGTAGAAGCTACTGGGTTGGGTACCAACCTCGATGGGATATCTCCTCGAACCAGAATCACTACGGCCTCGTTAGCCCTGAAAATACAGTGAAGCAGAGGTGGGTAGTATAGTGTCGGTCAGCGCCACCACCGATGGCCGGTGCTGCTGCAAGAGGAGTTCTATTTCAGCCTTCTTCAGTAGTAGGCCTCGAATATTATAGGAAATAACTAAGTGCTCAGTCATAATGCTTAGCGATGATCTTCGTCAGCATCTTCATCATTTCTCGAACAGTTGCCATCATCTCTGCGAATTGGGCGTTGAATAGAGCATTGCTTGGATGTGCTTGTGTATTTAATGTGAATTGCGGTGTTGAGGAGTGAGCGGGTGCTGTCATTGGTTCAGCTTCTTCATGATGCGATGTTGGGGATGTTCTCTGTAGCTGCTGCTGCTGCTGTTGCTGCCCGGCGGGTCCGCCAAGTAGTTCAGTGAAAGCCAAGTTAGGGTTGACTAGCCTACTTGTCTTACTTGAAGGGGCTGCTACATTTATAATTGTCCTCTTTCTCATCTGGATCAGTTCTTGCCGGCGGGGACACTCTTTGGAGGAGGCATGATGGGCTCCACTACAGTTGGCACATTTGATTGGTGCAAGTCGTGGGCAGCTTCTTTCTTCATGAGTTTGGGCGCACCGGGGGCATTTTACTGTCCTCCCGCAGTATTTCATGGTGTGCCCAAACTCTAAGCAGTTTCGACACTGTGCTGGGCATTTATCTTCTTTAAAGGGGGTTACCCTAAATCTAACCTGGTTCACATGGCGAAGAGCCTGTACATTTTCGATTTTTACCGTAGGCTCAGTGATGAGCAAGATGGCTTCAATCGGGTAGGTTACTTCTCCTTGTCGTTTGGTCAGGCGCTTGGCCATCACGAATCCTGGCAGCCTTTGTTTCACTTCAGTGGCGAACATATTTAAATCACTGTCAACATCGAAGCCGTGAACCACAAACTTCTTTGTCCTCTTGGTGCCGCGAGGTGCATAGGTGTGGAATTGCACCTTATCATCACGACGGAATAGTTTTACCACGGCATAGTGATCGGCATCATTATCCAAGTATAACCTCGTCTCCTTTGCCGAGGTATTTGTAGTAAACTTTGTGATCTTCTTTTCCAAGAGAGTCGCTCTGAGAATGGGTTGCGACAGTGGTGGCCTGATTATTACTGGTGGCGGTAACCTCTTCTTGGGCTGATCATTGCCTGACTGAGTGGGAGCAATTGGCGCAAACTGGTTAGAGACAGGTGTCGGTGGAGGCCCGGCGACTGTCCTCAGTTTTTGGGAATTTTTCTTTGAAACTTGGACAAATCCCGCTTCATCAGCTCCACTTGACGGGCGCTTCTCGCCTCTAGCCTCTTCCATTATCATGGCCGTCGAAGTCGATGGTTCACCCATACCGCTAGATGGCCGCGTATAGGGGCAAAAACTCTTGTCAGCGCTACGCTGCCCGATTGGCTGTTAAAGATTATTTCCACGGGATAAGTGTGGTCTTCAACAGCATAAGGCGCAAAGCTAAACAAGAGCTGACGTCAGAAAGTCTTCAAGCGGCAGTTCTTCTTACTTCTTCCACTGCTCGTCCCTGCTACTTAATGCTAAGCGATAAGGTTTTGTTGCTTGTTACCACACAAAAATAATATTCACGAGTATCAACTAAATACCAAATTACATATTACTATAATAATGCCTACTATGACTCCCTATAAACTAAAATTGTTATTAATTATTTCAAATTTAATACTGTTTCAATATTTTTGGGAGGCTTCTCTACATATGTTTCATGACTTTTTATATTTTACTCAAATTTACTTATTCTATTCCATTATACAATTGTAAATTCCAACAAATAAATAAAAAGAAATACCGTTTCATGAAAAAGGATATTTCACTGTAAACTAAATAGGAAGCTTTTAGAATGTTATTTAAATGGTTCATTCGAAATATAAAATAGTGATAAACCGAAAGTTAATAGGGACCGTTCTTGCTTCTGTAGTTCTTGAATTCATACATAGGAATAAGTATTAATTATATGGAAAAAATAAATTTTCTGATATCTGTCCTCCTCCACAAGTGGGTGTCGGGGCCCGAGGCCAGGAGATCCCAGCGCCTCTCAGTCAATCGCATCACCGGTCTGAATAAGCCAGTGGAGACTGAGATAGGGCGCTAGAGCCACAGAATTTCAGGCATGAGTGGAGAAGCTGGCCATTGCCAACACTCAGCATTGCTTATTATAAGAGGTCTCTAGGCCACTGCCGCTTCAACCTACGAGGATGGTTAAGGGATGGCTGGAGCTAGATAGGGATTGGGATAAAGGATTGGGAAGGTGAGTAAGCCTCTGGTGGAAGTTTAGGAATTTAGATGGAACTAGATCGAGGATAAATGGGATATTCAGGTCATTGTGTAAGGTCTTGTTTGTAACATAGTAGGGAGCATTGAGTATTGTTCGGAGGACTTTGGACTGAAAGGATTGGATACGCTTGATGTTCCAAAATTTAGTTGTTCCCCACAGTTCGAGTCCATAGGTCCAATCGGTTTTAGAATTGTCTTGTAAAGTAATAGTTTATTGGCAACAGAAAGTTTTGATGTTCTGTTTAGTAGTCTATATAGTTGGCCGTATCGTCTGTTGATTCTTGTCGTTTAATTCGAGTGTGTGGGTTCCAGGTTAGTCTTTTGTCTAGTAGGAAACCCAGATACTGGACTGTGTCAGAACAGAGAAGGGGTATGGAGTTGAAATTGACTTGTGGACAGGATCTGCGGTGAAGGGTAAAGGTGATGTGCTTACATTTGGATTTGTTAATTTTGATACGCCAATTAGTGCACCAAAATTCAATGGAGGATAGGTGTCTTTGTAGATAGGAAGATGCCATTTCGGGATCTGAAAGGGTTGATAAAATGGTTATAAATATATATAAAGTTGCTAAGAAGGCATCAGGATCCGTGGGTATATCAGCTGTAAATAGGAGATAGAGGACAGGACCTAGGACGCTACCTTGAGGTACACCGGCCTCAATCTAAACTATTGGAAAATTCTGAACCAGAGCGGACTCTGAAGGAACGGTTTGAAAGGTAGGATCGTAGGATTAGATATAAGGATTGGGGTAAATGGGTTTTTAGTTTGAAAAGTAAGCCATCGTGCCAGACCCGGTCGAATGCCTGAGCAACGTCCAGAAAGGCACCAGTGCAATATTGCTTGTTTTCAAGTGCAAAGGATATATGGTCAACCAAAGTTCACTTTAAAATAGCAAACGAATAAACTTGACTAATTTGGATTTATGTTTTTCATTTCTTTAATCGGGAATAATATATTTTCTGTAACCAAGTCATCAAAAAAATTATTCCTGGAATATAAGTAGTAACATAGACGTATAATATACTTTTGGAAAGGACAAGATTTTAGAAAAGTTAAGATGAAATCCTACAAGTTAATGAAAAGTTGTTGTAAGCAAATAAACTTATAAACATATGTTATGGATTAAGAGGGAGGTCATAATAGTTAAATGTTACCAACATCGTGCAAGTTGTTTTTTTGCTTTAAGTACGCAACATTTTAGAAACAATATTACGTACCGAATTGTGACTGAGCCATTAACATAAATGGTAAGTTGTTATAAATCTATAAACTAAAATTGCAATTAATTATTTTAAATTTCATACTACTTCATAAAAACGGATGTTTCACTGTAAACTAAATGGGACTCCTATGGAAACTTAATTTAACTTTTGAAAATGATATATAACGATTCGATATCTGACGATGAAACGGTGTTACCTTATGTTGATAACGTAATTCTTATATAACAACCAGAGATAAATCCTTATTCTTTTCATTATTTCTTAAAAATCGGATTTAGCTGTGAATTTTATCATGACAAATTTAGAAATTTTTAAGTAAATTATTTTCTTATTATTTCATCTGTTAAATATAAGATATTATTTCATCAAAAGGATCTGTCCTGTTTTAGCATTTTACACTGAATCCAGTTGTTTTTGATTGAAGTATAACAAAAAAAAAAAAATAAACAAAATCGCCGTTTTAAGTAAGTTTTAAAAACTTACTTGACAAACACTCTTCCACTAAAATACAAATGAATCATTTAAATGAATATGACAAAACCAATCTGAACCTTTAAAATTGAGCTCTGCTAAACCATTGAATTTTTCTCGTATCCGATCCTTACAAACCATAATCCTCTATGTTCCTTACTTCTTCACGAATTAAGTCATCCTATAATGTTCCTTATGTTGTTGCTTTGGCCCGAACCAGGTACTATTAATTTCACGAATAATTCTATTCCCACTAATGACTACTAGTTTCAATCCTTGTCTCACTTAAATCCGATTCGCCTTCAAGGCGTCTGAAAAAAAACTGACCGAGAGAATTTCAGGTTTATATAGTGATGTCAATGTGTAATTTCGCTACATGAATTTCGTGTTTTTGCATATTTAGTTGTATTATGTTGAACAGTTTTAAAATACAATAAATAATCAAAAACGAAAATAAATAACATGTTTATCTTAGAAAGCTTATTCGTGACGAAATAAAAAGTCTAGAGTATTTTATTTACGAAGGGTTTGGTGTTTGAAACGAAAATAAAGCAATAGTTGAGTCGAGTCCCAAAGCTCAACTCCGTACGTCCAGATTGGCCTTATGATAGTCATTTAAATGATTCATTTGCAGTTAAGTGGATGAGTTTGTCAAGTGTTAAAGTTACCAAAAACACCGATCAAGAAATAAAAAATAATACGAAAAAAAAAACCAACTAAAATATATATATATATATATATATATATATATATATATATATATATATATATATATATATAGTAAAAAAAAAAAAAAAAAACTAATTAGGCTGTATGTTAGAAAAATATCATAAAGAGTAAAGTTAAACCTTATAAAACAATATTAAAGGGGTTGAATCTTCAGTTGGAGCACTTTACTAAACGGTTTTTTCTTTCTTTTCTTTGCAGAAAAACTTTTTTCATTATTGATTAATTAATCACGATCATTAATCTTGATTAAATAATTATCTTGATAAAAAATTCTTAAGGGGTAAATGGGCCTACAACACTCCCCCTACTCTTTTAGAAATTTAGGAAGGGTTACCCACAACTTTCTGACGGATCGTTCGATTTTTCACGAAACTTTAAAAAGGTTTTATAACTTACTGGTAGACTCAAAATATATGCAGGAATAAACTATAATTTAGCTGGTTGAAAATTGTGGTTATTCAAATTAGTGTTTAAGTTGTAAGGATATTTCAAAGGAGCTGTTCAAACCTTTCTTATTAAGGAATTTTAGATATCAGCAGTTCTTAACTCCTCTGTTTATATTTAACTTAACATAAAATATTTATATGCACATTTTATATTACTAATGTTTATTGTATATAAGTATGATTATGTTCATGTTTCGTTTATTTATTTGTTAATCTAGTATTTATTTAATTTATAAAGTTTGTTATGCTTTTATTTACTTTAGTTCAATTTTATGTAATTTGACTTTCCTTTTGTTTATATTGTTAATATTGTATGAACGTAATCCTGTAGCAATATTTTTATTGTCTATTGTGACAAATTGTAATATATCTGAATAAAAAAATAAATATATAAATCAAAACCAACTAACTGATATTAATTATGTTTATCTTCATATTAAAATACCTTAAGATAATGATGGTAGAACTGTCATAGGCATTAAAAAATATATATATATATATATATATATATATATATATATATATATATATATATATATGAAAAAGAGGTCCCAATGTAAATCGGTATAATTTTTTCAAAAATCTGGTGGGCGTGACACGCGACATTCATGTACTTTCGTTTTTATAAGTGTAAGAACTTTTAAATAAAAACAGAGATAAAAAAATATTAAATAATTACATTAGGCTCCCATAGAAACGTGTTTTTCATTAAATACTGTATTATATTATTACCTTCAACGATCACTTAGTTTTATCTATTTTTCATCACTCCTCAATTACCATTTATAACCTTGTGTATTATATTTTCTAAAACCTTAACTTATCAAAGGTGTATTAAACGTCTATATTACTATTTTTGTGTTAAAAAAAATTCCCTAAAAAATATGTTTGCTCTATTCTACTTTAGTTGGTTTATAAAATTCGTCCGATTTCTATATTTAGCCGATTTCAATAATTGCCAATGAAATGATATGTATCATTTTTTTCAAATCAAGAAATTTAAATGTAATTCTGAGGAAGTAAATCTAGTAGAAGTAGGCATACCCAAAATTACTCAAAATACTTTAGCTTTAACGTAATCATAGTATATAGTCACGTTTGCAACATAAATGTGATTGATATACATTGATCCAACGAATGGGAATATTTTCACTTGAAAACAACTTTGATAAATGTAATTGTAAAAATCTGGTGCGGGCAACACACGACTTTCACTTACCTCCATTTTTAGAATAAATTAAAGAATTTTCAAATACAGTTAGATATAAAAATAAGTGAAATCATTAAACAATTAATTAAATGGAATTTCTATAAAAACATGTGTTTTATTAAAAAATCAATTACCTTATTATCTAAAATAATCACTTGTATCAATTGATTGTGTATGAGATAATATTGTTTCTAAAATCTCAAGCTTTCCAACGGTATATCATACATGTATATTCAAAAACAATCATACTGTTCTTATGTTCAAAAACAAAAATTTGCATATAAAATATATTTTTTCAGTTTTCTCCTTTAAATAGGTATCGAATTTATTCAATTTATATATTTACCTGTTTTTCATCAGCGTTAACAAGATAATCTAGTTATTATTATTAATTCTACAAAATTAAAGGTACTTTAGAGGAAGAAAGTTTAAAATATCGGCATTTAAGCCCTGTCAGACCATTTTTATCCAAATAAAACCTACATGATATAAAAGCCCATTAAATTTTACATCGTTATAGCGAGTTTAATCAAAATCGTCGCAACCGTTTTCGAGAAAATCGAAAAAAGGTGCAAAATGCATGGTATAAAGTGCCTCTTCTGATAAGCTCATTTTGATGAAAAAAAGTTTTGTCACGTCTCGGGCGTATAGTTGTCTTAAATATGAAATTTCAGTTTCATAGGAATTTTCGTTTCCGCCCGGGAGTTACCACACACAGACCTTTTTGCAGGACTTGGTTATTTGGACTCAGGGGGCCCTAAAACGTGTATTTCCGTTGAAAACTGGAATTCAAAAATTTTCACGATCGCAATACTTCCCCTTACTATATATAGTAAGTGAAAGTAAAAATGAGTTAAGATCATTCAATACTACTTTTTTTTTTTATCAGGTTTTATTAAAAATAATACAACATTCCACATATATGGGCAATCGGGTAATATAATGTAAAGAATATCTATGAATAAAATAAATAACCTTCATAAAAAATATGGTAATTATTTTTATTAATTTTAGGAATATACTTGTGTGAGTAAAAACATCAAACATTTTTTAAAGTTTCTTCGTTTGGGTAATAAATTATTTTCGCTAGCGGCAGTACTTCCGACCCAATTTTTCTCATCTTACAATGGCTGGAAATATATGAGGGCCTTCGTTAGTGATAGCAAATTGCTGTCAATTTAAACAAGGCAGCAGGTGGTATGAAGTAGCTAATTTACAGTGGCTTGGTTAGCAAAATTTACATTTTGATCGCGGGCTAAGAGACAAGCTGTAACATGTGTGTTGCAAAATACTCTCTAGAAACGGAAAATGTTGGGCGTATCATAGCCATGCCCCATGCTTTTTTTCTAATCATCCTCGGAATTACATAGATAAATTTGTAAAAATTATTTAAAAGTTATTGAATTTTTATTCAATAGATCTTGTACGTTTAACATAATTTAACGAAGTAGCTATTTTATAAACATAACATAAAGTAAAATATCTGGTACACACAACACACGATTTTAGTTTACCTACGATGTTATAATCAACTAGCTGTTGTCCGCGACTTCGTCTGCGCCAATTCTTATTATTATGATCGCGATTATTGAAATAGTTTAAAAGAATATATTTTAAATTACTTCTGTGTAAATGATATTTCTAGTTTTATTTTCTTGTGACAGAAGAACATACTGATTTTCTCTGAAACACGATCTTGACAATGCGACATATAGTTGTCCTTGCCTTAAAAGCAGTCTTGACTTAAATCGATTACTACGTGTTTCAATCTATGCCTCTGTTGTTTATTAATTGTTACGGCAAAAGATAACTTAATGGGAAATTGAAAAAAAAAAAAAAAAAAAACCTGCACCACTACAACCCAAGGGTCTTGGGCTCAGTACTTATAGAGATTTGTACTGTTTCTACAGTACTGTTTCCGCCAGTTTTTCCCCAATTAATTTGGTACCCACTTTATAGAGGCTGGGTCTGCATTATCTCCTCCACTCACTCAGATCCTAAAACTGCTCCTTAAACCTGTTAAAGAAAGATACCTTTCTCTAATTGAAGATTGGTATAACAACTAGCGAATCAAAGTTAAACAATCCAAATGCAAACAAATTACCTTCCTCTTCCTATCCTTCAGTTCACTTTAACTCCACTCTGCTCCCATTCTCAGACACAGTCCGGGATCTAGCCTTCCTTTTAGACAAAAGACTAACTTGAAACCCGCATACTAGACTTAAATGACAAGAACTTAACCGACGATTTGGCCAATTATACAGACTGTTAAACAGAAAATTCTTCTGAAAAATGAGTTAAAAATGAGTTAACTTCACGTATCGCTCCCTCAGACCTCCTACGTCGTGTTAAATTAGTTAAAGAAATTTCTTGAAGAAAGAAATTTTAGGTGGAAATAAAGCTGTAATCAATAACTCTATTTTGGTTAACTTTAAGTCGCTCACCTGTAAAATGAAAGATTTTGACTTAACCACTTATTCACGACGCCATAAATATTTCTTATAAGTAAAAATTCAGTCAATTTTCAATTCAATCAGTTCATAAGTTGAATATAGAGTATATATTTATGTAATTATGCACCCAAATAATTTTGTATGTACTGAATATGCTAATTATGGATATCATTAAACCCTCGTAATTACAAAATATAGTGAAATACCCTGATAGGTGTTTAAAAATCAGGGTATTTCTTCGCCCGACTTCACCGCCAGTGTATAACCGTCCAATAACCCATTTCCGATAGGAGCTTTTGACGCCACCAAATATTTTCCGGTCGTATGCCCCGGGGTTTTCCAGGCAGTGGAGAGCTCTGCTGCAATATTAAATCCCAACCCTATTCTTCCCGGGTGGCAACTGTTCCAGAATTTTTTTTTAAATTCCCAGAGATTTCTCAATTAAGAAGGCGAAGCCGTAAATCGAGGAATCCATAAACCAACATCTCAGTCAATTATTAACTGATTGGAATCCTTGAATTGGAAAGTGGCCACTCTCTTGAGTAAATAGTCTTTATTTATTCAATCTAAGATCGCCAAATTATTTAGCCTTTAGCAATTTAAATAGATTGTGTGAAGCTTGTGAAAATATTACACAATTGTATCTCATGAGATTAAATTACAATTTATAATAAATATAATGATTATAGGCTCACCTCTAAATATAATTTTAATTTTTTTTTTTTTACAAATTGTTAATTTATCATCACTTGTACATTATAATTACGAAGATTCATAATTTTTAAATGTTATATGTAAATGAAATACTTTTGTAGCAAGTTTGAAGATAATTAGGATTCTTTTGATAGGAGCATTATTAAGCAATTATTACAACTATATTAAACCTAATAAAATTGACAAATACCTGCGTTTAGAGGTATTTTAAGAGGCTTCCGAGAGATTAGTTAGGGTAATAATGTAGAGGAAAGAGAAAAATACAATAGTTTGTTAAAAAAGGGATGCCAGACTAATCTGTTTTTTTTTTTAATTTATATATTCTTCGTCGTGAGCCCACAGTGTCCTTTAATAATATTCCGCTTGTCCCCGTTGAACATATTCGCTATCTAGGACTCATGCTTGACATACATCTAACTTGGAATCCGCACACAAGACTGAAACGACAAGAAACTGCCGCCGCTTTCGCTAACTTTAACACTTACGGATAGACGCTCTAACCTTCCACTTAACTACAACAGGCTCATCAATATGAGCATCACAAGTCCCCTATCTGGACCTACGGAGTCGAGCTTTGGGCTCTAATAAACCCTAAAATTCTTCCCATATTCAATTCTTATAATAAAAAATGCTCAATGCACCTTACTTCGTCATCCATAAAGATCTAAATATTCCATTTGTTGCTGATTTGGACGTACGAGATATCAATCCTTCCATGACGAACTCCACTTTCACTCTCACCCACTAGTTTCAATCATTGGTTCCTCTTCCATTCTTGACAATCCTCCGAAGCGTCTGAAAAGAAGATGGCCTCGAGACCATCTAGTTTAGATAAACTAGTGGAGCTCTGCCAATGGCCATATTCTCTTTATGTCTTTTCATGAATATTTTCTATATACATTATCAGCTAATTTACTTGATGTATTAACTAATACATTACTTCTTTTTTTTCTATTTCCATGTAATTCCACTTCATCATTGTTTTTTGTAAATATTGTGGTCTAACATCACTATTACTTCTTTTCATTTTGAAACAAATTGTAATCCACCTCAATATATATTTAAAAAAAAAGCTGTTAATCATGAAAAAATTGATATTTAGTGTCTAAAATTAACATTTGAATATTTTTTTAAATTAAAATAAGATGTTGAAATTTGAAATAAATAAAAAACTGATCTTTTGAAACTTTTATACATTTATTGTCAGAGAAAGAATATAACACATGCACTTATCTGTGAATAGAGATATGCACTTATGCTTGCTATCGTGTTTTTCATTGTTGTTTTTTTAATGGAACTACAGACCTGCGCTAACCACAAGAAAACTATAAGCAGAAATTTAATTAATAAAGTATTTGATGTATAAGAAATAAATTACGTCACGTATACACGTATACATACATACATGACATATAGACTAAAACTCTCAGGAGATTACACTACGGCCTGTCGCTCCACTGGAAGACGATACTGACATATATGGCTGGCGATACTGACATATATACATTCAGCAGATAAGAAAGAAACAGTGAAATTAGGAATCTCAAATCAACATTGTCTCAATAGGGATGAATATACGGAAAAATTATGAAAGATAAAGGTCCTTGTAAGAGCCAAAGAGGTGAGAAAGAAAGAAGATTGCAGTCTGAAATAATGAAGAAGAGGTAGGGAGAGAGGGCAATGTGTGAGCAAAGTTTCGTTTAAAAAAAAAAAAAAAATAGCTGGAAATTTTGCCTAAGTACGTACCTACTTAAGCCAATATGGACTTACCCTTCACGGATTTTCGGTTCAGCAATAGACTCACATACAAAAACTGCAATAATTTCAATCCAAAATTTTAAGCTCATAACGACAGCTCCTTGGTAGGTAAACTACAGAACCCTACATACGGACTTACAACAACCAACAGTTAACCAACATATACGAACACTCTATTCTCGTTTTCCCAGTAAACTTAACGGACACGACAATAAACTGATTAACGACAATAGCTGAAATGCCAGTCAGAAGAAGGCTAAAGAGAAGCTGGATGAGGGACCTCCTCTGCTAAATTAATGCGTTGAAAGGGGTGCTGCTGGGCACTTTCCTTCCGTTTACCTACCATGGCTGATCTCAATTTGTATAGCAAATTTGCTACATATTGCTCAGATACATTCTGGCAGGTGTAAATATAGATATGAAGAGAAAAAAAAATCTGGTGCGGGTAACACACGACTTTCACTTACCTCCATTTTTAAAACCAATGAAAGAATTTTCAAATACAGTTAGAGATAAAAATACGTGAAACCATTAAAGAATTAATTAAATTGAATTTATATAAAAACATGTGTTTCATTAAAAAATCTATTATATTATTATCTAAAATAATCAGTTATTTTTATCTTCTTTTCATCACTCTCTATTAACTTTTAAAAGCTTGAGTATAAGATAATATTTTTTCTAAAATCTTTAGCTTTCCAACGGTATATCATACATGTATATTACTGTTCTTCTGTTCAAAAACAAAAAAGTGCATTAAAAAAATAATTTTTCAGTTTTCTCCTTTAGTTGCTCTTCAAATTTGCTGAACTTGTATATTTAGCTGTTTTTCATTAGCGGTAACAAGATAATACACGTTATTTTTATAGAATCAACACAATTAAAGGTACTTTAGGGAAGGAAAATTTATAATATCGGCATTTAAGCAGCCCTGTCAGACCATTTTAATCAGAATGAAACCTATATGATATTAAAGCCTGTTAAATTTTACATCGATATAGCGAGTTTAATCAAAATCGTCGGAACCGTTTTCGAGAAAGTTGAAAAAAAGGTGCTAAATGCATATTATAAAGTGGCTCTTTTGGTAAGCTGATTTTGATGAAATAGGTTTTGTAACGTCTCGGGCGTATATTTGTCTTAAATATGAAATTTCAGTTTTATAGGACTTACCGCCCGGGAGTTACACAGCTTTTTGCGGTACTTGGTTATTTGGACTCAGGAGACCCTAAAATGTGTATTTTCGTTGAAAACTAGAATTCGAAAATTCTCACAATCGCAATACTTTCCCTTACTATATATAGTAAGTGAAAGTAAAAATGCTGGAAATCTAGTACCACTATTTCTCGGTAGTTGTAGCCATATAGATAAATTTAGCACGTCCTTTTATTTAATTTTAAACAGACTCGTAAAACCGATTAAAAGAAAATAAGTTCCAGACCAAAACCTAAAAATGAAGTCAATAATACGAAAATTCAAACTGTTCTATTTAGACATAATTATAATCCCTTTGATTTTCTGAAATTAGCGTATCTAGTGGGGTTGAAAAACAGAGCTGTGGTAATGCCGAAAGAACTTCTCGCTGAAGTAATATTCCTTTGGCTTTGAGTTCACAGAAAATAAAAAAAAAAGGGCATAAATTGTAAAGGAAAAGTCCCTTTCCTAGGGCACAAGGCTTAGAGTAATCGCAATAAGGAGGGAACGCCCGGGGCGCCTTGTGGTTCAAAGCAAATTGAAAGGTGCTCGGATCAGTGCAGTGAATATTTCACGGGAGGGCTTCTTTGTACATCCCGCTCTCATTGGTCTCCGGCCTCATCCTCGTCACTGATTTATAAGAAAATAAGTTAAATTAATTTATACCAGGCCTAGTAAATCAATTTATCGAAAATCGCAATAGTAATTAATCGCTGAAAATCTACATATGCCTAAGATTTTCACATTCAATTACCTGTACAAAAAATGCAGTAAATCAGTCAGAGTGGCTGTAAGTAAAAAAAACAAAAAAAAAACTGCAAATTATTACACTATCCTTCATTATTTCCAAATAACAATATTAATGTATGTCTCTTTATGTACCTGTTGTTAGGCAATTAAGTAATACGAAAATCAATAATTCAATGGATCATATCACATCACTAGCGCTGATTTCAAAACGCAATATCTAAGCTAGTTTTTATGCAATTTCAATTATTATTTTTTCATTTAATTGTCTGTAAAATCGCACTTTATGGCACTGCAAAAGCAATTTATATTTATTTATTTATTAGAAGAGACAGATTTTTTTTAGTCGTTATTCGGATTCTACGTATCTTGAAACGTAAGCTCTCAAATTTTGAGAGGGGTTATTATTATTAATTTTTTTTGGTCGATTACAAATGTTCATTATATGAAATAATAAAGCAAAAGGATTTATACAAGACTGCGTTAAAATTTCCCTTTTTTTTTTCTTTCGATTTTCATTCAAATAATTCAAATAAAATTTCCTGATTCTAGAACAAATTACATTTTCTCTTTATCAGCAATAATAACCGAATTATCAGGGATCACATCTCTTATAAGTTGTGGCTTGATGATTTTTTAAATTTTTGTTTGCACTTTGTTCATCGCGTTGTCTTGATGTCAAAAATAATAACCGATTTTTGGTGTAAGAACATCTATTATATATAATATGTTACTTAAATATACAGATGACCTTTTTCTTCGCGCTTTACTGATTCTAAAACTCTATACATACTTTTTCTCTATCGTCAAAAATAACTGAGTTATGAGCGGTTTTATCTGTAAAATTTCAATTTTCTTTTCTTTTCTTTTTTCTCTTTTATATAATTATTAACGCATATTATGGTTAAAAGCACATAAAATTTTTCTCTATCTTTAAAAATAACTGAGTTATTAAATTTAATCACTTTTAATCGGCAGCCATTTTAAAACTAACTAGCTGATATCAACGTCTAAGTGTTATGATGATCTTTGCATTTGGATTAGTATTTCTGTGGTAATTAAAAAAAAAAATTGGTCCAGTAGTTTCGGAGAAATGACGCGGACGCGGATCGTTATTCGGATTATTACGAATCTTGAAACGTAAGCTCTCAAATTTTAAGTAAGGGTATTTTTATTTTTTTTTTGGTCGATTAAAAAGTTCATTATTTAATTTAAAATAATAAACTAAAACAATGGAATAGACTAAACTATTCATCGATCAGCTAACTTTTCGACCGCATTGTGATTTACGGCTGTAGGAGAATTATTTATTCTGTTATTTCAGCCGTAAGGAAACTCTGAGTAGCGAGGTCCTCCAGGAGCACACCAAGACTTCCTTCTAAAACCTGTGAGAATTGTCGTTCTTAAGAGAGGTATTAAGTGCCTTTTTTTTTTCAACTAGTTGCTCCAAGAGGGGACTTTTGAAAGGCCACGCTACGGAGTGAGAGAAGAGGTAGGTGAAAATTCGTATGAGCGAGGTATTGTGAGAGTATAAATACAAATATCTGGAAATTTGCGTATAATTTTTAACCCCATTCTTTCTAAAATTCTAGTTGAGAGATCTAAAAAAAAAAGTTGTTATGATTAAAAAATGATTTTTTCCCTGTATTTTTCCCTATATAGGGGATTGGCGTAGTCCAGAGCACTAGTCTACTGTTCTCTGGGCCTTGGGTTCGCATCCCGGCTGTGGTAGAATATTATTTATCCCGTTAATTCAGGCGGGGGGCGACCCTAGGGTATGGAGAGCCTCCTGGGACAGACCCAGCCTCTATAAGGTGGGTACCCAAAAATTTAGTCGAGAAACAGTACGAATCTATATATACTAAGCCCATTACCCTTCATGGGTTGTAGTGATACAAATTTTTTTTTTCTGAAATTCAAGATGAGAGATCTAGAAAGAAAGATAAGATGGTATGATTAAACAATTATTTTTCCTTTTTTACTTAAAAAAAACACACACAAATTAGTTTATCTTTGAAATTTTAGACAGTGGGCTGTTTTTCAATATTTCTCTCTCCAGGTACACCCTTGAAAAAAAAATAAAAATGCTATCTACGGAGCAAACATACCTGTAGCACTACGCGAAGTGTAATTTAGTTTTGAGAACGTGATAGAAGCGTCACCTGGACCTAACGAATTTACTCTGGGACAGTTAAAAAAAAAATAAAACAAATAGAGATACAGATTAAAAAAAAAAAATCTATTGCAGCTTGGTAAACCATAAAAATATGAATAAAAATTGAACGTGGATTAGACTATAGAATAAATAATCAATTACTTGTTCCAGGATTGTGGTTTCAGAGTTATTGTCGTTTGTGAAATTTTATTGCCAAAAATAAATAAGGGAAATAAAAGTTGTTTTTTTTTTACTCTACAAATTTATTGCACAAAACACAAATGTGAATATTCCTGCAAAAAAAAACTATGATAAAAATATAAGAGATAGAATACAGGAATGAGACTTACCAATACAGCACACGTAAGAGCGATCAGCTGACTTATGTGTGTTGTATTGATGAAATTTAAAAAAATATATATATACAAGGAATATATAATTAAGTATTCCGATAGTAAAAAAATTCAAAGCCCATTTTTTTTGAAGAGATGCGCGTTTCTATGAAGGTCTATGCATTTGAACAACCAAATAACGATAAAATGTGCGGGTGGATGGGTTTTTGTGTACGATAACGCTAAAAGATAATTCCTAAAAACATTAGTCACACAGTATATGTCAGGGATATCAGAAAAAAAGTTTTCACTAAAATTGAATAACGGGAAGTGCCACTGTATACTGTGGATTTTACCATTTTCTTAAAATTAATAAAACGATTTTTATTTAAATTGTTCCGTCATTGATAATTAAAATGTGGGTGTTTCTCATGTCCAATTTTAAAATTGTTTCATAATAAGCTCTCCAAATGTGGACAGTAAACATCACAATTAGTAATATACAAACTTGTAAATATAAACTATAAAGTAAGAAAAAAAGTAGAATTATTTTTCTTGATTGAATATTTGAAAGCTATGCTAGGGTATGGAGTTTATAGTTTTTAATTTTTTTTTTAATTTATTACTTTTTTTTTTGTCTCATAGACTGAAAGGAGAAACTGTATTACCAACACGAGATTATGCCACCTTTCAATAAACGAATAAAGCCCCTAAATGTTAAAAACTCTCATCTCTAGAAAAAGAGACTTATACCATTTTGCTTTCTGAGCACAGATTTACAGGTAATTATTTCTATAACTGATCGTTATATATTAACTTATATCTTTACATAAACAATTAAATAAAAAATAGTTTAGCCAGTGAATGATGTGCGATCCATATTTTTTGTTTGTTATTTAATGAATTTTAAATGTTTTTAGAACAGTTTAAATATTTTGAAAATACATTACGGCAATATGTATATCCATGAACATTATAAAAACAATCAGAAATATATTTCCGAAGAATGTTTCATAAATTAATTGATTGAAAGGCACTCTTTAAAAGTTAAAGGTCCTTATCGAGAATATAGCCTCCATTATTGCCCCGCCCGGAATGGAGTTAGGTGAATGGAGTCGTTGGGTCGGCAATAAGAAGGACTTGAAGCCAACAGCCTGCGGTAGGATGGCTTCTTCTGCAACTTTGAGGTCCTCCAGTATAGCCTGGATAAACTTTTACTGGAAGAAGTACCTGGCCGACAAACAGCTTTGACTTTTCAGTACTTTGAGAGTTGGGTTTAACTGCGCGGTTAGGTTACTCTAGGCAATAAGTTGTCTCCGATCCAAGTGCCAAGTTCTTCTGTTCACGCCGGCTTATAAAAGTTTCCTCAAACTGGTAAAAGAACCATTTTGAATCAAGTTAGAAGCCGGTAGCAAAATGGATCCATTGAAATAATTGGGATAATAATAATATTCTCTTTACTTTATCATAATAGATTCTTAGATATATTTTTAACAATTGAGACGTTCATTTAGGAAATTTTAAAGGAAACGCGAAAAATTGTCATTTATTTATTATTGGACCAATTAACATGATTCTTTTTTTATTAGAATTAGAGTTGTTTTGTACTGTGTTAATAACTTATTGTTCCAAATCATCGCACTTTTCCCACGCATTTATAATAATATGAAATGGATATAGTATTTCTTGGAATGAGACGTGCTTATAAAACTATTTGGAAAGAATTAAAAGGGATATAAAACTTTTTGGAAAATTATAACGTGCGATAACAGTTGTATCAGCCACCACATCTTTTCTTATTGGTTAATTACAATTTACATTTGATTTTTTATTCTTCACTAAGAAAGCGAATATTCAAAGGGCATTTTATTTATTTATGGCCCTACACTAGGGAAGTATGAATTAGGAGCTTGTTTGAACTTCTATTCACTATTTCCGGTGAATTTAGCAAATTAATTTATAATAATCATTACGTATTAAGATTATTTAGCTATAGAATGGAGTACAAAGATGTTGTGGTTTTGCATTGACCGTATTTTTTCTACGTGATCAAATTTAAAAAAAAAAAAAAAAAAAAAAAAAAAAAAAAAAAAAAAAAAAAAAAAAAAAAGAACATTCCCACTATCCACATTAAGTTGATCACGTAGAAAAAATACGGTCAATACAAAACCACAACATCTTTGTACTTTTTTTTTTTTTTTTGTTTAGTTTTTAAAACTGAACTTAAAATAAAAAGTACAACACTTCCCATCATGGTCCTTTAGTCTTCATTTGGATAAATCCAACTGGTTCTCGTGACATCACGTTGGCACAGGACACGAATCAACCAAACGAAAAAACAGATTTATACGACTAAACCATGAGTAAACTGACTGTGGAGCGATTTTGATGATTTGTGCAATATCCAGGCAACTCAGATCCCTAACTCACTATTCCGTCTGACCTGTTTACTTGGGGATGGCTAAATTCCAAATCATTGGACAGTAATTGAACTGAAAGGAATCAAACTACACTTCCGAAGATTGTACAGGAAATATGTGGCTGTTTTTTGTTGATCGTTTGTACCTGAGGGGCATAGAAATACATTGACATCTTGGAGTCTAGGAATATCGTCATGTTATACTGTTTATTTTTTTACTTAGTCACATCAAGAACTTAATAATTGGTCTGTATTAGATAGACTTTTCTCATTAAAATGCAAAAAAAAAAGCTTTATTACTGTATATATATTTTTTATCTCAAGTATATATTTTTTTACTTCCACATACCTATATATGAAATATATAATAAGGGAAAGTATGGAGTAATGCCAATGGACATTTTCTCTACATATTTCTTATTAATTTATATTATATCTAATTTAGTTGGTGTATTCATTGGTCTTATACAGTTATAAATCTCAGTAAAAAAAAAAAAAAATAATTATTACTTTCAAAGCAAGTAGTGAAATATTATAAATATGATATGAATGAATCCATAATAAACTGCAAGAGTACAAGAGTTCCAAACTGAAACGTTTTACTTTTTCTCTTTCTTTTTTTTCTCGGGAACAAGAGGTGCATAAATTTGTATTATATGTAGTAGGCGCATAAGTCGTTTTATTAAATAATTTTTTATCATAATATTATATAATGGATAATTTTTGTTTTCAAAGAAACTTGGTCTTACATTTTTTTAAATTTATTACAAATAAATTATGGTGTAGTGCACAAAATAAGTTTATCCTTATAAAATTCTTAACTTTTTTACTTTACATCACAAAAATAACGCACTGGGAACGAACTAATTAACATTTATTCTGCAGTAGCTACTGCTTGAATATCTTCCCTGAAACATCGCGCGCATTTATCCCTCAAAGTTGCTATCTACTATGATAATCTAAAATAATTTAATCTAGAACTGACCGGAAAGGAAGCAAGGACTTGGAATTCAATATTTATAACATTGTAGCATTTCGAACAATTATTAAAAAATAGTTCAAAACTCAATATTAAAAATTAAATATCACTATTTTTAAGAAGAATTATCTAAAGTTTCCCAAATAAAATATATTCCATAAGATTACATTAAGGTTTCCATACTATTGTGGTATAAGTGACGTCACTGGTTTTCCATATGACGTCATCCCTTGACGCAGGTACACCCCTCCCGATACCTGATACCTGGCATCTCATTCCTCTGCTTAACAGTTAATGTTATTAAGCCTAAGCTTTGTGAGGTTATTCACACACAAAGCTTTGTGTTGGTTTTCAAAGCCAGGGTTGTGTCGAACCTAGGTACAATAGATCTTATAGACAATGGTGCTCCTAGGGTGCTAGAAGTAGGACATTGACATTACCATTATAAATTTAAAAAAATGGATAAAATTTAGGTCGTTCTATTTATATTAATAATTAAAAAATGCCTAAATAAAATACCATTAAATTAAATTTTTAGATGAATTTATGACTTTAAAATTAAACAGTGATTTCTTTTATTTATTTATATAACAAATGATCTTCAAGACTTGATAAAAAATCCTATTTGGTCAGTGATAATTTAAAAGAGATGCATGTACAAGTACAGAGTTATTGGCAGTATTGATTAAAATTAAAGTTTACAATTTGTATTTTTTTAAAAGAACAGTTCTATCTTTTTTATATTCACTTTGTCCAAGTTTTTTAAAAATTCAGCCTCTTCCTCTTGTTTAATGTCCCGTTCTCTTTTGTATTTTTTGCACCTGAAAACTAAGTGTCGCGGGTCTTCCTGCTGTCCGCAGACTTCACATTTTCCATCTTTTTTTTATTTTCATAAGAGCAAGATGCTTGTAAGTACACCCGTGGTTAGTCCTCAGTCTTACGATTCGTACGATACTCGTTCTTGTAAGTTTCTTTTATAGTTAATTTTAAACCTTCATAAAAAATAAACATGTTTTTATTAATTTTAGTTTAACAGATTATAACTATATTTCTAGTATTATTAAATATGACTGCTGATATATTTTATTTAAGAGAATTTTAGTGCTGATGTTGTCTAGTTGATTGAGTATTGGACTATTATTCTACGATTACTGTGTTCAAACCCGGCTAAGGAGATGTTCCTGGGACTCAACAAGCATATTCAAGTGGCTCATTAGGGAGTGCGATACTGGCCAAGATAAAACCTACTTTTACTTCCGTTGGCCTTAAAATAGAACGAATCTTCAATAGTTGTGGAGGACTGGTTTACAGAGTTAATTATTTAATAAAACTTAATGAACTAAGGTCAGTGTCTGATATGTGCTACTCGACAAATAGCACAAACAATAGAAAAACAAAAACCTGGGGTATTTCTGGCAGATATTGCATTAATCTGATCTGTATGGCAGGAGTAACGCAAGGATCGATATTTGCTCCTCTCCTATACATTGTATATACACGCGACGTGCCAACCAATTCACCACATTGATATCGACTTACGCGGACGGCACAACATAATTGAAAATTTAACATCACACTATGATCCTATACCGGCCCCTTCCTGGCTATGAAACCACATAATGATCCTACGAAATCGGAACTTTATTTGGGAAATTAGATTAAATCATGAAAAGTCGAAACATATAACGTTCACAATTTGATAAAACACTTCTCCATAAATTTAATACGACTAACAATAACAAAAAGTTGACCAACACATACGAACTCTCTATTCGCTTTTTTATAGCAAACCTCACTGACAATAGACTTATATAAGTCATGTCAATATATGAAATGTCTTTTAGAATAATGCTGAAAAAAGCTTAATAAGAGAAATTAGCTTAGATAAATTCATAGAAAGTGCTACTGGGCACTTTCTTTGCCCATACCAAACATTTCTGCTGCCAAAGTATTCTGTAGCACATTTGCTGACTGTCAGTTTTCTAATGAAAAGTAAGAATAAAAAATATGAAGATTAAAAATAGAATAAACGATTCATTAGTTGAAAGTAATACTAAATTATTAGTTTAAAATTCGTCTTTGTTCAATTATATCTTAATTTTTCCTTTTAATCAACACTCATTGCATTTCTTCAGAGTAGAATATTGTCATACTTTTTGCAAAAGAAAAATGAGAATAATGGAAGACGTTTAGGCGTTTTAAAAAAACTGAAGAACGTTTAGGTGCTTTAAAAAACTGAACAATGTTATAAAATATATTTAAAGATAAAATTACTTCTGAGGAGATCTGAAAAGAAAAAAAAATACCAGGAAACATACAATTCCATAAAAGGGACAAGCAAATGTGCAAAAAAAGGGAAGGAAAACGTTAAAAATTAAAAAAAAAAAGAGATAAAACTTCTAGACGACGTCACATAAGCCCTAATATACATTATCAAATTAAAATCAGACCTGGGAAGACATGAGACATCAGTAATGGAAAGGGAAGTAGGTGGTTGGAAGAGGTAAGCGGACGCCTCTTGGAAAAACGCTTATAAAAATTTCCATTTTCCTCCGAGTCATTTATTATAATCGCCTTACCTTTCCCACAGGTAGAAATATACCCTTTTGGGGAAAAGTTACGAGGAAATGCTGATTTGATAAGCTGAGATCAGAAAAACATTGTAATCCCACTGTTATGTTTTGTGATATTATATTCAAGAGAATTAGGATAACAATATATTATAAAAAACTAAAATAAAATGTTTATGTTTTTTGTTTTGTTTTTTACTTTAAAATTACAGTCATTCAAAATTAATATATATATTTATATATTGGACTATGATATATTACACCGAACTATTGTATTAAATCAATAACTTAGAAATAACAATTAAAGGAGAAATGGATTAAAGTTGGCTTAATATTAAGTGGAACTGAGACAGTAGTGTCTCACAAGATAGTTGCGAATTTATGCATTACGCTGGTCCCTACACAATTATTTTTACTTTATGAAAACCGACAGCAGTTAGCAGTTAGTGCTACTGATCGAGACCCAGTTAGGGTATACCGCCGACGTAAAGCAGTTTCCCGTAATCGGCTAATCTTCCGAAGAGCTCTTGTGGAGTACATAAGGTTTATGAGGAGAGGGTGCAATAAGGCTAATGGCTATGGACCAACTTGGACCATGTACAACTGCTACATAATAAATTGTCGGCCTCCAAAGCGCCCTTGACCGCGTTCGGTTCCTGCTTGATGGGATAACATTGTCCATAGTCAACGTTCCATCTTGTTAGGGCTTCGTGGTTACTGCTCATCAACTCTTCCGGGTTTATGATGGCCATTATGTATTTGCATATGAATATCTGGTTTATGCTTCTATAATTCTAGAATGAATGCGATCATTTCTATTTAAGCATATAAGCTGATAAGAGCATCAGAATGGAGATGTAATATAAAGAGAAAATAATATAAGGTTCAAAAGCAAACACAATAAGAATTATACAACTAGATTACAAAAAAAATCTGGTGCTGGCAACGAGACTTTTACACACCTCCATTGTTAAAATCGATTAGAGAATTTTCTACAGAAACATGTGTTTTATTGAAACCTATCTAAAACAGAGATACATATCTAATAGGTATGAATGTGACATGTTTTGTTTATTTATTTGTTAACTTCATTTATTTGTATTTATTTTATCTACAAATTTTGTTATTGTATACTTTTATTTATTTTGATTTTATTTTATGTAATTTGACTTTCCTTTTGTTTATATTGTAAATATTGTATGAATGAGATCTTGTAGCACTATTATTATTGTCTGTTGTGATATTGTAATATATACGAATAAAAAAAAGAAAAGAAGTTTTATCGGTTTTTCATGACACTTCATTAACTTTTATAAGCCTGTTTGTAAGTTAATATTTTTTTAATAAAATCTTTATCTTTCCAACGGTATATTATTCATGTATTACTGTTCTTTTGTCTACAAAAAAAAAAATTGCATAAAAAATATGTTTGCGCTTTTCTCCTTTAGTTGTTTATAATATTCGCTCGATTTGCATATTTAACTGTTGTGTATTATCGGGCTGATGCGAAATTAATGCAGGTTTCCTCTATTGCAATATCTTAATTCCAATTGTGTAAACAAAGCTAATCCTAACATTGATCATTATTATACCAAAACAAACCTTATCTAATACCCTCTCTTTCACCATGAATTTGTTTAGTAAAATCGTTTTGTTCAGTGTGTTCAAAGGTCTTGAATCGAAAATGTCAAAGTGCGATTTTCGTCAAATTTATTTTTACGAATTTAAATTAGGGCGCAGCGCTGCGCAAACGGCTCGTAATATTAATGAAGTGTGGGGTCAGGGGGCTATTAATGAGTGCACGGTGCAGCGTTGGTTCAGAAGTTTCGCAGAGGAGATTTCGACCTCGAAGACAAGGAAGGTCGGGGCCGTCATCTTGCTCTGGACAACGACCAGCTGAGGTCAAAAGTGGAAGAAGACCCAACCAAAACCACACGAGAAATGGCGGCGGAACTCGGTGTGAACCAATCCACAGTTTTACGCCACTTGGAAGCAATTGGTAAGGTAAAAAAGTTGGCCAAGTGGGTGCCACACCAATTAAACGACCACCAAAAAAATCGCCGCTTTGAAATCTGCTCCATGCTTGTGACACGCAATAAAAATGATCCATTTCTCGATCGCATTGTGACGTGCGATGAAAAATGGATCTTATACGACAACAGAAGGCGTTCTAGCCAATGGCTGGGCAAAGATGAACAACCAAAACCTTTCCCGAAGCCCAACCTGCACCCAAAAAAGGTTATGGTCACAGTTTGGTGGTATAATGCTGGTGTTATTCACTACAGCTTTCTCAATCGAGGTGAGACTATAACTGCTGACAAGTACTGTCAAGAAATTGACAACATGAATCAAAAATTGCAACGTCTTTGCCCAGCATTGATGAATCGGAAGGGGCCGATCCTGCTCCACGATAACGCCAGACCACACGTTGCACAACCAACGCTTCGACGACTGCACGAGTTGGGCTACGAAGTTCTCCAACATCCGCCTTATTCACCTGACCTCTCTCCTACAGACCTCCACTTTTTCAGGCATCTGGACAACTTTTTGAGGGAGAAAAATTTTCAAAACCAGGACGACATTGAAAATTCTTTTCGTGATTTCATTGAGTCCAGGGATTCGGATTTTTTTTCTGGTGGAATAAGAAAGCTTGTTGAACGTTGGCAAAAGTGCATTGATTCAGATGGAAATTATTTTGATTAAATATATATGGTTAAAGTAAAGATATGGCGTATTTACAATACCTACTAAAAACCTGCATTAATTTTGCATCAACCCAATAATACTAACAAGATGATGTGCCTAATTTTTTGAAATATACAAAATTAAAGGTACTTTAGAAGAATACAAACTTAATATATCCGTGTTTAAGCCCTGTCAGGCTATTTCAATCAGAATAAAACCTACATGATATTAAAGTCCATTGAATTTTACATCGATATAGTGAGTTTAATCAAAATAGTTACAGCCCTTTTAGAATAAATCGTAAAAAGGTGATGAATGCATGGTATAAAGTATCACTTTTTATGTATGGTAAATGAAATTTCAGTTTAGTACTACTTTTCGTTTTTGCGCAAGACTTGCCACATGCGGACACAAGGACACACACGCGTATATACACGCGCACACAGTCCTTTTTTCTAGACTTGGTCATTTGGACTCAGGGGACTCCAAAACGTGTATTTCTGTAAAAACTAGATTTCAAAAATTTTCATGATCGCAATACTTTCCTTTATTATTTACTTCATATATAGGTAAGGGAAAGTAAGAAGTCAAAGAAATTTGTTCTTGAAATATCATATTAAATTCTTTCTAAAGAATTATTAGATAAAAATAAAATAAACACTGAGTAAATAGAAAAGCACATTGAAATTCGATAAATAAGGAAAATCTAGCCGGGTTTTGCATCCCTTTTTTTTCCTTAACCTTCTATTCTCCATTTTAAAATAAAAATTGCTTCATAGAGCAATGGTTCTTACTAAGGGGTCCGCGGACCCTCGGTGGTCTGCACATGATATCTAGGGGTCCTCGAGATGTGATTGCGAAATAAATTTAAATCAATGATCTTCCTAATCCAATCCTTTACTGTTCCCATTATTTATATGATGACGATATTAAGATCTACCTATCCTTCCCTCCTTCTGAGTTATCATAAGCATTTGCCAATATTCAGGAAGACCTTCATAGATTCTGTGCCTGGACAACCTTGAATAAACGAAGACTTAATGCTATGAAAACTCAGGTCTTCCAAATGTTCCATTTCACCTCAGAGCCAATACTACATTTCCGAGTCTAATCTTAAATGACCACCCATATCGGGGACTACTTGTTAGATAACACTGCTCTAGAGGTGATCATTTATTTATTTATTTATTATTATTTTTATAGGATTAAAGAAAATGCTTACGATGTAATAATGTTATAATAGAATATAAACAAATAAGTGATATGACAACATAATAAAGAAAGGAGAATAGAAGGTTGAGGAAAAAACAGATACAAAACCCGACAAGATTTTCCTTATTTCTCGAATTCTACTGTTCTTTCCTGTTAGCTCAGTTTTTATTTTTTATTTACTAAAGAAGAATACTTTAGAGAAATTTTTATATGATATTTCAAAGTCAAGTGAAATCATTATTTATTACAAAAAAGTAAATATGTGTTCAAGAATAAAATTTTTATTGTTATCTTATTGTTAGTTTTTGTTTTAATTCGATAACTGCAAATTCATTAGAGTTAGAGAGATTTTCTTAACACATGTTTTCATTCATGAAGCTGAATTAAAACTGCAACACTAAAAGTATTTGCCAAAAAAAAAAAAAAAAAAAAGTTATTCACAGATTTTTATTCACAAAAAGATAGAAAATAACAGGTTAATTTTGCAAGGTCTAGACGATTTAGAATGGATTGCTCCTTATTTAAATAGCAAAATGTTACTGTTAGTTGGATGCGAATCACTACTAAGACGATTAGTTAAGATCGAAAATATACATACTTTATGAAATATTCAGTATTTTTCTTATCAAACCAATTTAATTATTTTTGAATTTTACTCTTGAACTATTATTTTATTATTATTTTAGAGATAAATGCTTTATTTTATCAAAATTACAATTAAAAAAAAAACAACATAGCTGCCCAACTTTATTTGTATAATTTACAATACAATTACTTTCTTTATCAACAGATTTCTATGTTATACCTTATAATATGTAATATAGTCTATGATCCAAAGCGAAATCCAAGCACAAAAAAAAAGAAGAAAAAACAAAAAAGAAACAGATTTGAAAGTGCACACCTAAAGGACCAACAGTATCAAAGAATCAATGACAAAATTTAAGTAAAAAGATAATACGAATAAAGAAAAACATAAATATAAGTAAATAAATAAAGGTTAGGTAAAAAGCTTAACCCAACTAATATCCATATAGGTGATGAATTATCCCCAGACAGTCCAATATTATATTCTCGGCCATCATGGTCTTGTTTTACTGGGGATAGTCCCGCGAGATGCGAATCAGAGGCCTCTCACGGTGAACTCTCTGTGGAGAGTTAGATAGAAGAAAATGTTATACTATGCTTTGGAATGAAATAAAATATAAAATTAGTTAATGTTTTTTTTTTTTAGTTTATTGTTTTTTTACTAGTCTGCTGTGCTCCGGGTCCTGGGTTCGAATCCCGCCTGTGGCAGAATATTACTTATTCTGTTAATTCAGTCGGGGGGCGACCCTAGGGTATAGAGACCCTCCTGGGGAGACCCAGCCTCGATAAAATGGGTACCCAAAGTAATTGGGGAAAAACCTGGCGGCTGAGCGTGATTAAGGCCTAATCACCTCATTGCACTGCCGTTGGCCTAGAAACAGTACGAATCTCTATATGTACTGAGCCCAAGACCCTTCATGGGTTGTAGTGGTACAGGTTTTTTTTTTTGTGTTTTTTCTGTGGCACGACAGGCCGTGCAGGCCCTTAGCTGTGCGGTGATATCTGCTGGGATAATACACTATATATATATATATATATATATATATATATATATATATATATATATATATATATATATATATATATATATAGTGAAGATATGAAAACTAGGTCACGAATGACGGAAAACGCCTCAGAAAATTGCAGAAGTGTTAGATCTCACAGATTCACTTTAGGCTTCTTTGCATTTTAAGAGCACACGTCTACGCCTAGAAAATTGAATACAGTTAAGGTTTCTAAGGTAATTCCAACAGAAATTTCCAATAAAATTTCAAAGAGTAATAAACTTGAATGAATTTGATCTGAGGAGTCCGAGACTTACATTAAGGGAGATTAGATCACAGTTTTATTTACGTGATTTCATTGGATTACTCGGAAGGAAGTAGGGTCAATATGATATAGGTACATAAACACATATTTCATTAGTGTGAGATGGATGGTCACCTTAGAGCTTTACTACGATGATAGAATCAGAAGAAATGTAGGAAATAGAATAGTATTGATATTTGTGATGATATAGACGCCGCACACAAGTCACGTACTGGCTGCCTGAGCTTCAATAATATATATCACCAAAGGACCACGGCATCAGGAGAGACAATAACGCCATATAAAATATTAACTCGGCCCTGACCAAGAAGTTATTGTTCAAACTGTTCTTTTGTTCGTTGCAACCTCTATTCATGATTGCCACGACTCGATATGTTTGTTTTAAATATATTTTTTTATATTTTTAAATACATATGAACAAAAAAAAGAAGATATCGTTTCCAATTGATATGATCATAGTATATTTTTTTAGTATAATTTAATATCATATGCACCAATGTTATGTATTCTTATTGGAATAAAATCTAGATTTTTTTTTTTATTAAATCATCCGATAATGCAAAAATGTAGTAAGATGCGTGGGAATTATTTTTTCTAAAGGTTCATATGGGATTTAGATTGAGAAAAAAACATATTAAATTTCCTGATATTATAATCGTTATTCAATATATGTTCTAATATACCCCACTTACAAAAACTGAATCCAAACACTTACTTATTAAAAACTATTCAGACTCATGTTTGTCAAATTTACTAACCTGAAAGATGAACGAAATTTGGAAAATATATAGCTCTCAAATTTTTGTTGGCTTTCCAAAACAATTTTTATTGAGTGATATTAAAATATGTCCTAATTATGACTTTTATAAAAGTGATCAAGTACAGCATTTATACAATATATATATATATATATATATATATATAAATATATATATATATAAAACTATAAAATAATAATAATAATAATATATATATTATTTTTTCTAAAGATTCATATGGGATTCAGATTGAGAAAAAAAAAAACATATTAAATTTCCTGATATTATAATCTTTATTCAATATATGTTCTAAAATACCCCACTTACAAAAACTGAGTCAAAAAACTTACTTATTAATAACTATACAGACTCTCAAATTTGGAAAATATACGGCTCTCAATTATTTTTTTTTTTTTTTTTTGGCTTTCCAAAACCATTAGCTAGCGGATTGGAGTGAGGGATAAGGTTCTGGTGGAATTTGTAGAATATTGATGAAATAATGGTCTAAAATTATTGGAATATTTAGGATTATGAGTTTAGATTGATGATTCCATGCAAATCTACTAGGAAACCTAATCTAGATATGACAACTACTGCAATTCCTATTATGCCTAGCAAAGACTAATAAAGGAATTTCTTAGATAAGAAAGTTCAGTTGGTTAAAGAGGTGTTGAAAACCTGAGATTATTTAATGTGCAATGAAATAATAAAGAGTGCTGTCCCGTAAATTTTAGTTGAAATGGTCCAATGAAGATAAATTAAAAAAAAAAAAAAATTTAAACTTCACATATAGTATTTTGTATTTTAATGATTTATTTTTGTACTATACAATAATTATCAATTGAGTTGAGAAACATTTAAAAATAGGACCATGACTTATCTAAACTTTTTTATTGATATTAACGTGTAGAATACCTGAATTTTCTTAGTTATTATGTTGTGCATTCCACTTAATTTTCCGTATGTAAATTTGTGTAATTATTCTGTTTTTATAATCCAATTATAGGAGGTAATAGTGAGTAACGGAAAACACATAACCTTAAATAATATTTGAATTTAATTGACTAATATTTTCGTGGACGGTACTAAAATTTCTACAGCACACAACGATCCTATGCTGGCCCCTCCTGAAAAAAAATTACTTAAAGTTCGACAAAATGTATAGGGGGAAAATTCCTAGGACTAACAATCGAACGAAGGATGACTTGGGGCCCATATGTCAAGATCTTAACCGAAGACTGAAAGTACTATATCTTCTATTCAGATCATAATAACTGAAAATAAGACAGAAATTGAAAATACAAATACTCTTATTTACTTACCTCAAAATTTATCATTCATCAAAAAAAAACTCCAATTATCCCAACACAAAAATTTAAGACTGACAGCTCCTAACATAAACAACTAAATCCAACAAACGGACTTACCAATCGACTAAATTATGAACTCTATATTCGCGTTTTATATAAAAATTCACGGACACGACAATAGATTTATAAACCCCTTATAAATAGCTAAAATGCTTGTCATAAGGAGGCTAAAAAGAAGCTGAATGAGTGACCTTCTTTGCTAAATATAAGCCCAATGGGAGTTGCTGCTGGACAATTTTCCTTTGCTTATCGTGTTCTTTAACTGAAATTTTCTTCCGAATATTGCACATTGTCAGATTTCTTCTGACAGATGCGAATCGAAAACTAAATATAAAAAAAAAAAAAAAATATATATATTTAAACTTTTTTGGGGGTTATGAAAATGCATATTTTTATATATATTTTTTCGTCAGACATTTCTTCATTATGAAGGTTTCCTTAACGAAACTCCTGCCCCTGCAGGTGGTCTTTTCATCTCTGCCGGTCCATCACGTCCTCCTCCGACAGCCCCTTACGAGCCATACTCTCCACCACTTTACCCCTCCATCTAACTTGGATCTTCAACTCCTTCTTCTACCATCTGCCTCCCAAACCATAATTATTTTTGGTAAGCGATTGTCTCATATTCACATGGCCCAGGCCATTTCTTCCATCGCCTCAAATATATTGTGTTATTTTTCAAGGTTCTCCCTTGTTGCGAAGTTTTTTACCCTGTTCGATTCTCGATTTTCTTGTTGCTCCCCTCTTAAAATTCATCTCCACTGAGGGAAGTTTTTTTTTTCCCTGGCTATGCTGAGGGGCCATTTCTCCGAACCATACATTATGCTTTCCACTAAATCTATATATATATCAGCTTCTTGATTTTTGTTAATATATTTCTGCTCCAAAGTAAAGAGTTGAGCATCCCCACTGCTTTTATTCCGCTTGTGATCCTCTTTTGGATTTCTACCTCTCCTCGACCATTGAATTCAATTATGGAGCAAAAATAACAAAATTGTTCTACTTTTTGTTATAATTTATTTAAGGCCTCCTTGCTCATATTGATCTATTATTTTTCTGATAGATAACTTAATGAATATTTATTTAATATAAATATATTATCAATAGAAAATTGCATAAAATAAAACTGAGAATCCTAATAATATATAAATTTGTTTACTTACAAAACAAAATAAAGACAATAATCTATTGCAAATTCCAGAGATAATTTGGAGCGCTACTATTAGATTGATATGATCTATGCGCGAATAACTAATAAAGTGCAAAGCAATGCAAGAATTAATCAACATTGCGGTCGGGGCGGTATGGTGGCTGCGAAATTAATTAAAGGGGGCATCCTCCATACGGACAGGTATTACATCAGGTCGTGAGAGTGGGAGGGAGGTTACACAACTGACTAACTGCAATCAAACTTGTGTCCCCGGCTACTATACACCGCACTAAGCCAGCATGTGATCCAAAATGATAGAAATGTTTTGGGCGAGGCGGGACAAACATGGTAGGTTATGTCGAGGAAAACTACTAAACCTCAGGAGGATCTTTATGACCTCTCAGTTTAAAAGAGCGTTGCAAGCAATTAGCGAGGGCGAAAAAATTATAAGGGTGAGTTCACCCCCTCTGGGACTTTATGTGCTTACGTGGCTCTGGGGCTTAACTGTACTCCACTTTCCCCATTAAAAATCATTTTATGGAGACAACAGTTTATGTTGTTATCGAAATTTTTTTCCGATGAAAAATATTATGATCTGACAACGTCTATGATACGAAAAATAATTTTAAATTTTCGATCATTAACATAAATTTCAAGGAGTAGTTTGTCTTTCAATGAATGAATGAATAAAGCCGTTATTGCAAGAATAACATTTAAATTATAATATTCCATTTGAGTACTAATATAATTGAAAAATAATAATAATGTATATACTTAATAAATGAACAGAACTATATATATATGACTAGAATACCTTAATTGCTTACGATATTTACAATATGTTATCCCAACAGGCCTCTCCTTAGGGAGGTCATGGTCTAACTTCCCCAGCGACCGAACCTACTGGGAAGTGAGTTTGTCTTTAGTAAATAGAAAATGAACAGTCTTTAATATTCTTAAACATCTATAATGATTCATTGATAAATCTCTAAAGAAAAATTCTTAATTTCCTGGCAATGCTAACCAAACACTGTGCATACATTATCCCTTGCTTTTCTAACTCATCATAATTATTTACAATTTTTAACTTTTTTTATCTAACGAATTATATTATATTATTACTATTTCATTTGTATTCTTTAACTAAATTAAAAATCGTTTATAAAATGGAACCGTTAAGCGAACACATAACAATATAAAAACTGTATGCTTAATATAAATAAATGGCTAGGTTGCAGTCTCCAACTTGTTTTTATTTTAGTAATAGATTCAGCAGTTCGAAAAAAAAAAAAATAAAAAAAATAAAAAAAAAAACCGAAAATCTCATTACTTGCACTCACTGATTACCTTGTTATTTTCTCGGATACTTACAGGAATCTTTCGGTAAAATTTCAATCAATTAAAAGAAGAACTTCTGAAGATTACCATATACTAACCATACAAAAAAAAATGATGAGAATTAGTAAGAAGCCCGAGAGAAAAATGCGCGTAATCAGTGTTAAAGACAGAATCTTCGAACAAGTAAAAACCTTCGAATACCTTCAAGCACATTCGGAGGTAAACGATTTCCAGCTGCGGACTGGAATGTTTAAAGAAGTTTAGAAAGGTATCGTAAGCAATCGAGAGGTGGAGAATAATACAAAAGTGGCTGTGTTCAAATCAACATTTCTTCTCATTTTGACTTATTATTCTGACTCAGAGACGCTGACAAAGAAAGATAATTCAAGAATACAATCTTTAGAAAAGAGATCCCATCGTAATCTTGAGATAAAATGAGACGAGACAATAAACATCAGGTCGAACCTCCAGCCAACGATTTCATAGGGAAGAACCGACTAAGATGGTTAAAGCATTTTCTGTGAATGAAAAAAAAATAGGGTAGCTAACAAATCCTGTAGAGCAAAAGTAGAGGGCAAGAGAGGAAATGGGAAGAAGAGGTAAAATGAGACTTCTAGAGATGGGGACTTCAATGGAATGACAGAAGGCGCCTTGCTTAAGACCTTTAGAGCTGGAGAGGACTCTTCAGACTTCCTCCTCAAACTGTATAAGCAGTTCAAGAGGATAGAATATGATGATAAAAATGTTTAAGAAGAAGTAAAATATTTTTCCCTCACTTTGGGTAAAGTTTTATAAAATAAAGTTATAAGTAATTAGTAAAAAGGTAAATACTTACCATCCTCATTGAGGACAGGTGTGGCCTGGAGGTAGGTTATGACCTTGGGGGACTTGGGGAAGGGGCAGTGGACCTGCTTCCAGGTGATGAACTCCGTCACCTGCTTCGCCAGCTGCCAGAACTTCTCGAAGTTTATGTGACCGTTCGGTAATCTAGAAGGAAAATAAATAAATATAATATTCCTAAAAATAAAATGTATGTATTTGCATTATATTAAGGAGGAAAATATTCTTATTTAAGGACATAAAAATCAAAAGGAAAAAATAATCACAAGAAAACAAGAAGTGATAAGAATCATACAGAGGAAAATGCCACTGCAAAATATTGGGCTGTAAAAAACATTTGCACAAGTTGGTCAATACTGTCCCACTGTAAATATTTCGAGACCTGGGGCGTTCCAGGGTGCTCTTAATATTCAATATTTTTTATAAGGCTGGATAATAAATTAATGTAGTGGACTGTATTTTAAATGGAATAATATGGGAAAATAATATGATATAAGATTACAATCTATTTTAGAATTGAAAGGAAATTAAAATTTGATTTAGGTTAAATTATTTCTATGATTGCATATCTGCCTGATGCAAGGGTGGGGGCGGTCTCTCCTCTTGATTCATTCATTCATTTCCGGGCCGGTCGGCGCCTTTTCTTATACTCCTCCATTAGGATGAGGATGATACTTGTGAAATATGATGAAAAAGTTTGCGTCTGTAGATGTGCTTTTCTTTTTCTCTGGCTTGCTATCTCTCTTGCTCGCAGAGCATTCTGATCTCAGTGCGAGTACCTCCCTATGACGCCAGATGGCCCTGTGTGCGCTTGATTGTGTTGCTGCATGAAAGATGCCATATCTTAAAATGGCTTAAGGCCCGTGTTCCCTTAACACCCACTATTAAGAATAAATTTTTCGAACATTTCTATCCTATCAGAATTAAATTTTACATCTTCAGAATCGATGAACTCCAAAACCTCTTTTTCTAATTCACATAACCTATTAATTTTTAGTGTCCAGGTGTCTAAAAAATGACAATGCATAGCCGAGAGGTAGGGATAGTAGTACGCATGTGACAGAGTTTTGTATCCATGCTACAACTGTTTTTGTGACGTCACACATGAGACAAGCGTTAGCATGGGCCCCTTCTGACTTACTATAGAAAGCTTCAATATTGCCAATTTCCGATGTACTAATTTTGTTACAATACGATTTAGCATTTGAGGTAAGGCGTTTCTCCATGTATTAAGAATTATTGTGTATGCATTAAGAACCTGTTGTGTAAATTCAAACCAAATGAAGTCCACAAATTATAATACAAGCATTTGCTGCTTCTCCTTGGCCGAAAGTCTAGAATGTCTACTGTTACATCATAGTATCCAATTTCATCAGATGTAACGATTCCAGACAGGAAAGAGTCGATTTGGTTCTTGCAAAGAAGTGTAAAACAAACTTCATAACGCTGATTTTTTAGCGGTCGTTGAATGTGTATGGAATCAACTTTCAAGTATTTTTGACTTTCCATTCGCCTTTAGTTGGTCATCGACTGTTGATTTGATGAGGTTTGGTTTTCCTGAAAGTTCTTGAACCTTTCTACGACCATCTATGCATTCAAAGAAAAACTCTCTCTTCCGAAATATTTCGAACCACCCTTGAATAGAGTACTCATTATTGCTGCTCTCGCCCCAGACAGAATAGTTTGTTGCCGTATGAGCCCGATTACAGCCGAGTGTAAACTTTTAAAACATAAGCATGTATCTTAGTTATATTATATAGATATCTTAGTTCAGAATAAATTATATCTAAGCCACGGAGTGTAACAGAGGTAAACAAACCTTATCGTTAGAGATAGAGCATTCAATTGTGTTGACATTCATATAAATGAATAATTCAGGAAATATAAACAGTTTGTTATATATAGCATTTCCAAGTCAATTGTAACCTTTTAAACTTTTAGCAGAATATTCATGGCTAGAAGTGAAGAAAAGTGTTACAATTGCTTTGGAAAGGATTACATTTGAAATGGAAAGGTTTACATTTGAAATAGAAAAGGTTACATTTGAAATGAAAAGTCACATTTGCTTTGGAAAGGGTTACAATTGACTTGGAAATGCCATAGAACGGTATTATAAAAAAAAAAAAAAACAGCTCAAGCTCCTGTATTATTTTGCAGACAACCCAATACCTCCTTTGGTAATATTGTAATGGAAAATATCTCGTTAAACACACATACTTGATGAATACTTTTAATGTTCGGATGACTAGTTAGTGCCGACTCCACTGGGTGCATCGGGTATACCATTCCGCATAATTAAGTCATCTCCTATTAAATTTGTATAGACTACGACTTACATAGTAAGGCACTCTTGGCAGAGGGTGTGGAGGTCGGATGCGAGGAGCGAGAAGAGGGGTACGACTATACAGTGCTCCGGGTCCCCCTTGTTAAACTTGGAGGCGGCTGCACGGAGGGCGGTCCGGTAGCTGCAATAGTCGTCGTAGAAGGAAACCTCCCTCTCAGCCGGCTCAGCTCCGCTCTGTCAACCAGCGACCACTGCAACAATAGTATTGATTTCAAAAATGTGATATAACGGAGCCGATTTTATAAATTTTAATTTAATAGAAAAATTAATATAAACGTTAATAAACGTTAATAACGGGAAATACTTTTTAAAAATACAAAATTTTACTGTATTGATCAAAAATGTAAAATTAATTAGTGTAAGTTATAATGTAATGCAATATTAAGTAACTAATTTACTATTAATTAATCAATATACGATGTTATAAAGTAATGCATTGTTAATTATAATAATAATAGGCTTACCGAACCCGAAGGTTCGATGCCGATACCACCAAACTTCGCCTGCACAGACTCGTCCAATGTTCACCGGTCAAGCCCAAGCCCCCGAGATCAGCCTTAATGCAATCCTCCCATCGACGCTTCGGCCTACCTTTCGGACGCCTACCAGTCGGTTCAGCGAATACCAACTTTCTCGAAATCCGTTCCTCACTAAGCCCAACAACTTTACGCGCCCATTTGAGTCTCCGCGATGCTATCAACTCAATTATATTCACAGAGTACAAACTCCGCAATTCCGCGTTGTGCAACCTTCTAAACTCCCCAGTGGCCTCATCTCTCTTCGGACCAAATATTTTACGCAGTACCTTATTCTCGAAAACCTTAAGCCGTTGTTCATCCTTCAAAGTAAGCGGCCATGTTTCGCATCCGTAAAGAACCGTTGGAAGAATAATAGTTTTATAAATTCTAACCTTTAAGTTTTTAGACAGAAGCCGCGAGCTAAGCAATTTAGCAACCGAATAATAACACGCATTTCCCACCTTGCATTGTTAATTAAAGTAGTTTTTTAATAAATTAAAATAACGTCCAAGTTTTGTTTTGAAAAGAATAATAGTTTAATGTGACTAAATATTTATTTATTTATTTGATTACAGTTTTAGGTGCCGTGCACAACAACAAAGGTTAGAGGCACCGTGGTCATAAACTATTTACAGATATGGGTACAATAATGTGACTAAATAAATAAAAAGATAAAACTAAAAAGTTCTAAACCTACCTACTTTTCTGCAAATAAAAATAATAATATAACACAAAAAAAAACATTCTTTTGTAAAAATAAAAATAAATAAAAAAATTTTTTGTTGTTTAAAATACAGATATTCACGAAAAATTAATTTCCAATGAATTTTGAACATAATAATGTTGAATGTTAGCGAGGTACTTTGTTTTATAAAATTAATGTGTAGAACCAGCCTCTGAAATTTCCTGTTATTTTACCTCGTTAAGCTTGTACACAAAACATTTCCTATAGAGTGACTCGTTACTGAGTAAAACATTCAGTAGCTGTGCATTATAGAGTTCATCAGAGATATAAAATATAATTTTTTTTTTTAATTCACATTAGTTTATGTTATGTGAAATAAAAAAAAAAGAATAAACATTGGAATGGAAATAGGGGAAAAATATACTCATGAATAATGGATTGCAGATAAGTGGAATAAATTACACTTCAACAATCCCATGTTTATTTAATTCAAGCAGAATAATGTGAGATGTTTTTAACAGGGATTCTAACTTTGATATAAACAAAGACGTTATTTTAATTACAACATTTAGTATATAATTTAACATCTAATAGGTCTATGCTCCTGGCCATTATTAACTTTTTTTTTACACTTTACTTATGAATTCGCATCTGTCAGCAGTATTGTGACAACCAGCAAATGGGATAAAAAATGTACTAAATAATAACATGTCAAGCGTACGTCTTCTCGTCAGGTTTTTTATGTATGTTGTTGGGCATTTACATAATTGAATTATTTTATGTAGTGTTCATAAACCTATAGTGATTTGATTAGTTGGGGCCGTTTGGAGGGTTGATAGGGTTATAAGGAGTCTTAAAAATTTTTATTGAACTAATTGCAGTTTTTGATGTGATTTTTTTTTGATGAGCTCAGAATCTGTAAAACGTATGTCAATACTGGTTTAAGTAGGTATGTGTATGAATTTAATTTCTGTCTAATTATATGATATAATAATTTAGATGGAAGACAATATAGTACTTTCGGTCCGTTGTTGAGAGCCATGTGGTCTTGACATGTGGGTCCTAAGTCATCCTTCGATCGAATGTCAGTCCTAGGTAATGTGCGGAGTTGGTCTAACGAAACCGATAAAAATTGGTAGGCTGCTTTGTCGTAGTCATGTCTTGACTTGTGACTTAATCGAATTTTCCAAAGAGAGAAACAATAATGTAGTAGCATCAAGTGATTTTGTACAGTCAGTGAGGCCAGTTTGGGATCGTCTTTTGTTGTTAAAATTGCAGTATCGTCCGCGTAAGGAGCAGTTAATGGGGCGAGGTGATTTGGTATATGACATATAATTAGGAGAGGAGCATGTATCGATCCTTGCGGCACTCCTGCCAAGACTGGTCAGATATAATACATTTCTGATCCTTGCTGAAGAGAGAAAAACCGAAAAAGAAGGAAAATGTGAATAATAAGAAAGTATGTTCTTGTGTTTAAAGAGAAGCTCCTCTTAGTTATGGCAAGGTTATAACTCAATGCTACCATCGATGTGAATAATTCTCTGTATGTACATATATATGCAATACAGATGATTGAAATAAAAATATACAAAAATGCAAACAAAAAAAAAAAGATATATAAATTATCACTGTATGTTAAACAAATATTACTAGAGGTATAAAAATAAGTATACTTAGTTTTGGCCACTGGGGAGTAGCTATAAGAAGAGAACTCTAGGACTAACTAGGTATTACGACTGGACAGAGAGAGGATGGGGACAGTTCTAGATGTTGAAGTATTGTTGGCAGTTACTACGAGTTTGTAGTCGCCGCAGAAACTCCTGCCAAAGATCGAAAAGTTAGTGGGACCACGTCTTCACTGACCTTCTCTGAATATTCAAATTTCATATAACGAAATAACTGTACAGTAACTAACACTGGGGTGTGGTAGTGGACAGTAATTCGTACAAACATTTTTTTAGAAAATACTACGTTAGACAGTTTTTGTTTTTAATTTATGGATTCTAAGTTTCGAGTTGCCGATAGTGTTTCTATTATTTATCATATTTTAAATTGTCTTTTAGCTTTTAAAAATAGATAATAAAAAAAATACATAGAGTAAAATAATTTTTAAAAAAAATTAAGATAATAACACAAATTAAAAGGCAAGAAAAAAATCATAAAGACATAAAATATCCATGCCCTTGTTGATATATGTGTACGTGTTCTTATCCAATCAGATGTAATTCCGAAAACTTGATTACATATAACATAAAATGAGAAATGCATGTTGACAACGACTAATTCCTCGCTCATTTATAGAAAATTACTTAACTGAAACGTTGAATTCCAAAAGGTACTAAATCCATTCTAGGAAATATTACAGGAAGTGTAAAAATCTCTCATTACTATATTATGCAACCGACTTATTTGATTCTTTTGGCATTATAATCTAGTGTTGTTTTTTTATAATATTAATAAAACTATTTTGAAGATATAAAAGAAATGTTTTTGGATGATTTGGAACGAAGCTAACTGTATAGTGATTAATTTTAGAAAATAGTTGGATTTCAAAAGCGCGCATTGAGATGACTTGAGTGTTCATTAGATAAAATTTAGTAGAAGATTTAGGTAAAACTAAATCATAAGAATACCAATATATGCAAATATCAATTTAGTAAAAAATGTCCTTTAGTACCCTATGAAAATCGATGTCTCAATTGCCCGAATTGCTAAGCGCCGTTATGTGTTGTACTTCTTAACCCGCAAGACTTTCTTGTACTGCGGGTAGTGAAGTTTAACACGCCTTTCAATAGCATCTGAATCGAAGGCTGACGTGATTATAGAATATTTTTTTTTATATACCTAGTGACTGTCAAGATTTGACAACAAATCCTATATGGTCAATACATGTTTGATATAGTTCAATACAAACTATTATAGTATCTATTTTCTAAACATGAACTCAATACTTGATTAAACCTAGATTTATATTTGACGATACGCATCTGCCTTTCAGAGGATAAGGTTTAAAAAAATAACCTCTAGAAGTTATTTTATTAAACTTTATTTATTATATTAAATACGTTAATACTTATAAACTTTGTTTATAGAAATGAAGATTCTATAAAACAATGTTGATTTTTACTTTTACTTACAAATATTTATAATACATAGAAAGGAAAAGTATTGTTCTAATTTCCATTTGAATTCTAGTTTTCAACGGAAATTCAACAGTTTAGTGCCCTCCGAGTCAACTAAAGAAGTGCGCAAAAAGGCCTGTTTGTGTGTTGAAAAATGTAAAGTCGTACGAAACTACAATTTTATATTTAAAACAATTAACCCCCGAGATGTTAAAGCAACTTTTACATTGAAATCGGCGAACCAGAATAGCCACTTTATACCTTGGTCTTGACAACTTTTTTCTCAAAAAGGCCCATGTGATTTTAATTCACCTCAGTGGATCAATGCAATATTTAATGTGATTTAATTCAATTTAGGTTTTATTCTGATTGAAATAGTTTGACAGGGCTTAAATGCCGATATTCTAAATTTTTTCTTCTAAATACCTTTAATTTTGTAGATTCATATACCAATTTTCATAGCATTGATAAAAATAAATAAATATAATGAACAAATTTGATACCAAATTAAAGAGAAAAGAGCAAAAATATTGTTTTAATGTAATTTTTTGTTTGAACAAAACTGTTGGAAGGGTAATGATTTTAGAAAAAAAATATTATCTTATACACAGAGTTGTAGAAGTTAACGGAGAGTTAGAAAACCCGATAAAACAAACTGATTGTCGCAGATAATAATATAATATATTATTTAATAAATAAATGTTGCATGAAAACCCAATGTAAATTCCTAAATCATTTTTCACCTGTAACGGTATTTATAAGTTCCTAAATATATTTCATCAACGGAGTTAAGTGAAAGTTGTGTGTAACATAAAATTTTTCATATTATTACTGCGAATTAAAAAAAAAAATATTACTGATGCATATTTTTTAAATTTTAATATTAAATTATTAAGTTAATAGTTGTATGAAAGGGGCCGTATGAATCGATAATGCTGATTTTTAATTTTACTATTTAGGTAATTTATAATCATTGAATATTGATGAAAATATTTTTGAATGTCGTCCCTTGTTTAATTTTTTTTTTGTTCGAAACGACTTAGTAAAATTTGATCACCGATGAAAAAAAAGTATGTTTTATTATAATATTATGTTTAAAAAAAGATGTTTAACATTGAATCTACCGCTTACTAATAACTGCTTTAATGACATAAAGATGAAATTTTAAAATTTAATCTTGCAGATGAGTATAATGACATCCTAAACAATAACGTTAGGGGTGGGAAGGAATGGAATTATATTATCCTTTGAGGGCTCCCTACTTACATAATTCGTTTTCCTTCTAGAAAGCAGCAATTTCTCCAATTTAGAAATTTAGAAAGTTTACAGCATGCATTGTATTAGTCTAGAGGGGGTCAGGAATAACAGATTAAATTTTCCTTGAAATAATGTCATTTCTTTAATGTTATACACTTAAATAGAGATGGCCTGCTTGGCATATGCAGTTTTAAAAGAACCAATGTATATGGGTCTTTAAAAAAAAAAAAAGAAGTTAATTAAGTAATTATACGCTTTATATGGAAGTCAAAACTTTATTTAATAAATATGTTTTTGGTAAAAACGAAAAACTTTAAACGAAATTTTTTTGTTTACCTTTTCTAATTCTATATAAAATAATAAAAATACAAACAAAATTCTTGAAAACCACAAAAATTAACAATCACAGTACATAGCATAAAATGTTTACTTTAATTATTAGTCAATGCCGTAATTAGACAGATGGGTCTCATATGAAATATCATACCATAATAAAATGATAAAAAAAATATAAAAATGAATTATGTAAATTATTTTATTTAACTTAAGGATAGGAACAGTTGGTAGTAGATAATATAATAGCTTGACAATGTACAGTTTTTTACAGATAGTACAACGCGTTGTTCTTATTTAAATAAAATATAGGAAAAAGGGAATTAATTTAAATAATTCAATTAAGTCAAAGATGGTGCTCAATTAAAAGTAATTGACCAGCAGATGGACCCAATCTAATTGGGTTGTGGGTTAAGGGCCTAGTTGTGGATTTCGGCTTCTATTGTAGAAAATTAATAATTTATAACAAAGTTGAAATAAATTAATAAAGATATTGTGACGGGCCTTATGTGTGTAATGGAGTGAGGTTACAAACACACAGCTGGTAGGAGCAAAGAGTTTATGTGAAATGGATTTGTCACTGCTTCAAACATGTTTATATTTTTGTTCTTATTGTACATATTTTAAGCCGATTTTTATTTTTTTATTAAACTTTTTGTATTTTACTATTTTAGAAAGATTATTTTATCTTCTAGTGGCAAATCCATTGTAACCTCTAGCCAGCTGTTGTATTTTATCTGCGTTGTCATTGTGCGTTCCTTATTTTCTTCTCTGTCTCTATTTTTCGTATATTTATTCAAAATGTGCATCAGCTCAAAAATAAGAATATTTTTATTGGGTTGATGCAAAATTAATGCAGGTTTTTAGTAGGTATTGTAAATACGCCATATCTTTACTTTAACCATATATATTTAATCAAAATAATTTCCATCTGAATCAATGCACTTTTGCCAACGTTCAACAAGCTTTCTTATTCCACCAGAAAAAAAATCCGAATCCCTGGACTCAATGAAATCACGAAAAGAATTTTCAATGTCGTCCTGGTTATGAAAATTTTTCTCCCTCAAAAAGTTGTCCAGATGCCTGAAAAAGTGGAAGTCTGTAGGAGAGAGGTCAGGTGAATAAGGCGGATGTTGGAGAACTTCGTAGCCCAACTCGTGCAGTCGTCGAAGCGTTGGTTGTGCAACGTGTGCTCTGGCGTTATCGTGGAGCAGGATCGGCCCCTTCCGATTCATCAATGCTGGGCAAAGACGTTGCAATTTTTGAGTTCCGAGTTCCGCCGCCATTTCTCGTGTGGTTTTGGTTGGGTCTTCTTCCACTTTTGACCTCAGCTGGTCGTTGTCCAGAGCAAGATGACGGCCCCGACCTTCCTTGTCTTCGAGGTCGAAATCTCCTCTGCGAAACTTCTGGAACCAACGCTGCACCGTGCACTCATTAATAGCCCCCTGACCCCACACTTCATTAATATTACGAGCCGTTTGCGCAGCGCTGCGCCCTAATTTAAATTCGTAAAAATAAATTTGACGAAAATCGCACTTTGACATTTTCGATTCAAGACCTTTGAACACACTGAACAAAACGATTTTACTAAACAAATTCATGGTGAAAGAGAGGGTATTAGATAAGGTTTGTTTTGGTATAATAATGATCAATGTTAGGATTAGCTTTGTTTACACAATTGGAATTAAGATATTGCAATAGAGGAAACCTGCATTAATTTTGCATCAACCCAATATTACTATCCTTCAGCACCTGGCTATTTATTTATTCCACTTCCACCTCTTTTAAAATATAAAATGAATTCAATACATTTATATCAGATAACGAAGAAATTTGACCTCTATTATTTACATCGTTAGAGTAAGGCACTTATGAAATGCATACATTCGAGATCCGTAGAAGGCCGAAGGATAGTTATAAAAGAAGACTACTACCCAACCCCAAAACCATCACAGGAAGAAGGCCCCTTGGGATATTCATAAAATAGCAAATTCATGATTTGTGTGTATAATGAATGACATTAATTAAATATCGAATTTGAGCAGGTCGACAATGATATGACAATCAGCAAATGAATGGAAGGGATAAAAACAATGACAGACATGAGGAAGAAGAGAGCTCTAATAAAAATGATCCGCAAACCAGGAAAATATCTATACATTTATGCATCGTTTATCTATATTGTATATTATATGGCTTACTTTTAATTACCCTAATATGATGATTCATTATTTATATTAATTAAAATGTATATAACAAGACTTTGGCTAATCAAAACATAACACCTGACCATCATTTTAGCTTCTGTTCACCTAAATTTCTACATCAGTGGAGTAAAATCTCTTTAAAACAGTAAGTTTTTTTTTTTTTTTTTTTACCCTTATTTCGCTTTTTTAAGCTATAAAGGGTTTCCGGGTCAGAGAGTGGGGTAGGGAGATTTATCTAGAGTTAAAAGGCACCGATATGTGATTGCAGAGAACCCAAATACCTTCGTAGCATGATCCATGTTACGCATATATTTCAGGAGGTCCCTCATCTAACTACTTTTTAGCCTTTTGCAAGTGTTGTGGCAAGTTGTTAGTAATCATGTTTTTTTATTAATGAGTTGATATGACCGTGCAAATTGAGACGTTGATTTCCAAAAGGCACTATATCCATTCTAGGAAATTTTACAGGAAGCGCCAAAATCTCTCGTTATCATATTATTAAAGCTGCTAATTTGATTCTTTCCGCATTGAAATATAGAATTGTTTTTTTACTATATTAATAAAACCATATTAAAGCTATGAAATGAAATGTTTTAGTATGATTCAGAACGAAATTAAATGTGTAATTAGTACCTTAAGAAATTAATAGTATTTCTAAATCGCGTTATTAAAGGACACTCAAGTGAACTGAACTGAAACGTTGAATTCCAAAAGGTACTAAATCCATTCTAGGAAATATTACAGGAAGTGTAAAAATCTCTCATTACTATATTATGCAACCGACTTATTTGATTCTTTTGGCATTATAATCTAGTGTTGTTTTTTTATAATATTAATAAAACTATTTTGAAGATATGAAAAGAAATGTTTTTGGATGATTTGGAACGAAGCTAACTGTATAGTGATTAATTTTAGAAAATAGTTGGATTTCAAAAGCGCGCATTGAGATGACTTGAGTGTTCATTAGATACAATCCAATTTAAGATTCAGATAAAACTAAATGAGAAGAATATAAATATGTAAAAATATCAATTTCGTAAAAAATGTCCTTTAGTACCTTTTGGAAATCAACGTCTCAATTGTCGAGAAAACGTTTGTCTCTCGTCCGGTTAAAATCTGTTCGTTTCCTGTTGGTGTGTGAAGGTCTGTAAGTCGAGTAATGTTGCTAACGTGCCATAGATAATTAGTTATAACTCTTAAAGTTTCGGATTGAAAAATATGAATTGTACGTACGTTTTTCTTTTTGGCTGTTCCGTATATCTGTGACGCGAAATCGGTAAGCAAGAGTGTGTGTTAAATGTATGATAAAATATTACTCATTTTAGAAGCATAGACAGGTTACATTAAATAAATCATAGAGAGGGTATTCTAAAAAGAGATAGCAAGGATCTTCCGTTGAAATGCTAGAACTGCTAGTAACATGACTTAGACAAGTTTGACAGTTGGAGAGCGCAGGAAAAGTTGCTTTGGTCAGTGACTGACAGAGAACCACCGCTGGCCGTCTTGTCAAACTTCCTCAGCAAACAGATGTTTTCTCTGGGTTAAAACTCACAGCGATTTAGGCACACAGTAGCGAATCACTTAGATAGATACGATTCAAGTCACACCGGTCACTAAGATTTTATCTATACAACATAATTTTTTTGTTTTAATTCATAAAATTTAAATATAAAAATGGTCATTATGATTCATCATAATTCTAATTATTCATGCATATAAATCAAGGATAAAAACAGTTTTGTTTTCTCATTTAGTAAATAATCAAATTTATTTATTTTTTTAACTTTGAATCTCTATTCACACATATTAATAATATAATAAATAATCAGTAAATGTATGATGAAATATTACTCATTTTAGAAGCATATCTATCAAACATAGCGTGATTAACATGAGAGAGGGTAGTATCCAACCTGCGGCACCAACCCCTGGTGTCAACTTGAACTATAAAATGAAAAGATCTTTCGTTCAACTCTTCTTCAGTCTTATGTGGTTATTACCTGGGATGTATATTGTAAGCATATTCGGATAGTGTGTCCGTATTCGTTCATTGACAGTTGACATGTGAAGGCGAGTGTGTAAAGTTATGTTACTAACGTACCATGATGCTTTTGTAATTCTTCTGAAAGTTTTGGCCTAAAACTGTCTCTTATATCTTTGATTTATAAGTCCAAATATGGTTTATTGAGTAATTGTATGTGTTCAATTTTTATGTATCAGTTTGGGATGCTTTGAAAAGAGCGAACAAAGAAATCTCAGTATTCGGTTCAGAGTTGTTTTATTTTCTTCTTGATATGTGGACTACATGTCATCCTTGGCTTAAACGTTAGACCAAGGTAGTGTATAGTGTGTGTATGTGTTGTCCACGAAAACTGGAGGAGACGCCTCATGTTTGTCAGAGCGAGATAAGTGATGTAATGTGATTTGACATGATTTAATAAGATTTTCTAGAGTATAAACCAGTCATGTAATTTTAATTAAATACTTTTGTTTGATTTGTGGGGCATGTGTTTGATTTTTATGTTTTGTTAAAATTGCTGTGTCGTATGCATATGTCCCTGTTAGCATGTTATAGCTGTAAGGCATGTTATGGGTCTATGTAATTAGACGTCTGAATTAATAACTATTGAATGCATTCCATTGAACTTTGCATTTATTTAATTAGTTTTATCAATATAGTTCTGTTCTCTAGGAATTCGTAAAAGTGTGTGAGGTCAATAACAATAATAATTTTAAATCTGGGGTCAACTGGGGCAAAACATTTAATAGCATAATGACAATATTAGTAAAAAAAAAAAAAAATGAGTTTGTTGAGTTTCCAATCTTTATTAAGGTGATACACATATATTAAAACTGGTTATTTTTTGTCTCTTTGGACTAAGATGGTGTGTGTAATATAAAATAACAGTTTTAGTGAAACGTTGGATTCAAATATGAATACTGTCAAGATTTCGAAGAAATGAAAGGATGAAAGAAGTCGAGAATGTGAAAGAGGTAGAAACAGTAATTTAACTGAGAGTCATATAAGGAAAAGTATCACATGTAAAAAAAAAAAAAAAAAAAAAAAAAAAAAAAAAAAAAAAAAAAAAAAAAAAAAAAAAAAAAAAAAAAAATTCCAGATTTAGAATAAATACTAAAAGACGTATCATGCAATTTGCTGATTTAAGTGATACAATTTCATTTAGGTACACACGGGGGTTTTTCCTGAAGGTAGTTTTAGATATTCGATTTTTTTCTTTTATCTTGCAAGTAGAATTGTTTTTTCTCAAATTACCTTACTTTAGAAATTACTGGTCAATTACTAAAGATTTTTAGATTAATTTTCCACGAACTTTCAATGTTTCAAGATCGGAAGTCTTTTAAGATTATAATGAAGTTGTTCAGAGAACCGTTTTTTGTTAAAAAAAAAAAAATGTATAAATGAAGAGTAGATGGGTTTGATATGATGACAAATAGGAAGTTAAACCGAATCCTAAACTGTAAAGACATTCAATAGAAACCATGGATAACAGCAAAATCTGATAATCTAATTTCCCTCCATAATAGTTGACAACCATCTTGTGTCTCTTAAGGTTAAGTATCGGTTTCCAAAATATAACAAGACATTTGTGATACATATTTTCTTTTTTAGGCCTTGTCTCCTTGCATCTTTGATTGGTCTATGAAAGTGTGTTGTTTTAGCAACATTTTTTTTTAAATTTAATTATTTATTGATATATACAACTGTATTGTTCAACACATCTAGTAAATAGGCTAAAAGAAAATAAGCATGAAGAAGACATGTAGAGAAGCTACCAAGGGCCAGCACTCTAAAAGTATTCTAAACTAGAAGGTCTCGATGCCATCTTCTTTTTAGATGTCTCGAAGGATTATCAGGAATTGAAGAGGAAGAAAGGATTGAAACTAGAGGATTAGATTAGGAATGGGGTTTGTCATGAAAGGAATGAAAATCTTGTTCGGGCCAAATCAGCAACATACTGCACTTTTTTAAAACTCATTAAATTAAGAAGTTTTTCTGAGATCAAGAAATCTAAAACCTAACGATAGAAGAGTAATAGCCAATTAAAATTTCTAAATATTCTTAAAAATATTAAGTTAATTAATTGCATGACGTTGTATGACACTTACTTTCTTATTTAAGGGTTTCACTTCTTAAACTTCTGGAAAATTTTCTCTTCTTTCATTTAGAAAAACTTGTTAGTAGATTTGATTTTTTTCCGATGAAAAGCATAGATACCAGGATTTTCAACTCAAAATTAGATTCACCTCTCTAACTGTTTGAAATCGAACTATGGGTCATAGAAAATTTTTGTTCCGATTGAGGCTTTTTATCTGCTATCGTAGTATGGCGAGATATAATGAGACACCATGCACATATAATAAAAAATATAAAGTCACAGTTAACAACTAAATGCACATATATAAATACACTCATACTTATTTAAAATATGGTGGAGGAATCCCTGACTAGACTTTTCCTAAACGTGTGGATAGAAAAAACTGAATCAAAGGGATCCCAGCGCCTCTTTTTCAGCGGTGTTACTGGTATTAGCCAGTGGAATCTAAACGAGCTATAGCCACAAATATACAGCACTTGACAGAAGAATAGGCCTAGTGTCAGAACTCTAGTATAAATATTTACAAAGTAACTCGGGGACACTGTCATTATATGTAATGACATCTCGTTAGCAGTTTAAAATGATATTGTTTTGTGAGCTGATAATCGGTAGATATTTCCGAATAGTCAAGTCCTTAGGGGATTTAATTTTTTCTGTTAATAAGCCTAAAATCATCATATATTTAAGTGAAATTATAATTATGCTATAAAGCCTTGAAAAACAGCTGTAAAAATGCAGTAATTTACGAGTCTCAAACTATTATTCAACGGGAATTAATTAAAGCTGATAATTTTAGTTTATTTTCCCACAGTCCCCGATACGCGTTCTTTTTTTTTAATTTTGCACAAAAATACCAAGGCATTCCACGAATATCCTAACACCTAGACGTTTATATTTTCAAATTATCTTAAAATAGGGGCAATTGAAGTGATTTAATACAATAACTCAGTTAGTTTTTGAAGTGGAAAAAAATTATAAGAGTTTTTTTAACCTATAAAACGCGAGTAAACATTTTGAAAAAAATCTTAGATGGTCAAGCGAGCAACTTATAAATGATGTGATTTCCTGATATCTCAGGATATTTTATTTGAATGAAAAATTGTAATGAAAAAATAAATAATAAATAGATCTATTACAAATGATTTTGGTTTATTATTTTCAATAATGAACCTTTGTAATAGACCCCCTAAAAGAAGAAATTTTCCTTTGCCAAAATTTGAAGGCTTACATTTTAAGATACATTGAACCTGAAAAACGAATAGATCGGTTAAAAAATAACAGAGATATAGAAGTGGTAATTTTTAACCATGACGATCATTTTAGCCATTATCCTTTGAATTATATACTGCTTTTCAAATTGGTTAACTGTCTATAAATAGCTTTATAAACAGCTATGTCCTAATATAGTTATTTAGAAATAATAAACCATTGTGTAATCATTTGTAGCGTTTTTAATTTAAATTAAAAAGAGTAATAAATTTATTTAAAAGTTTTAATGGGAACACTTAACTTTAGCACATTTGAGAACAAACTGGTGGCTGTTAGAAGTGAGGGTATATATTGCCCCACTAGAGGGAACAGAACACTTTACTGAGATGCGGGTAATTTGTCGTCTTCAACTCATCGCCCCCACCTCCAATCGGCAGCTCTTCTCCTTTTGATTTCTCCACTTCATTTTATTCTATTTCTATATTTATTTCAGGATAACAAGAGTTGCTAAGGAAAATATCACTATATCAACGAAATTCATAATTCATTATGAAGTATTTCGTATGAAGATGCATCATCTTTTACCGATGGATTCCAACAAAATATTCCGCGAATTCATTCATTTAATCTGTACAATGGCAAAAAACAACTAAATATATATATATATATATATATATATATATATATATATATATATATATATATATATATATTAATGATGAAGTAACACTCCCGGCGATGAAGTGAAAGATAACCAAGCGAAACAGATTCTTCAAGTCCTAGAATAAAGTGTAGAATATGCTAGACCCAGGACCTAAGATCCGACTACGAACCACACAATAAAATTTAAGTGAATAATTCTAATTACTCCCTTGGCTATTCATAATTATTTTTATTTTATTTTTGCCGTTTCATTAAATTAGTTTAACATAATTTTCTAATGACATCTTACGGACACCCTAGACCTCATCCACTTGTTGAATCACTGCCTTATATACTGTTTTATATATATATATATATATATATATATATATATATAAATATAATAAATAAAAAAATATATATAATATATCAGACTGAACGATAACAGGAAATGATTTTTTTAATTCTTGTGAATATATTTGTCTCTTTAAATTACTTAGGATAATTAAATTTATCTGTTAACTGCTGGTATAGGGATAAGTAAAGTTGTTTTTTTTTCTTTTTAATATATAATCCTAGTAAAAATAAACTTACTACTAATAACGGACAAGTTTCTTAACCCTAATAAGCTTATTAAATAAAATATTGACAAGTGTGTCAATGTATTGCACATATGTTGGACCATACAGGGCAAGCTTAACATATTACAGGCCTAATTAAAAAAATGTAATAACTTTTTACTAATGATATTAATCCTAGAAAACATGGATAACAGGGGGAATAATTTTTATCATCCCACAACATCTAACCCGTATACGCTAAAATTCACTGATTGTCAAACTCATGACGGGTGTAAAAAAAAAAAAAAAAAAAAAAAAGGAATTAAGTTTTAAATTCAATAAAATAAATCATCCTTTTATGTTCTTAATGTTTATTGTCTTTTTAAGTGTATATATTTTTTTATTATGTGAGTTAAAAAGAAATCAATAATAAAATGTTATATCAGAATCAAGGTTGAATGCATATCTGCACGATTTTTAAACCTAACAATCTGGACGAATGCATTTATTTATTTTTATTCGTTTTTTTAAAGTTGGCTCCTTTTTTTCCTGACGCTCAATATATAATCAATATTAGATAAGATGGACCCGATGTAGAAGGGTTTTGGTGATTTTTTCTTTAAGATTCACCAAACATCCGGAAAAAAATTCACAGTCACAGGCAAACTTACACTGTCTATACTTAAAAGGACACCATGACAGAGAAGGGATAAAATAAATCGACATGGGTAGTTCCTGAAAAAAGGTCAAAGTTTAACGAGATTTAGCAGGAGTAGCAACAGGAATAGGAGATCAAAGCTTTTCCTCTGCCCTATAATGAGTCTTCTTCACAAAGTCCGACTGATCTCTAACCCAATACACCCAATTCTAATGAAAGATTAGTCAGAATCGAATGTCTTGCAATGCGTATAAGGCTTGATGTTGTTAGTAGTTTTCAGAAGATATTACTAATTCTAAAAAAAAATTAATTTATCAAATTATTAAAAATATATAAAATCGTTGCGATTATATTTACTATAAACATAATACCTGAAGAGACCATTTTGCCATGTTTTATTTTATTTTTTATCAAATAAAATAATTTTATCAACAGAGAGTGTGGTAAATTACAAGTAGAAAACAGAATGATATTTATTTGATTATTTTATCTTTATGAAATGGATGTACGCTTCAAAGATTTTTGGTTCAGCAAAAATGACTCACATACAAAAGCTGCAATCATTTCAATCCAAAATTTTAAGACTCATAACGACAGCTCCTTGGTACGTAAACAACAGAACCCTACATACAGACTTACAACAACCAACAGTTGACCAACATATACGAACTCTCTATTCTCGTTTTCACAGTAAACTTAACGGACACGACAATACAATGATTAACGACATGTCAATAGCTGAAATGCCAGTCAGAAGAAGGCTAAAACGAAGCTGGATGAAAGACATCCTCTACTAAATTTAAGCCTTGGAAGGGCTTTTTATGGATACTGATAAAAAACAATTATAATTCTGTTTATGATTCATTAATTAATAACTGCTAGCAGTAGTTCAAGAGTTTAATCTTCCGCCGTTAATAGAGCGCTACTGCTAAACCTGCACGATTTACTTGTATTACGGGTAGTGTTGCCCAGCGCGCCTATAAATGAACAATCTAAATAGCTCTTAAAATTAGATATGTGGGGTCACCTTTGGTGTTATAGCTAGAAAAATAGCCTTCATTGCCTAAAAGCCATAGGCCGGAACCCGGTGGATCTCTACCGGCTGAAGGTTTATCAAGCTTTTTTGCTTGAATTAAAAAAAAAAAAAAGAATATGAAGATAAAAATTTTATGGGAGAAGTTAGTTGAGGATTCAATAGAATAAACACACAATTAAGTATAAACCTAAATTAATAATTTTGGCCTAAATCATAGGCCTTGTTCAGGGCTATAAAAAAAACCAAAGATAACAATTTTATAGCCCTGAAGAAGGCCTATAATTTAGACCGAAACGTCGGCGCTATTAATTAATTTTATGCTTAATTGTGTGTTTATTTGACTGCACCATAAACTAACTTCTCCCATATACACACACAGTCAACCATTCTTACTTCACGATAAAAATCTTATTTTTAGTTACAGAGTTGTACTCTACTGTATATAAATATATTTTTTTTATTGTATATATATTTATTATTGTATTTTATTCTATATATATTTTTTTTTAACGTAACATATATGATATAGTTAATATGATTAAGATCAAGTCTCAGGGCCATTTCTTCTAACTTAAGACGACACTTCCTTCCATCCATTTTTCTTTCCCACTTCCTATTCTATCTTTAAATTCTTTAATCCATTATTCACTAATTCGACGGTCCAAACTCCCGTATATAGTTATATAAAAAAAATTATATATTGATATAGTTATATTTACACCTGTCATGTGATTGACAATCATTGAATGAGAGTAGTTTATAAAGTTTATGTGTCGTGATAGGCATGATTGAAAGAGGATGCCCAGCGACACCTCTTCCTGGCTAGTTTCCTAATTAGCATTTATGCTACAGAGGTATATACATAGAGGTTTCTCATCCAACTTCTTTTTAGCCTTCAGCACCGGTTGTAAGGCATGTTGGCATGCAAAATGAAGGTGTGTATGTAAAATGATCTTGCTAACGAACCGTCGCGATTTTGTAATAATTCTAAATATTTTGATTGAAAAAATTTAATCGTACATGTGTGTTTTTTTGGCAGTCATGTATATTTGTGAAGCGTAAGTCCAAACTGGATTTAGTAAGATAAGATAAGATAAGATAAGATAAGCCTTTATTTACACATATTTACAATATTTGTTGGTACATAAACTTTATATATATTTATTTTTATTTTAAAAACACTTTTAATAATTGATGTAAGTAAAACAATGTGACCAAATATTATATACAACTTTTAAATAAAATTTGCTAACATCTTTTTTACTAAAATTGCCAAAAAAAACAAACAAAAAACTTGATTAAATAAAAATTTTTATCTTTAGATAAATAAAAATAAAATGGTTTTCTACTAATGTGTAGGCCTCTCCTGAAGGAGGAATACGTACCTTCTGGGTTATGAGTTCGCCGCTGGTTTTTCAATAACTTGGCATTTTAATTCCCAATATTTTGGATCTTCTGTTTTCCTATGCCAAGATATTCCTTCTTGTTTCCTAATTTCGTCCGACCATCTTTTGAGTTGCCCTCCTTGCTTACGTTGCTTTCCGAGAGGTGTCCATTCGGTAATTGCCTTGCTCCATCTGGTGTCTTTTATCCGCATTAAATGGCCAGCCCATTCCCATTTCAGCTTCCTTATACAACCCACAGCATCCCTCACCAAAGTGGTCTCTCTCAGAGTCGTATTTTTTACTTTATGCTTTAAATTCACATTTATCATACTCCTCTCCATTCTTCTTTGCCAAACGTTAATTCTTCTTTCCTGGGATTTAGTGAGAGACCATGTCTGGCTTCCATAAGTCAAAGTTGGGAGAATGCAGGTATTGAATACTAACCTTTTCCATTTAATTTCGGTGGAGCTTTTCATTAAGTTTTTAAAAACCCAAAATTTTTTCCAGCAAGAGGCAATCCGTTTTTGAATTTCTTTGGAAAGGCGGTCATCGAATGAAATGGTCTGTCCTAGGTAAGTGGTGTCTTTGACTAATTCTATTTTTGCGAGAACATTTTCTATTTTGGATATATTTTCTGAATTTGTCATTATTTTAGTTTTAGATAAATTCATCACAAGACCAACCTGACCACACACTCTCTCCAAGTCTTTCAGCATTTCTATTAACTCGTCCTGGGTACTTGATATCAACACTATGTCGTCTGCAAAATTTAGATGATTTAATTTGTTTCCGTTGATATTAATTCCTTTGGTTTGCCATTCCAAATTTCTAAGAGCGAATTCTAGGACCGCTATAAAGAGAGTTGGAGAGAGAGGGTCGCCTTGCCTAACTCCCTTTTTTACAGGAAATATAGGTCCTTTAATATCTGTTTCAACATAGGCGATGTTATCACTGTATAGTTCAGTAATTATAGAAATGTATTTTTCTGCCACGCCTATGTGTTTTAGAGCTGAAAATATACTGTCATGCTTGAGGCTGTCAAAAGCTTTAGTGAAGTCAACAAATGCTAGATACAGAGTAATATTATACTCTTTTGATTTTTCTATTAACTGGTTCACAGTGTGAAGATGGTCTATGGTTGAGAAACTCTTCCTGAATCCTGCCTGTTCAACTGTTAAAAAAAGTATTCAATTTGTTTCTTTATTCTATCATTTAAAATTTTTGTGAATAGCTTACCAATAGCCGAAATCAAAGATATGGGTCGATAATTTCCAATTTCTTCTTTATCCCCTTTTTTGTGTAAAAGAATTATTTTAGATCTTTTCCATTGTGCTGGGACTTGCTCTTTAATCAGTACTTCGTTAAATATTGTGCACAAAGCCTCGACTAGGATGCTGCCTCCAGCTTTTAACATTTCATTTGTTATACCGTCTTCTCCTGGACTCTTTCTTGTTTTCAGTTTATTTATAGCGTTCTCTACCTCTGATTTAAGAATATTTGGTTCTTCATCTTCTTCATTTTTTCCAGTATATTGTTTAGATGCTTTCGATGAATGCTCTTCTTTGTAGAGGTTTTTGTAGAAAGATGTTGCTATTGAAATCATCTCTTGTCTATTTGTTGTGCTTTGTCCTTGTCTGTTTTTAATTGAAAGGATCCAATGTTTGCCTGGGTTAAGTTCTTTTCTTAATTGTTTAGTTGATTTGTTGTTTTCCAAAATTTCTACAATTTTTCTTTCTCGGAATATTTTTAGGTCTGTTTTTATTTGAGTCCTGATTTCTCGATTGAGCTGTCTGATTTCGCTCTCCTCTCCCGAGTTTATTTTTATTTTTCTTCTTTTTTCTAAAAGAGAAAGCGTATTTTCTGATAGTTTATTTACATAGCCCTTTTTCTTACCCACTTTATTTTTTACTTCTATTGCACTGTTAATTATGGTATCTGTTATTTTATTATATCTTTGTTGGATATCTGGAAGTTTGTTTTGCTCTTCTATATTTAAATTGGATATCAATTTTTCTTGAAACCTTTCCATCTCCATGTTATTTAGGGTTGTGAAATTATTTTTCTTATTTTTAAATCTTCTTTCTTTCTTTAGCGTGTCAATATTTAATGATGTTCTGACAAGGCGGTGATCTGAATTGAAATTAAATTTCGTTAAAACTTCTATATTCTTAACTGAGCTTAAACTGTTTATTAAAACGTAATCATATTCATACGTTTTTTTGTCTGGAGCCATCCATGTCCATTTGTTTTTTAGTTTATTGTTGAAATAAGTATTTCCTATTTTTAACTGCTGGCCGTATGCAAAATCGATTATCATCTCGCCCCCTTCGTTCCTGAAGCCGTAGTTAGATGCTCCCATTATCGCTTCTTCCCCATCTAAGCGCTGACCAACTCTTCCGTTCCAGTCACCCATTACTAGCACCGTGCTTTTCTTATTCCTATGTGTTGTAAGCGTTGTCACTAATTCTGAATAAAATAATTCTTTGACTATATTAGAAGATCTAGCAGTAGGAGCGTGTATTTGTATTAGTAGCAATTCTTTTCCCTTATTTATCCTTAACTTCAAAAGGGCTATTCTTGAGTTAATTTCTTTAAATTCAATAACATTATTTTTCCATATTTTATTTATGATAAAACCGACACCATACTGTCCTTTTTCAGAGTATGTATGCATAAAAATTTCTCCTGTTTTTGTTTCCATTATTTGCGTATTTCTTCTTCTTATTTCACATAGACCGACTACATCCCAATTAATATTGTTTAGAGCCTTTTCTAATTCAATCCATCTTTCTTCCCCTAGTAAAGTTCTTGTATTAAATGTACATATTCTGATGATATTTTTAGTAGTCCGATAATTGATGTTTTCCTGATTTGAAATTTCCTCTGTCTGTCGAATAGGTTTTCCGTCGGTAATTTCGGTTTTTTGTCAGTCCTCTGTTTCACTTGCGCTATCCTGTATTTTTTTTGGGTTTAGATTATGAACTTTAGAGTTTTTTTTAAAGAAAAAAATATCTAAGCTATTGCTCCTATGACGCTTCACTTCTGTTTTAATTGTTGCAATACTAACACCATTCCTATTTTTCAGTTCTTTTGGTTTAGGAGATTTCTCTTCACTTCTCTGTCGTTTTCCTGTTTTTTGTGGTTCATTTCTCAGATTTTCCAACGAATATAATTTGTCATTGATCAACAGTTTATCGTATCTGTAAACGGCTTTATCCCCTCTTTCTTTGTGAAATTTTAGAAACGGGAATAATTCCTTTCTAATTGCTCTAATGTTCTGAGGTAGATCTTCTTTAATAACAATATGTTTAAAATCTTCGTTTTTCCTTAATATGCCTTTTTTCCTGATTATTTCATTTCTAAGATATATTGAATTAAATTTTACCAGTATTGGACCAGAAGCATTTTTTTTGTTTAGCCTAATAATATTATCGATGCAATAATCTTTACATGATAGCTCGAGTGATTTTAAGATGTTTATTATTTCATTATAAATTAAAGGTAGTGATTCCGTTTTCATTCCGAAAATTATAATATTGTATCTCCGTTTATTGTTTTCCTCCAACAAGCGGTTTTTTTCGTAATTTAAATAGAAAAATAGCCTTCATTGCCTAAAAGCCATAGGCCGGAACCCGGTGGATCTCTACCGGCTGAAGGTTTATCAAGCTTTTTTGCTTGAATTAAAAAAAAAAAAAAGAATATGAAGATAAAAATTTTATGGGAGAAGTTAGTTGAGGATTCAATAGAATAAACACACAATTAAGTATAAACCTAAATTAATAATTTTGGCCTAAATCATAGGCCTTGTTCAGGGCTATAAAAAAAACCAAAGATAACAATTTTATAGCCCTGAAGAAGGCCTATAATTTAGACCGAAACGTCGGCGCTATTAATTAATTTTATGCTTAATTGTGTGTTTATTTGACTGCACCATAAACTAACTTCTCCCATATACACACACAGTCAACCATTCTTACTTCACGATAAAAATCTTATTTTTAGTTACAGAGTTGTACTCTACTGTATATAAATATATTTTTTTTATTGTATATATATTTATTATTGTATTTTATTCTATATATATTTTTTTTTAACAGTAACATATATGATATAGTTAATATGATTAAAATCAAGTCTCAGGGCCATTTTTTCTAACTTAAGACGACACTTCCTTCCATCCATTTTTCTTTCCCACTTCCTATTCTATCTTTAAATTCTTTAATCCATTATTCACTAATTCGACGGTCCAATCTCCCGTATATAGTTATATAAAAAAAATTATATATTGATATAGTTATATTTACACCTGTCATGTGATTGACAATCATTGAATGAGAGTAGTTTATAAAGTTTATGTGTCGTGATAGGCATGATTGAAAGAGGATGCCCAGCGACACCTCTTCCTGGCTAGTTTCCTAATTAGCATTTATGCTACAGAGGTATATACATAGAGGTTTCTCATCCAACTTCTTTTTAGCCTTCAGCACCGGTTGTAAGGCATGTTGGCATGCAAAATGAAGGTGTGTATGTAAAATGATCTTGCTAACGAACCGTCGCGATTTTGTAATAATTCTAAATATTTTGATTGAAAAAATTTAATCGTACATGTGTGTTTTTTTGGCAGTCATGTATATTTGTGAAGCGTAAGTCCAAACTGGATTTAGTAAGTAAGTATAAATGTTCAATTGATATTTAAGTTTTAATTTCGAACATCATGAGGGTAGTAAGTATAAAAGTTTTAGTCTTTTCATTAGTGTTTCTGTTTGCTCTAGATTTTTATGCCCCATGTCCATTCTTCAGTTAAATGTCAGGTTGAGATATCTTATTGTGTCCGTTTGTGGAATTTGAATTTGGTCAAGATTTAATGGAAAGCAAATTTCATAAAACAGAGTTAAAGTAATATATGTAAAAAATTATTTTTTAAATATGGTTGCTTTCTTCTGTGAAAAATTGTAAAGGATTTGTTTTTTGTTTTGGAAGAAAAATATCTGGTAACGTTTCTGATTTAATTTACATGCTTCAATTATTTTTAAATAAATTAAACATGGTATTCGAAAGTATAACAATTTGTCTTAATATGGAAAATAATAATAATATTTTCAAACCTTATTTATAGAAGATTTCCAGAAAAAAATAAAAGTAAAAGCAAACAACATGAAATATAAGATGTAGTAAAGATATAAGCAAAACACGTGTTATTTGGAATGTAATACATAAATTCACTGGTTTACCAAATGGAAGTGCTATTGGGAATGATGATATAATACGTATTGACATCACACTATCAAGGGGCACTCTGTTTAATAATTCAATATAGTAGCAACCTTATTTTGTGTAACCGCTATATCCGAAAATAAAAAAATTGTATTTATGGAAGTATTTTGTTAATATGCTTAAGTTTATTTGCATCTTTTCAAACATAAAAGAGTGATTAGGTAACGCTTTAAATTATATTTTATATACTATTGAGTTAGAGGATGTCGATATGTAAAACATAAAAATATAAATAGATGGTTAAAGAAATCGATTAATTAAATTACCAGGGCTTTACAGAACAAATTATGACTTAAGGTAATGTACAAAAATATCAATATCCATATAAAACAGGAAACAAGTTAAAACTATTTAATTGCTTTTTTTACTGACCGCCACCTGTACTGATAGCTTCGTACATTTTTTTTATACGTTTATTGCCAAGACCTAACGTCTGGAAGCAATCTATATCGCTTTGAATGGAAAAAAGTTACTAATGTACATGGATGATTAAAAATGAATTATTTTGGTAAATATTTTCTTTACTTTTTATACGTCATCATTCCGTTCAGAAACAGAATTTCTCAATGAATAGGAAAATCATAAAGTTATAAATAGACATATCTAGGATCTCTAGTTTTTCTTAATTCATAAATAAATGACATTTATTTCACCTTAAAAATTAACTTTCTCTCCAATATTTTAATACATCTGAATGGCTTTGTGGGAAATACCGTAATATGAAAGAGGTTCTAGAGATGTATGACAGCCATTTCATTAACGATGAAATGAGAAACAATATATGACAACAGAGAAACATCCCATTCCCAACAGTCCCATCACTCCGGTTCCTTGACAGCATCCCGGTTCTTGTAATTGTTAATCGTTTCTGTAGAAGAGCTACTGGAAGGTGGGCCATCAGAAGAGGTGGATGAAGCAATAAGGCACACTTAGAAGGTCGGTTATGCTCCCCTAACTCTGACAAACGGCATCAAAGCCCATAACTCACTGGCCCTTGTGAAAGTTTGCCCTGAGTTGGAGTTACCTAATACCTCTAATAAGAGGGGGGCTCAGAGGTCTTCATTGTCGATCCCGTAACTCAACGCTTTTAATTAGAGCGCTCCTGAGTTCCCATGGCTGCGAATTAGACTAACGAACAGGAATAAACGAGATGTTTTTTTGTTTTTTTTTTACCGTCGTTAATAATATTTTTGGTGTTTATATTTAGACATCATTAACTGTTGCTTTTTACAGAAAAAGATACCCTTAAAAAATCAGGAAAATGTCAAGCGTATATTTCGGTAGTAATTTAGCTAAAGTACACAACAAGTGTTACGTAAAAAAACACTTATACAAAATAAACAAGTGTTATATTATATCTTTTATCTGTAATCTGAGCCATCGTCTGGTTTATAAGCTCACTAGTTTATCCTTTTGTCACAACGCATTTTCAATACATTTATTACTTTTCTTTGCTTTCTCGTGACTTTAAATGGTCACGGATTCAGTTATGTTTTGGAAAGATTGTCCAAAGTTCTCGGCTGTCTTTTTTTTGGGAAGAATATCATATCACTGGCTGTGTTTTTTTGTTTTTTTTTATTAGTTTCAGCAGTTTTTAGTTTAGTCTAATAGTATCTATAAATGCTTCTATGAAAATGTTTAATATGTTAGGTAGTGTATTAGGTAAATAGACTGGTTCATACAATTTATGCTTATAATCGGTCTGGTAATGGTTTTTCTAGAGATCTGAAGTTGTGTGTGGACTAATTGCTGACTCTTAGCCTCGGATATGTTGGAACGAAAAATAAGGATACTGCAAATACAACGACAGATTTTCTAGTGGTTAGAGCTTCGTATTGGAACAAAACTAATTTTTTTTTTGTTTTGTTTTTTATAAGTTAAAATAATCTAATGTGGTTTAGAAAACTTCAGTAGCAGTCATAACATGTATGGGAAAGGAAGTGTCCAGCAGCACCCCTTCCTGGGGGTTAATTTGTAATAAGTAAGTTTCTCATCACGCGAATAAAGAGTTCGTATGTGTTGGTCAACTGTTGCTTGTTGTAAGTCCGCATGTAAGGTTTTGTTGTTTATGTACCAAGGAACTTTCGTTATGATTCTTAAATTTTTTATTAAAATAATTGTAGTTTTTTATTGTTTTTTTTTATAGGTAGCTAAAAATTTATTTATACCCAAATTAGGCTTAAGAACAAGTAATACATATTCAATATTTTGATATGAAAGATCTCAATAAGAATAATAAATATTGTACATTATGTAATTCATATTGAATATAAAATACGAGTTATAATTGGGCAAGCCCACACTCAGCCCTAAGAACTATTTTATGTATTTCAATAGTTATTTATTTTATTTTTTTATGGAAGTAAAGTTAATTAATTCGTCCATTAATTCTTATCACAGGTCTTCAAGAACCATTCACATATCATTTTATATAGTCCCTTATTTTTGTTCTAGATGTTTTTTATTGTCCTTGATTGGTACTTCTTTATTCAGTCTACGTTTTCCTTTTGAAATATTTCTTTTTGTTCTGTAAGAATCTCCGATTCATAAATTTACTGTCTTACTTGAACTCTGTAAGGACTGTTATTTTCATTAATCACGAGTTCTTTGAGTTCTATGTTAATATCATGTCGTAATTCATTGATCTTCATATACTAGACCTGTTTAATTGCGCATGTCTTTAGAATTTCAGACTTCGTTAACAACTTTTAATCGTCCTGATCACTTTATATTTTTGCGTTTCAAATAACTATTTATATTTTAAATTAAAAACATTCCTGATGTACTATCCCATCAAGTATATGAAAGAATGTAACAATCACATACCGAAATCCGAATCGAATGGGTTCTTTTTGACTCTTTACAATAGTATAGGTCAAACTAAATCACATTAAAATATATAAAGACGATAACAACTTCTATGATAATATATGATGACTTAATGGTGATTTTCTATCTTTCAAGGGACGAACTGAAATATTTGAGATCTCAGCGTCTCTCTCTCTCTCTCTCTCTCTTTTTTTTTTTTTTTTTTTTTTTTTTTTTTTTTTTTTTTTTATCCTTCTTTCCCCCCGCTGTACCTTAGGGCAGCCCTATACCAGCGGTTCGTTCCAATTTCTTATTTAAATTTAATTTGCGCGCATTTACAAAGGCTCGGTCGTCAAGATTGACAACCGAGCGGGCAGGACTGCACTCAAGTTGATCCCAAAATAATTGAAACCAACGTGAGGCATATTTTGCAAATTTTAAAATGGGAATCAATCACGGTTTCAAAACTTTTGGGCTGTCCGCAACTGGAGAGCTGTTCCCACCAAACAGGGCTCCAGTAATTTCCTATCTATGTTCAGTGGGTCCACTTTAATATATATATATATATATATATATATATATATATATATAATATATATATATATATATATATATATATATATTTACCTATTTACAAATCACTAAAACTTAATACCTAATATAAACAAAACAATAAATAAAACCTAATATAAACAATTAAGAATACTTTCTACATGCTAAGCACCAGTTCGACCGGCCATTTCTTCTTTTTGTTTGAAAATATGTCTGGCATATTTCTTAAGGGCTCCAAACATTTCAGGAGTTGCCGCCAGTTCCTTCAGATATCGAGGGGGCCAGTCCAGCAGAGAATACTCCCCAGCCAGCGCAAGACGGTAATTCGTGTAGAGCGGGCAATAAAATATGAGGTGCCTTACATCTTCTGTAGCACCACAGCTACAATGTGGTGAATCTCTTGCTCCAATGCTGTGAAGTTTCTCATTTATGTTTCTGTGTCCCGTTAGGAGTTGCACGGTCCAAAAGTCCGGCTGGAACCAGTTATTTTTCAGTCTACTTCGGACATCAGGCAAGAACTCGTGTGTTAACCTTCCGGTTCTTCCCATATCCCATCTTCTCTGCCATTCAGTATAGATGATGTCCTCAACTCTGCCAGCCACATCTTCATATCTTCCATTGGGGCATACAAAGGAGCTGTCCCCGACACTTGCCGGCAATCCTCTCCTAATTTTGTACCTCGCGATGGAGATCTGCATCTTGAGGTCTATGGGCAACTGACCCGCAATCACCTGCAATGCCGCCGTCGACGCTGTTTTGTATGCTCCTGTCACGAGTAAGAGAGCTCTCCTCTGTGCCTGCTCCAACAACTTTCTCCTCGAAGAACCAAGGCATTGTCCCCAAGCCGGCGCTGCATACAGTGCAACGGGTAAAAAAGCAGCTTTGTAGAGGATCTCCCTGCAACCGTATTTCAGACCCCAAGTGGTTCCTGCCATCGATTTTAGGCAGCTGTAGCGGAGGATCATCTTACTCTTCACTTCTTTTAGATGTTGGGTGAAACTGCCTCCCTCGCCGATCAGGACTCCCAAATACTTCACCTCCTTCGATGGTTTTAGCAGAACATCTCCTATCCTTATCCTTGGGAGGAAACCTGCCATCTTACCTTTCAGGAATAGGAGCTGGGACTTTTCACAGTTTAGGGAAAGTTTCCTCTCGCCGCACCAATCCGTGATGATTTTGGTTACCTCGGCTGCCCGACTTTCCAAATGCTTCCGCGATCTGGCTTCGATGCCCACTGCCAAATCATCTACGTATGCAGTCGGTATATACCCTGCTGCCCTAAGATCGACTAGGAGAGGGTTCATATTTAAGTTCCACAGTGGAAGGCCCAATATAGATCCCTGGGCACAGCCGCGTTGAACTGATCTTGCAATCTTCTTCTGTTGCAAACGATAAAAGACTGTGCGCCCATCCAAAAACGAAAGTATAAGCTTGAAAATATTTCTGGGGCAGTTCTGCTTTATCAGCTCATCCATTATCGATGGCCACCACATTGTGTCGAAAGCTCCGGCAACATCGTAGAAGAGCACCACAAAATACTTAGTGGGGGCGTCTTTAGCTGCCGTCATAACTGGTCTATGGCGTCCACTGTCGACCGATCTCTACGACCTCCAAACTGATCCGGCGACAACCGTTCGATTACGAAACCTAACTGCTGCAGAATTAGGCTTTCCAGGACCTTTCCTAACACGTTCAAGAGGCATATCGGTCTGTAGGATTTTGCAGAGATTTCTACCGCACCAGGCTTGAGAACAGCAACCATTTCCGCCTCTTTCCAGATACGAGGGAAGACTCCTTCACTCAGACATCTGTTGAATAATCTGGTTAATCCTCCAACCAACGCGTGTTTGACATTTTTTAATATTTCGCTTGTGAGCAAGTCAGGTCCCGGTGCTTTTCCAGATTTGAGCGCCTCCAATGCTAGCCTCACGTCCTCATCTTCCCATGGTAACCCATCTGCAGTTTCTGGGAGTTCATTCATGCGTATCCTTAGCTGCGCTTGGTCCTCAGAGTCCGTAGCCGAATCATCGCTCGGAAATGATCTTGCCATGATTGCTTCGACCGCCTCCTCCGCTGTTCTAGCCACACCTTCATTATGGTCAAAGGAAACGTATGTGTTTTTATCCCAAATTCGACCAAGTGCCCTTTTGTATACCAGTCCCCAGGGACTCTTACACTCCGAAAGGTATTTCTCCCAGGTAGAAAGGTATTTCTCTCTCTCTCTCTCTCTCTCTCTCTCTCTCTCTCTCTCTCTCTCTCTCTCTCTCTCTCTCTCTCTCTCTCCTCTCCTCTCTCTCTCTCTCTCTCTCTCTCTCTCTCTCTCCTCTCTCTCTCTCTCTCTCTCTCTCTCTCTCTCTCTCTCTCTCTCTCTCTCTCTCTCTCTGGACGATCGAATGATAACTGTATTCACATCATTAGATTTTACAAGGGCTTTCTATTCGGTCGACCATGACACGCTTTTAAAGAAGTTCGGTAGCTTTGGTGTCGGTGAACCAGTCTTGCAATGGCTCAAGTCATACCTTACTAGACGACTACAGCAAGTAAAGACTATAAGTGACGTGTCTGGATGGATGGAATGTAGCTGTGGTGTACCACAGGGTTCGGTTCTGGGACCACTACTATTCCTGGGTTATGTCAACGATATAGCTCATATACTCAGGCATTGCAGAATTCATATGTTTGCTGATGATATATGTATTTGGGCATCTGCGTTGCCTGAGGATATGGTCTCTACCCTGCAGCGGGTTAATGATGATCTAGACCGGGTTCAGCTCTGGGCCCGCACTAATAGATTTCACCTCAACGCCCGGAAGTCTCGCTGGATGCTGATTGGCAGCCCAAAACTGGTAGTAAAGGCTGAAAAAGACATCGCGCTGCCTCCACTGGTGATTCACGATCAGGTTGTCCCACGTTGTGACAAAATGAAACTCCTAGGTGTGATTATTAACACATCCTTGTC